>CM061532.1:240681889-240903141 GCA_030545055.2 Neoaliturus tenellus | reverse complement strand
CTATTTTATTAATGAAAAAAAGTAAAGCTGTATAAATTTAAAATTTACAATACGTACCGGGTGAGTTTCCTAAGGTAATCCGATATCTAACTTTTTTATTTTATATCTGTCAGTATACTTCTGATTCTGGATCCCCTTTACATTATTATGTTGCTTCAGGTATGTATTTCACATTTCAAAATTTTTGCCATTTTCTAATATGGCGGCTAACTTTAAAATTTCTTATGGATCACCCTACATTTTATTATGTAATTTCCATGTAATTTAAAGACTTTTTTATTCTCTGACATTTGTCTATAAACCTAACGGTTAGGGAGCTAGAGGCAATTTGTCGTCACCACTAGCGATTACTGTTCCTCACACTGTATATCACTAGGGACGCTCACAATAAAAAACACCACTTCACTAAACAGAACTTTATTAATCACCACAATAAACACATACAAAGATTAGCACTCAATAGCACTATATCAATGTAGCACCACTGTTCACTAACTGATTCACTGTTCACTCACTACACTGACTGACTACCACTGACTGACTCTATGCGGGCGCAGCCCAAATATATGCCCAAATATATGCCAAATATGTATTTCTAAAACGGTACTATACATTTCCAGAGAATTCGGTTCCTCTATGTCGCGTATATTCGAGTGTAAACAATACTCTCGATTTTCAAGAAGTTATAGGTTATGTTTCGTATTAAGTGTAAGCATTACATTAACACAGTGTTAAGTAATTTAACAAAAGGAACCATCTTCTACAACTAAATAAAAGGAAGATATTAAGGATATAAGTACTGTTAAATAAACATTAATGCTATCAAACATATATTGAATTCCTTATTCTATCATTTTCTAGACGTTCGTTCTATTAATTTCTAGATCGCTTTGCTAGCTTGTTCCTGAAGCCAATATAGAACTGACAACTAATTAAATATATGCAAATAATAAATTATAGAACCTAATAATAATTAATTTTATTTACAAGGTTACTGAATGAATAAAGGTTATTGGGATATTGAAGGTTTTAACAAAAGACTAAAGCTAGGTCTGGCCAAAATATTGTAGGCCTAATGCATTTAGGCTAAACATACATGCGACAAATTAAAGTTCATTTTTAGTTCCATATGAATAACTTGGTACAAACTTTATCTGCCCATATCTCCGAAACCATTCAGTAAAATAAAATATACTCAAGAATAAAAATGTCTTAGAATTATGTTTCGAGAACATTTTACCCATAAAAATGATCATTTACGCATAAATTAACTTCTTTCCAATATGGCGGACAAAACATTAAATTTCAAAAATTTTATGTTATTGTAAAAAAAGTTTCTTAAAACATAAATTTAAGACATTTTTGTTCTTGAGTACTTTTTATTTTAAACAATGGTTTTGGAAATATGGACAGGTAAAGTTTGCCCAATGTTACTCTTATCAAACTAAAAATCAAACTGAAAATGAAATTGAACAAATCGAAATGTTTTTGGAAACTGAAACCCCTGATCTATTTCTTATAAATGAACATGGCCTAGACCATGACAGCTTGTTAGCATTAAATATAAACAACTTTGAACTTGTTGCTGGTTATGGTAGAGAAAACAAAAACATGGGTGGAGTGGCAATTTTCAAAAATAAAAATTGTCTTAAATTTGATAGGCTAAAGTCCACAGATATAGGCATTAAATACTCAAAGGAAACTATTTTTGAATGTGTTGAAATTGAGTTTTCGGTTGGAAAGGAACACTTTATTGTAGCCTCTATGTACAGATCACCATACAACAACAATGTAGATGAATACTTTGACAAATTATATGCATACCTAGTAAAGTTAGATGCAAAGAATAAATGTGTAATAATAGGATCTGATTTCAATATAGACTTACTTAAAGAGGACCATAATCAACACAGATTTTTAACATTGATTAATAGTTTTGATTTAAAGCCAAACATTTTAGAACCAACCAGAATTACCGAAACAACTAGTACCTGCATAGATAATTTCCTAACCAATTTTGAAATAATATCATCTAGTATAACAGAACCACACATTTCTGACCATTGTGCAATTACAATAGAAATAGGCTTACCTGATGTTCGGCATAGCAAAAAAATCAATCACAAAACAATAGAAAAAAGAATGATTACAAATGAAAACTTAGATGAACTAAAAATTAGGCTACAATCAGAGGATTGGAACTCCGTTTACGATGCCAATAATGTTGACACCAAGTATGACAACTTTATAAACACGTTCAAATATTACTTCGACATAAGCTGCCCAAATAAATCAACTAAACTTAAGACAGGACGGACTGATAAGAAAAAATGGATAAATAATGACATTCTGGCTGCAAAGGAAAAAATGTTCCAGCAATACTCAACATGGAAATTGACAGGCATGAAATCAGATAAAAATAAATACTTAGAAAAAAAAGATATTTATAAGCACAAAATACAACAAAGTAAGATCAAATGGGCTCATGACTGTATAGCAAATTCAAAAAATAAATCCAAAGACTCCTGGAAAGTAATAAATAGTATTAGGCCTAAAGAAACCAATGACTGCAATAATATTGTCCTGAATGTTAATGGTACAACAATAGAATCATCAACTGAAGTGTGTGAAACCTTAAATGATTATTTTGTAAATGTCTCATCGAATGTAAATAAGGATCATGATAGTTTCCTTTTCTCTGGTTTTCCAAGAAATGGAGAGGCTGACCTGAGGCACTTTCATCTGATAACACCCAAAGATCTTCTGAACATCTTTTCCAAACTATCACCAAAACACTCTAGTGGTGTGGATGGAATTAGCATGCATGTCCTAAAATACTGTAAGGAGGAAGTGGCAGTTCCTCTTACCCACATCGTAAATTTTTCTTTAGCTTCTGGAATTTTTCCTCAAAACTGCAAAATTTCAAAAGTGAGACCAATTTTTAAAAAGTCAGATAGGACTGACCCGGGAAACTATCGTCCAATCTCTCTCCTACCAGTAGTTTCAAAATTGATTAAAAAAGTTGTTTCGGAGCAACTTAGTAACTTCTTGGAAAAAAATAACCTACTGTGTGACAGACAGTATGGCTTCAGACGGAACAAATCAACAAAGTTGGCACTCGTAGATTTTGTTAATAGCAGTATTGATGCAATGGAGGCTGGGGAGGCAGTGGTTGGCTGCTTCGCAGACCTTTCCAAAGCCTTCGATTGCGTTGATCCTGCTATTCTATTGGAAAAATTGGCTTCAATTGGAGTCTCGGGTTTGGCATTAAGGTGGCTCACTTCATATATGAGCAACAGATACCAAATCACCGAAATTCAAAAAGTTTTTTCATCAAAAAAACTCATCACCAGTGGCGTCCCGCAAGGATCTGTCCTTGGGCCTCTCCTCTTCTTGGTGTACATTAACGACATAAAAGACTCTGTTCCGGAGAGCAACGTCTACCTCTTTGCGGATGACACAACATTGTTCGCGAGGGGATCAGACTACGCATTACTGGAAACTGAGTCAAATAAAAAAGCAAATAACTTAGCAGATTTCTTTTCTTCAAACAAACTGAAATTAAATTCTCAAAAAACAGGGTACATGTGTATCCAAACATCACAGAGACAAAATTCAAAAAATAATAGGACTCCGAACCTATTTATTGGGGAGGACCAAATCAAAATCTCAAAAACTGCTGACTTCCTGGGGGTGAGATTGGATGATAGGCTGGGTTGGGAAGAGCAAGTTAGGAAGTTGGAGGGGTCGCTGGCCGAGGAGTCTTTATCCTGCGAAGGATAAGGACTTTCGGAAGTCTTGATCTCTCCAAACTTGTTTATTTTGGGTTAATAGAACAACACATTTCTTATTCGATTATTTTATGGAGAGCTGGGAAGAAAAACATGGACCAGATCTTTGTTTGGCAAAAAAAAGCAATTCGAACAATGCTAGGTATGTCACCTCAAACTAGCTGCAGAAATGCATTCAAAGAACTTGGCCTTCTCACAGTCCCTTCACTTTACATCTTCGAATTAGTAAGTTACATAAAATCCCAGAATATCACACCAATCTTCACAAATCATAACTACAACACCCGGAAAAAGGGCATTCATGCAATTCAACACAGATTAACCGTCTTTGAACATAAACCAGATTACATTGGAATGAAGTTGTACCAGGCCTTGCCGGAAAAACTACAAGAAATACAAAACATTAAAAAATTTAAAACAGAAGTTAAGAAATACTTGGTGGAATCCAGTTTTTACGATGTGGACAGTTACCTTAATGGTAATAATACTAATATAAATTAGACTAAGTTATTCTTTGTTGTGCTAACCTTGACCTATCCAATTCCTTATGGCAAAGGACTACGGATGGAATCATCATGTATCATGTATCATGTATCATGTATCATGTATGTACGTAATTGCCTCTAGCTCCCTGGTTTAGAAAAAATGTCATAGAATAAAAAAGTCTTAAAATTACATAAAAAAAAAAAAAAAAACTATAAAATTTGGGGTATTTAATAAGTAATTTTAAAGATGGGCACGATATTGGAAAAATGGCGGCAAATTTTGAAAAGTGAAATACGTAACAAAAAGCAACATAAAAAAAGTAAAGGAGGTCACCCATAAGAAGTATACTGTCAGATATAGAATAAAAAAGTTAGCTATTGGATCACTTTAAGAAACTCATCCTGTATTTTCCACTTCCAGTTCCTGGCTAAAATTGTAGACTATTTACTGTAAACTACGATTTTAACTAGTTTAATTTAAAATTTAATTTTATGATTCCCTTCTTTAAAAGTGAAACTATTTTTACGTACAGCTCACAGTACCAGACTGACAATTTTTTCACACCTACCATTACAAAGAAGTTACAACTATAAATCGAAACTAAAATATTGTGCCAAGAAGTTTATTCACAAATATTTGATGGTGAACCTTGATTTTGTGTTAAGTTGTTCTTTTACGTTCGGTCCTTATAAAAATTTTGCATTTTTACCAATGTATGGTATCAAATATACTACACCAACTTACTTACATATATGTACTTACATAAATGTGACAAGTTACATTTAGTAACTTTCAATTCATCTTAATTTTTAACAATTAATATAAAACAATTACTGTAATTTTAACTAAGCCTCTATGAATCTGTATATTGATATATGCAAGAATTTTCTGTGAATTTGTTTAATAATTGAGACTGTGTTAAAAATTGCAATTCGTAAACCTCGTAGATTTCAGTAATCCTTTCCTTGGCAGAGACAATTTTATCCACCTTAATTCATAATTCCAGTGTGAAGGCAGGGTGACAGTGACACTTCTAGTAAATCTATTTTGTTCCTTCTTTCTTATATCTTTGTTTATTTTTAGGCCCCAGGCTTGTATGTGACACGCTATGGGCCCTAGAAATATTTGCGCCCCCTTTGATTTGAATCACCAAATAAAAATACCCTAATGCCATTGGCATTTGACAATTTGACACACGCATTCGCAAAATAACAATTACAAAACTAATTTTATTGTGTTCACTTTCTTTGATTGCTATTAAGAGTACCCTCATTATTAAGTAAAAATGAATTCAATAAATGTACCTAAATTTACTCATACTCTATTACAGAAAACAATATGATAAGTAAAATGACATTTGTTTAAAAAAATTCTTACGGGTGGGAGCAAAACGAACTGACAAAGAAAGACAACGGTACACACCGGAACACCCTGATCAACCGAGTGGTTTTTGTGCTGTTTGAAAAATCTGTATTGAAAGGGTCAAACTTCTCTGACTTTTAGTACAAAAAAATAGTTAGAAAAAAATGGATCTTAAAAATAAAAAAACCCGTTATTATTAGTTGTATTTAAAATAATATGGTTCATCACAGTTATAAAATTTAAGTATTTTTTGTCATATTACTTCAAAAATGGCTCTTTTCTGTATAACCCTTACTGAGCTAGGTAGTCTTTATTGCCATAGGAATAAAAAAATCAGCTGGTCTTCAGTTCATCAGCTGTTCTTATTCAAAAAGTATTAGACTATTCAGGAGTCAGGAGTAGTAATATTCAGCTGATTGTTTAAAAAGTGGCAACAGGACGGATTGCCTATCTGTGAGCAATGCAATCAATTTGTAAATACTCATTTTATATACCGTATAGTCGAATGGTTCATAACACAGGCCCAAAGTTGATTTGTGTAACACAGTAATTTTACATCCTTGCCTAGCATCTTTGTCATAAAACTTGACTCAAACAAAAGTGTCTCTTACACCCTGCTAGTGATAAAATATTTTTTGTAGAAGTTTCAATAAAAAATTGTTTTTATAAATAACATTCAATATGTCTGTTAATATTCAATATTTTTTATTCCATTGGATTAATCTTTGTTTACTTGAAGACCTAATGCTACAGGAAAAACAGCTAAATACTCTGAAACAATGGTAAAATATTGATTTAGTGCACTCAACAACGGAACGATGAAAATAATCCAACCACAAATGAGAACATTTGAAACCCACCCAATGATATTCGAGGCTTACTATTTCATAAATGCAGATTTCCGGTCAGTAGACAACATAGAGTTTCACATCCCATTAAAATGAGCATCAAATGAGCACAAACCCAGGTGAGCGTGGGTGGCACGGTGCAGTAATGTTTATCTGTGGCTTTGTGGAACAGTCAAAACATGCATTGCCATGTGGGAGTAAAGCGGAAATACACCGTTGCACCCACAAAGGAGGAATAATGTAAACCCCAGCATTTCGTTGTTGAAACTTGTTTATTGAAATTGCACTTCATGTTTCACAGAAACCCACTTACCTTCATTGTATGAAGTTTATAGTAGTCAGTATTAAAACTCCATTTAAAAAAATAGATAATTGATAGAAGTACTTGACTAACAATGGTTTGGGTCACCAATATTCAATAAACAAATGAAAATAAATTATAGCGAAAGATCCAATTAATGTGAATAATTATTTGTGCACTTAACAAAATGTGTCTTTGCACTCTTACATGATCGCCGTGTTTCATAATGCGCAAAAAAATATAGTTTATAATCAAATACTGAAGTCTACTTGAGTGGTTGCAATTGCACCATGCACTAATTTATAAACTTTTAAAAGATTTTGAGTGAAATTATAATCAGTAAGTTGTGAAGATGTTTATTTATCTTTTAGCTGGTGATTATAATTGGGAGATGACTAGTTTTTCATTTTCCAGCTAGAAAAAAGGGATTTAAGAGAGTTTCCCCTTCTTCATAGTTGCTAAAGTTCTCTCCTCTGTTTTCTTTTATTTCAATGCTGTTCAACAGCTGATATTGGTGTGTGTGTGTGTGTGTGTGTGTGTGTGTGTGTGTGTGTGTGTGTGTGTGTGTGTGTGTGTGTGTGTGTGTGTGTGTGTGTGTGTGTGTGTGTGTGTGTGTGTGTGTGTGTGTGTGTGTGTGTGTGTGTGTGTGTGTGTGTGTGTGTGTGTGTGTGTGTGTGTGTGTGTGTGTGTGTGTGTGTGTGTGTGTGTGTGTGTGTGTGTGTGTGTGTGTGTGTGTGTGTGTGTGTGTGTGTGTGTGTGTGTGTGTGTGTGTGTCATCCCTTTCCCTAGCCAACACGTCAAGTTGTCATCTCTAAATAGTATGTGCCCTTAAGGTAGGAGCCAAGTAGATGCCTATTCCCAATCTGATATTCACTCATTGACTTGGACTATTAAATTACAAAAATATACTAAACCAATTAACAATTAAAGCTATTACATGTTTTATCATATTACCGTAATTTACTTTATTTAGTTTTATCCATTAGCCTCAATTTCTCACAAACTTTTCTATTGTAAAGTTTGTTCAGTTGTTCTGCATTTGTATAACTGTTCAGTAATATTGATTATTATTTTACACATTATCATTTAACATACGAACAGCTGTACAATTAATAAATTCTATTGTATTTTACACTTTTTATAGTCCAAATCATTTTTACAGGTGATTGATTGTACAGCTAATCAGTTTTACAGCTGATCAGTTATAGAATTGATCAATTCTACTGTTGATCAGTTGATCAGTTACACAGTTGATAAGTTGTACATCTAACCAGTTTTACATCTGAGCAGGTTTACAGGATCAGATGTACAGTTGAACAACGGTAAAGTTGACCAAATGCACAGTTGATCTCTTTTGCAGTTGCTCAGTTGGTAGCCACCGTAACCTGATTGTTGGTGTTCCAGTGGGCCTGTTCCACCCAGAGCAGACACAGCAGGAGTTTGCCTTCCACAGCGCTATCGAGTCTGTCAACATGGACAACCAGGTGATACCGTACACGACCCTCTTGCCTAGAGTCGAGTACTTCTCCCACTTCGACAGCTTCAACACCAGCAAGAGAGGTAAGGTAAACAAGTGACGTATAATTCCAGATCTTTAAAACAAATCCCTAAGTTTTAGTTGTCTCATTTGGTAATTTTATTTTTGAATACTGTTACCATAATTTTTGTTCTATGTTATGTAATATAACTTATTATTATATATTTTGTAATTTAGTTTTAAGTTGTAATGTTTCACAAATATCCTCACTAAATAATCATTGAACCAAAATCATTTGCATATCTTACAACTAAGAGAATTCTCCTTCAAGACCTTTGTGTCCTTGAACAATCAAAGAACCAGTGAAAAATTAACACCAAATTATAAGGAGAGAGTGTACAATCTTACTACAATACAGTTATTTTTTTAATATTATTCAAATACTAGACCATAAAATTAAATAAATATAGTGTTCAGTTTTCAAAAGAAAAAATGTATTACATTGTGGTTGTTTAATGTGTTATAATGTTTGGCCTTGCTTTTGAATATATACTCTTCTTCTATTATACTGTAATGTTTTCTAACAAACAGATTTTTATAAAATTACTCAATTATTATTTGTTTGCATTAATTTTTCTTGGATATTTTTCAAAGTATTCAACCATCAAGCTAATAAGGGAATATGCCTTGTCTCTTTAAACAATTCATTAGACTATATTATATGTAAAAGTTTAACCATATAAACCGTAGGACAGCAAGTGGGTTAGAGAGAGACAAATGACAATGACAAATGACAAATGTTTTATTTTACGATGCAAAGTTAGGACCATAAGGTCCTCTCTTAAGAGTGTAAGAGAGAGAGAGAGAGAGACATTGGCATTGTTGGGTGTATGCCAGACTCCAGCTTTACACTGGACTGTTCACTTCAGGGGATCAACTTGGGATTGACCCACTAGTTACCCACTTTGCTGTTTAACCCAAAAATAGTTCTTTCTCGTCAAACTCTATAGTTAGTCTGCTATAGAAACTTTTTCCTTTCGATTTTTTACACTTTGCAGCTAAAACATTTTACAGTTTTCTATTGTTACCAATAACAAAATCAGTTTTAGTTGTTTTATTCAGTAAATGTAAAAAAAATGAAAATTGTAAACCATTTTTTCAAGTTAAAAACTTTACCTAACAATTGAAGGGGTCAGTGGATGAAGGGGTATGTAACAAAAACCTAGTTTTGAGATATTTGGCCTCAAAGTTTTAATGTTAGAACTTGTTTATTATTGCTTAGAAATGGTTGAAATTTTAGTATTGTACGGCTATATGTCACAGTTTTTTGCTGCAGTAAAAATATGTTTGAAATTTATTATTTTTTATATTTTATTAATAAACAAACATAAATACCACCTTTTTCCAGTAAAAATTACATGAATCGCTTATTGAATTTGGAAGAAGGGGGTAAGTAGCAGTGTGGTTTAAGATAAAACCCATGCATACTGCAACACAATACGATATAATCAGCGTGAAAAAAACACTTTACATATACTATCATTCAATGTTTTTAAGACTCATATTCATTGATTATGTGCTGGTACTACCAGCGATGATGAATTCAGTGTAGTGGAAGAAAGGTGTATGTAGCATTAGTTTATAATTCAAGTGGATGACTCCAAGTGGAAACTCCCAACCAAAAAAGATCACAAGTGCAACACTCGTTTTAAATCAAACTTCTCAGAACTTCACAAATTGTCAATATATGAACGCAAACCGGAATATATAGGGAAAAAGCTCTTTCAAGCCCTGCCAAGTGAGATTCAAACCATTTCAAAGATAGCAGTTTTTAAAAAGAGGCTAAAATCATACCTTGTTCAACATAGTTTTTATAATATTGAAAGCTTTCTGGAGTTGGGAAAGTGACCTACCACTTCCACTGACATGGCCATCCGGTCCTTTACCTACTTGAACCAACTACCTTAAGCCTTAGCCAGATTGTCCTGACCCATTCAGGCAAGAAATGACAAGCTCAACGCCGCTTCAGTGGATTACTGAGCGCCAAGGGATGTATGTATACATCAACCCATGTATATATCAGTATGTATATACCAGTATGTATATATCATCATGTATATATCTGTATGTATATATCAGTTTGTATGTATGTATGATGAAGGAGGTAAGTGCACAGTAAAAGTGTAACATACCACTGTTTTCCATTACAATATTATTTATTAGTGTGCACATACCTCCTTTATCCTATTGCTATCTCCATAGCAACAGGAGTTAGAGAGCTAGGGTAAGTGCCAAAATTTAAGTTGTCACATACAACCTTCATCCATGCGAAAATCCAAAAATTCACCAAAATGTTACATACCGTACCCCCTTCATCCACTGACCCCTTCAATTGAGTTTGCTCTTTGTATGATATTCTTGTAGAAGGAAGAGAGAACAAAAATTAAGAGAAAAGAAAGAAGAAAAAAGCAATTAGAAATAATTGAAAGACTTGAAAAAAGTTTAGAGTATTAAATAAATTAACAATAATCTTGTTGAAAAATCCGGAATTGTGAATTTTTAATTGTGAGACGGATAGTATTAGTAAGACTATGGGTAAATTCTTCATAAAATGTAAATTCCCATACAATGTAAATTATTGTCAGAGGAATAAAATTTATTAGACTATTATTATTTTTGGTGAATAAAATTGAAATTTAGGATTTCATTATTTCTTTTTATTATTTATTTGTTTTTCTTTTATATTCCTTGAACTATTTTATATTATAAAAGGTTAAATTACCTGGTTAGTCCGCCGTTTGATCCGACTTGTCCACAATTTGGATGACGCGTTTCGGCAGGTTAACTGCCATCTTCATATCCAAGAACTTAAAAATCTCGCCTATAGTAGGTGTGTCAACAGTTTAAAATAATTGTACATAGAGTCACAAACACTTAAACATTTACACGAGAACACGGCAGTTTAACCTGCCGAAACGCGTCATCCAAAATGTGGACAAGTCGGACCAAACGGTGGGCTAACCAGGTAATTTAATCTTTTATAAAGTTTATAATTGATCCGGAAACACATCAAACAATATGAAAATATTTTATATTAGCTGTAAACATACCTCATTTAAAAAAAATAATATTTTATAATAATTTTTTTTAGATCATAGAAATTAAAGGATAACTTAACAGCTCCCAAGACTCTTGATAGACATAAAAAAGTCTGTGTGTAAAAACACAATTATATGTAATTTTTAACTAAATATTGTACAAATTATTAAATATTTCTCCAAAATAAACATCAACTCTATTAGAAATACTAGTGATTACACTGAAACATAAAAGTAAATCAGACCTGCTCATCATGTCACTGTCTTCTCGCTGGAAAGATAAATGAAGACTGTGGTCCTAAAAAATTTTTATTCTTCTGTAAGACTAATAACATGTGAATCTATGGGAGCCCTAGCAAGGTTTTTTGAGAACTCACTTAAAATGATTTATGGTGTAAAATAAATATGAAGTTAACTCTGTGACAAAAATAAAGTTCATAAAAATATTTATATATGTTTGAAATTGTTATTATGTTAGTGTGATTCATAACTAGGCACACCGATTTAACAATGATGTATTTTCTTTTTACTTAAATACCATAGAAATTTATTTTTTTGAAACTTAGTTTATTGGAATGAACTTCTTTCCTTTTATGAAAACTAGAACTAGAAACTAGAAACAAATATGAAATACTAGAATTAATTTTTTAAACATGGAAATTACTGGTGTTTTTTAAGTACCAAATAAAATACAACTTAAGAGGTGAACAATTAGATATAAACGTCAAAGTAGAGTGCAAGTTTGGAAGAAGGGGGGGTATTACCTACTAAACATGCCTGCACAAAGCACCCAAGTGCCAAACTTTACCAGATAGTTGACAGACTGTTTAGAATTTACAGCCTGCTAAGTTGTATGATAACAAGGAACTCGAGCCTTCGTCGAGTCAACATTCCAAACTTTGGAACGCAGCACCGCGTTGAAATCCAAGAGGTGAATTTCCTTTATATTTGATGAATTACCAAAGAAGAAAATTGTATTATCATTTTTTTAGATTTGCAATTTATAGTTAGGTTTAAAGTAAAAACTTTATAACCATTAAAAGTTTACTTAATTTGGTCAACTGTTTGAATAAATACTACTTTTAGAAAATATTTAGTTTTTAAATTAAAACTAACCTTTCAAACAATGCTTTAAGGGATGGTTGGGAATAAAAACATTAAGGGCCGGTTTCCGAGTCCGGGGATATTTAATCCCGGAGTTAGTTAATCCGTGGAATAAGATAATCGGTGGGTTAAAAATATTAAATAATCGGGTTTCGGAGATCGGGGATAACTTACTTAACTCTCGGATTATCGTAGTCCGAGAATATATTTATTCTTTAACTTATGCCATCGGTTAGGGAGGGAATTGCTGGGAATTCTCTATTTTGAGTAGTGGCATTCACGGTGTACAGCCTACAGACGACACTCTGTCGAAGGATTTAGTTTACGTTTTTGGCCACAGCTCCAGTGTCTTGTCCCTTATCAGTTGAAAACGCAACGTTCCATCTTGGTGGTGTGCTCTCTGTGTATGTGCAATGAACATTCTGCGTGACATTATGTTCAATAATCTCCTTTGATTAAATTTATTTAACTATGGCCAAGTAGAATGTGAGGAAAATGTAGAGAAAGAACTGAAGAATGGAAGGAAACTGGTTTAGTTTATTAAAAAGTATCAGTGTGATATTTTTTAACAGTGACATAGAAACAAATGATTGATTATTGAGATTGACTGAATGTCTTTTTAATTGAAAATTCTTACTGACACTTCGTAAAAAAAGGATCTTTTCAAACATTTTATTTTACCATATACAGTACTAGTACTAGTAAAAAAAGTGCATTAAATGACTTGCTTATTTAGACAACGTTGTGATTTTATTTGATTAAAAATTATATTTAAAAATAGGAAAATGTTTATAATATTATTCTTTTTAAATTTGTCCGTAGTAGCGTTGATTCCGTCAACTATACCTAGAACACCAAGGAACCCATTTTGCTAAAAAAAATATTTTTTCGTAGAATAGTAGCCTGTATAAAACTTGGTTTTTTTCATTTCCATTTAAATATACAATGCTTCCCGATGTACAATTTTGTAAGCAGACGCTTTTGATATGTGTCATGGGGAGCCCTGCGATCATTTTCACAAGGCCTTGGGGCAATCCGTCTCGCAAGTTCATGAACACTTTCTTAACCTAAAACGGGGTTTAAATTGTTCGTTACTTTGTGTCGTAAAATGCGTTTACAGCTCGCACACAAGTCTCAGTTGAAAGGGTGGATGCGCATATCTGGGGTAGTCTCAATAATCGAGGCATTCCATATCACATTAATCTAAAAACAACCGTAACCTAAATGTCTAACTGCCAACGTAATATTGAGTGAATCTCATCATTAATCTCAGGTTACAGCGCCTACTGAAAAAGATATTCCTCAACTTAACCCTACCCTTTGCCAGGATTAAAAATGCTCAAGATATTCCTCGACATAGCCAAAAAATAGTCCTCGACTAAGCAGTTGTGGGTTAAATTTTAACTCCGAAATTCAAAAGAATAAAACTTAAATAACACCTGACTCGGAAACCCACGAGAGTAAGTACAAGAATATCCCTCCCGAGTTAACTCTCGGGTTAGCGATATTCCTAGAGTTTAGGTATCCTTGAGCTCCGAAACCCAATTTCTGTAGTCCTAGACTAAAAACTGGTTTATACTGGATTTTAGTCCGAGAATAGAGATAACCCTGGACTCGGAAACCGGCCCTAAATCTGAAATAATAAAATGTTAAACATGAGTTTCAAGTCCATGTGACTGTAGTATAGTTAATACAGATAGTAAATTTGTTAACAGCAATGTTTATAACATTATAAAAAAACTAAGTTTTAATTTCAATTTGAAAAATAAATAAATCAGTTAGTTAATGCTAGTGGCTCACTCAATAAAATATAACTCCAATAAATTGACTTTAAACCTCTTGAGTAAAGTCCTTGGGGAAGATTTTCAAACTGCAAATATAGACTCAAAACCAAAGACTTCTTTGATCTTGATTGGCGGCAGCGGCAGACTGTAGTTTATTTAGTTATCTCAACTGGTGCTTTAGGTTTATTTATTTATTTATTTACAATTCAGAACATGACAAACTTTGGCCTTGATAAGTTACCTACTTATCATCGAGGTCCAAATCTAACAAAAATTTAACAACATTTTATTACATATATTCATAAAACTAAACGTGGTGTGGCATAAGGCTGGCCTACCAATACTATGTTATACAATGGCAAAATGCAATTACATGTATCTCTTAAAAACACCTGCCCAGTATCAATGCAACTATTTTTAGAGTTTTAGAGTGGTAGCACTGCTCTCCCCACCAGATCGGGGAAAGCTCGTCGCTCCACCACGACCAGCTGTTTCCTGAATGAAAGATGAAGACTAACTGAACACAACATGAAATTGAAAAATTACTGAAAACTGGGATTAAACTTATCATATTGGAAACCTTAAATAGGATTAATCAACATCGAAAACATTAAAATCATGGACTTTGACAATAACTTAGACTCAAAAAGCCGCGTAGGCACTAGCCGAACTTGTTCACCAAAAAAAGTTTTTTCGAACTTTTGTTGTTCATTACTAACCTATTATAATGTAAATCATATGGCCGGTAATTGTTTGTTAGGAATGTTTGTTGATTTTTTGTGTTCGCTGAACAAGTTCGCCACGAATGTTCGGTCGGTACAGACGCAGCTTAACACGTTCGCTACCAGCCGCCGCATATATGCGGCGGTCTGTTCATTCCCACAGCCCACCAAAATAATCATGGACTTCCCTGTAGACCGGCCCTAGTGGTTGTGACTTATGCCACAGACCACGAATAGAAACTGTCCAAAATAAGTTTTCACACTTCAAAATATCTTAATTTCATTAAATAAAAAAATATATACAATTTTCTCTTCATTTTTGGTATTTTTTTGAGCGCCGCACATTTGCGGCGCATGGTCAGAGACTCAGTGACGCATGTTAGAGTCGGCACTAATATAACCTTATTTTTAGTCATAACCTTTGAAAAGCAAAAAATAAAATACGGCTTATGCATAAAAACATTGTCTATATAAATAAATCACAATCCCTTTTTTTGATGGGACTCCATAACTCGAGAAAGAGTGCACCAAATTGAACGATTCTTTTTTGTTGTGTTCCTTAATGCCAGGGGAAGGTTTGTGTGAAAGAAAATTTTTAATCCACCCAACCATTATTTAGTAATTTGACTTTAAAAATTATAAAAAAATGCCTTTAAATTAACATTAGTGGAAAATGTTTTTATTAAACTGTGAGATACAAAAGAGATAATTTACAATTACAAAGAAACTATCATGATTAAATATCAATCAAATACATTTAATGAAATATAACATACTTAGTATATGGTGAAAGGTTTTCCCTAAATGAGAAAAAGGGTTTATTTTTATAATTCGTGAACAAATAATATAAGGATTTGTGGGACAACGTTCTCCTGTAGTCTTATCCCAAACCATTAACAATCTATCCGCTAGATAGCAGCACCTGCTATTTGAAAATTTCCAATGCCATTTGCTTTGATCATATGTAAGAAATACTAAGATGTGAATGAGTTAAAAAAAAACATGTGTTTATTTGTTTACATTTTGGTGTTTGTTGTGTAAAGTCATTTTTAACCACAATCACAAAAGAAAACTACCGTATTTGTTTGTTAAATGCCACCAATCAGACGTGCTAACTTAGGCCGCAGAACTCGGCATGCTGTACATGCTAGAAATATACGATTAAGTCAACGTGAGGTGTTAAATGATATTCAAAGGAATCGCCGACATCAAGATAGACCTAGAAATGTATTTAATCCTCATCGACCCGCCTTCAATTATAACGTAGCAATTGCTTATAATTTACTACAGATCGTAACTATTGGATCAATGCCACATACAGAGAAGCCTATCAACATTTGGGATTGCTAGAGAATGATACTCACTGGGACAACACGCTCGAAGATGCAGTGATTTCGTCAAATGCTAAACAGATACGGACATTGTTTTCTATAATTTTGTCTACATGCTTCCCATCAAACCCGATTGATTTATGGAACAAATATGAGGATCATATGGCTGAAGATATATTGCATCAGATGCGACTTAGAAGAACAAATGAAGACTTGCAAATAAACGAAGAAATTCACAATAAAGCATTAATTTTAATTGAGGACATGTGCTTGCAGATTGCCAACAAAAGACTGGTACATTTAGGAATGATAAAGCCCAATCGCCCAATGCACGATGCATTTAATCAAGAGTTGAGGCGTGAAACCCAATACGATTCCGAGGCATTAAGAGAAACCGTTCAAAGAAAAATCCCACTTTTAAATCAACAACAAAAATATGTCTGTGATACCCTTATGAACGTAGTGAACAATGAAACCGGTGGAAACTTTTTCTTAGATGCTCCTGGAGGAACTGGGAAAACTTTTTTAATCTCATTAATTGTGGCAACAATCCGATCGCAAAATAGAATCGCACTTGCACTTGCTTCATCGGGTATTGCAGCTACGTTGCTGGTAGGTGGTCGAACAGCTCATTCAGCACTTAAATTGCCTTTGAATATGAAAACTATTGAAACTCCAATGTGCAACCTTTCGAGGAATTCTGCGATGGCCGAAGTGTTGCTGGAAAGCAAATTGATCGTTTGGGATGAATGTACGATGGCACACAAAAAATCTTTAGAGGCATTAGACCGCACGATGCAAGATTTGCGAAACAACCAAAATCTATTTGGTGGAGCGATGATTCTATTAGCAGGAGATTTTATACAAACTTTGCCAGTGATTCCAAGGTCAACGCCAGCTGACGAAATTAACGCATGTTTGAAGTCGTCCACTTTATGGAAACACGTCAAAACACTCAAATTAAATAATAATATGCGAGTAGAGTTACAGAACGATCAATCTGGTGAAGTCTTTTCGAAACAATTGCTAGAAATTGGAAATGGTAAAATACCTGTTGACCCATTGTCTGGATGCATTACATTCCATGCCAATTTTTGTAACTTTACAAAATCAACAAACGAACTTATCGAGATGATGTTCCCATGCAAACATAGTTGAAAACTACAAGAATCATGTTTGGTTAAGCGGACGAGTTATTTTAGCTGCAAAGAATGTTGATGTAAAAGAAATTAATATTAATATTCAAAATAAGATACCCAGTGGATTGGTGACATACAAATCTGTTGATTCTGTTAATAACCAAGATGATATTGTTAATTATCCAACAGAGTTTTTAAATTCACTTGAATTTCAGGGATTACCACCTCACAATCTTCAATTAAAAGTGGGGTCGGCAATCATCATGTTGAGGAACATAAACCAGCCACGCCTTTGTAATGGCACTCGACTTACAGTAAAAAGTTTAATGAACAATGTCATCGAAGCCACAATATTACAAGGGAAGTACAGAGGCGAAGACGTGTTGATTCCACGGATCCCTATGATCCAAACGACATGCCATTTGACTTTAAGCGGTTGCAATTTCCAGTACGACTTGCATTTGCAATGTCGATAAATAAATCGGAAGGGCAGTCGTTGAGTGTTTGTGGCATCAATTTGGAAAATCCACGCTTTTCACATGGCCAACTCTATGTCGCATGTTCCCGTGTCAGAAACCCATCAAACTCTAAAATTTACGCGCCAGAAAACAAGACTAATAATGTTGTATACCAAAAAGCATTACAATAAACGAGATTGTTTTTTTTAATATATTTATTGTTATTTATTCCATTTCACATTTAATATTCACATTAACGACAGACAACGTCTGTCGGGTCATCTAGTATTGAAATATTTAGTTTACAAAAAGAGTTGTTTACAATTCATTTACGTAGTATAATTATGATGTTTTACAAGTTTACAAAATGCAAATGTTTATACATTTTTCTTACACAATTAACTTATTTCAATGTGTCATATAAGAGATTTTATGAATATTTGTGTAAAGATATATCAAATACGTTAAAAAATGTTACTTTCAAAAATACATTAAATAAAAATGTACATAAAACACTTTAGTGACGTCAGTGATCGTTTTAGCCACAGACCAAGCGCCGCACATATGCGGCGGACTATCTCGTAGACCGCGCCTAAACTGTCTGACCATTAAAATAGACCGCACTGAAGAAATTTCGCATTTAGTATCATGGAACCATCGCCGCAGATATGCGGCGGCAGTCTATTTTAATGAGCCCAGCTGCCGCAGATATGCGGCGGTGGGCTCTCAGTAGAACTCGCCTGCCGCAAAATTGCGGCGGTGGGCTGTGGTTACGATTTTTTTTTAACATTGTGGTAGCGAACGTGTTAAGAGATAATTGAATTATTACATTTAAATTTATATTTTGAGATTCAAAAGCATTTGCAGTGGATCTTTTTGGAAAAATACTCTGAGCTGATGATAATAAAACTAATTTACTAGTGTGGTGTCACATTGTACATCTGTAGTTTTAAATGTCCATTAACTTAGAATCAAGAAATCAAAAGTTTACAAATTAACAATAAATCCAAGCTTGTCGCGCGTCGTGTGTTGCCAGTGTGCAGTCTGCTGGAGGAGGGAGTGGGGGCGATCTTCGGTCCGCAGTCCGTTGGCACTACAGGCATCGTGAGCTCCATCTGTGACAACATGGAGATCCCTCACATCGACCTGCGATGGGACATCTCCAGCAAACCTGCCGGATGTGTCATCAACCTCTACCCTGACTCCAAACTGCTCGCCATGGTAGTAGTGATGAGCGTTATTTCCTTATCTGTTATCAGTTAACGAACAATAACTGTTATAACGGTTAACAGATTTGCAAATGAAAATTTACTGGAAAAAATTTTATCAATTCACAATATCATTTAGATAGTTCTATAGTAACGGAATAACTGACCTTCCTAGAGGTAACGACTAGGAGAAAGAACAGTTATCATCTATCCAGACAGTTCTTTGGGAGTATCGCGTCACAATCATTCTACACTCATCTCTCATTCATACTTGGCTTTAAACTACCTATTGAATTAGGTCGCCATTTCAGTAAAGGTGTTGAAGAAATAACTGTATAGCGGAAAACGATATTCGGTAATGTTTAGGAACCATTATGAAAAAGAACAACTTTTGACTCCTTCACTCGTGTTATTTCACAGGGCACGCTCTGCACAGTCACAATTTGATCTATTTCAATCCTTAAAATAACAACATAGAATGTGATTGTAACATGTTTGTAAGCCTTGTAAAAACTACCTTAATTAAATAAAATTAAAAAAAAAAACAATAGTTTTAATTTTACAAAAATATTTATATGTACCAACCATTAACGCAACATCTTTATATAAAACAATTCTCAGTAAAAATTTTGGCGAAAACTTTCTCAAAAACAGTTTAGCTTTTACAGTTGTAAAAGGGGGTTAGCCTGAACTGTTATTGGATAACGACTCACGATAAGCGTTCTTGAGAACAATTTTCTCAACTGTTAAAAAGTAAAAAGGAATGATACCAACACCTGCTGATACCCCCTCCACAATCAGCTGTGGTATAACATTGAAATTAAACTACAACAAAAGTCACTGACCAATAGGAGAGATAGAAAGAACGTAGTGCGGATAAATCCACTAATTCCCTTTTCCCTACCTGGCCAATAAGTCATTTCCAGACAATAACATAACACACAATCTAGAATGATTGGGAAATTTAAAATTTAAAACGTTTAAAAGAGCTGATTGACAAGTCACTTGTGACTTTACAATAATATATTTAATTCAAACTAAAATTTATATTCAAAGATGACGTGTATGTGAAAGTTTTTAACCATGAAAAATATATGTATCCCCATATTTTGATATATCATTCAGTTTTAGTAAATTTACTGCTGGAAAATAGTTTATTAAAACAAAAGATAGATACGAAAGGTTTTCTTTTAAAATAAAGGAGAATTATTCAGACCTAGAACTCCCATTCAAAATGTGCTGAAAAATCCAGATAAATTATCCCCTTTAAAAAAATGTTAAAGTCCTTAGTTTATTTACAACCAATAATTTTTTTTTGTTTCTTTTTTTCCAATAATTTCTACAACAGTTATAGTGGAAGTATAACATACTTCACCCCTGTCTATTGAGTCTTTTTCCAACTATCATGTATTCTTTAAAATAAATAGTGAATGTATACTAAGTAAATAAAAACTCTTTCAAAATGTACATAAAAAAATCGATTTCAATTTTACTTTATTTTGTAACATAACACTTTAGAGGTAAAAGGAAATTTTAATAGTATATCTAAAGCCGAAGTGTAGTGATTTCTGATGGAAAGAAAATATTGTTTAGCTCAACTTCATTAAAATAACACCCTTTGAGCGGCCTGCAACAATCTATCATAATTGCATGTTATTCCCGAAAAGTGCTTTAAAACTAAACTTTGTTGTGAGAGAGAGAGAGAGAGAGAGAGAGAGAGAGAGAGAGAGCATCTTTATTACACAATCATCAAGATTGAGAATGGCGTCGTGACATAATAACATAATACAATAATAAATAAAACAATAATAATAAAAGCAATAGTCGAAGCAATAATAAAAGCAATAGTCGAAAATGTTCTATGGGCTGAAGTTTCTCCAATCTAGATATTCTTGAAGACAATAAAAAGGAAGAAGGAGCAACCATTTCCGCAATGTCCTCTTGAACTTCTCAGGATTGCAGCCAATTGTCTTCTTGAGATCCTCAGGGAGAACATTGAAGAGCTTCGCTCCAGCATAGGAGGGCTTTTTCTGGAACCTTGAGGTGTGGTGTGTCGACAAGTTGAAGTCCAGAGCTCTTCTTGTGCCATGTTTGTGAGTATCCATATTACGTGTAATGTTCATTGAAGTAGCAAGACATATTACTTCAAGTATGTAAATATTTACCACAGTCATAAGTGCCAAGTCCTTAAAGGCTCCCCGACAGCTCTCCCTCCAGTCCAGACCAGCAAGCAATATGATAGCTTTTTTCTGGATGATCAACACGCGTTGAAGGTTGCCTTGCGATGTGGCGCCCCAAAGAACGATGCCGTAACGTAGGTGGCTTTCAAACAAGGAGCTGTAGGTCACCTTGACTGCTTCTTCGGTGCTGATATTTTTTACTCTTCTAAGGGCAAAAAGGGCACTGCTCAATTTGCTGCAGAGGTCATCCAAATGCTTCCTCCACGTCAGGGTCTTGTCGACTACAACTCCCAGGTGTTTTGAGTCTTTTGTTTGAAAAGTTCTTTAGAAAAATAATAAGTGTAACTGCTGCTGTCACTACTGCTAACAAAAACAGGAATATTAGTTATATCAATTGTTATTCAAAGAATAACATTATTTGAATTTTCCATTATTTGCTTTTCTGTCCGCGATTGTGAAACAAAATAACTAGCATTTGTTGGGTTGAAGATTTATTCATCAGAATGTTTCCTTGTGTGTTTGCCTTTGACCACCTGGAACAATGATAATTTTCTAACTTAACATTTTTTATAAAATCACAAATTTTTCTAAAATTATTTAAAATCATGAATAAAGGCAGAATCTCTTGTTGGCAGGCAATGATCAATGCCATTCAGGACATGGACTGGAAGTCGTACACGATCCTGTACGAGGATTACGACAGCCTGATTCGTCTGCAGGAGGTGTTCAAGTCGCACGAGGGACTGATGCACATAGAGGGCGCGACGCCTCCCTTCACTGTCCGGCAACTGCCCACCGACGACAGCGACTACAGGTGAATCTAAAGATCCAGGTAGAAATGGGGTTTGCTGAAAGATAACGACCAATGTTTTAGAAAATACCTCTATCTCTGCTTAAACCTAGATATTTTACTTCTTATACCTTCAAATTTTCACAGAACGGTACCTGTATTATGACATTATTCTTAACCAGCCTTATCATTAACTAGATAACTGAACTGGTCTGAACTGGAATTAACTAGAACTAGAATTAACTACAACTGGTCAAAATTCAACCAAAAACTCACTTCATCTTGAGCCACTTAGGTTAAAATGTCTTATAGCTCAAACATCTATTCCTGGTTTGCAAACATTTGTTATTATAACAGCTGAATTGATTTGTTGATTGATTACAACATTTGTTATAAGATTTACATTGAAACTGAAAGCTGTTGGGGCAGAATCCCGTGGGCTGATGTGAATTAAAATGGGATTCTGTTAATCTACAGGACACCCTCTTTCTAACGGTAAGCGGGGTTTTCTCCTACGATGCTCACAATCCAGAGCAGATTTAGTAAATGGGCCCGGGCTCTGGGGCGCAAGAGGTTCTTGGTATGTTTGGGGCGCAGGCCAAAGAAAATATTTTAAGTCACGTGCCAATGAATTTCTCTCCATTCCCGGTCAAACTCATAACTCATCACTGCAACGGCTTGAGTCCTGCGTGTCGCCGCTTGATCATTGGCAACTTTGTTTTTCTATGTAAGTTCATTTTGTACAATACAATTCCCACATGTGAGAATTTTTTATAACTTAATTTGACCTTTTAAAAATTTCTGTTGGTAATAAAGTATGAATGTAAGGAACACTTAAATTTTATTGACGATTCACATTTTTACTTTACAATGCAGATATTCCTAATAATGATCGAAGCAAGTGAAAACAATAAAACTAGTTCATTACAGTATTTTGTGTATGGATGAGTGTGTCAAATTATCAAAGGCTTGAGTATTTTTATTTTGTGATTCATATTGGGGGGGAGCCAAAAATTTCTTGGGCCCATAGCGTGTCACATACAAACCGCGGGCCTGTCACAAGCTTAGAAAAAAGATGGAGAAAAAGTATGCTTTCCTAATGTATAGATAGATTAATAAATAACATTCATACAGTATTTCAAAATATGGTGCTTGAAATTTAAAAAAAATTAATGTGTAAAGATTTTTTTGGTGAAAGGTTACAAGAAAACACACCATATCTACGTATAATTTAAATGTCTTTATATTATAAAGGTAAGATTGTTACGCCCATTACATCTCTACCTATTTATGCCTAAAATACACTACGGACAGTGAAAAAATGTAAATATATGTTCTAGTTATGTTCAGTAAAGGAGGCCTGCCAATCTCTTTAATGAAAAAAAATAAAATTTTTTTATTGAACTAAAAATTTACATTTTTTTAACTATTAATTGGGAGATAAACCAGCCTTACCCTGGTTCAATAGAACCACTTTTATGGGCCTGGTTACCTGATTTTGGATGAAAATTAAAAGGGACCGAAAGTTCGCTTAGTTTCAATTGCAACCAGTTTAAAGAAATAAAAGAAATAAACATATTCTGTCCTATATCTTCAACCGTTGCTTTTCATAATGGTGAAAGGTTTGATAACTCAAAATGTTCTTCTAGAGATTTTTTTAAATTTACGATTTTACAATGGTACTGTATTTAAAAAGACATTTAAGGTTTACATTACGGTCATTAATTATAGGTACTTTGTAAGCGTTTATTTTACTTACTTTTACAGGCCTTTGCTGAAAGAGATCAAGACGGCAGGAGAATCACACATTGTACTCGACTGTCCGGTTGAGAAAATTATGACTATTCTGACACAAGCCAACGAAGTGAAGCTGATGGGAGAGTACATGAGTATCATGATTACCTCCCTAGTGAGTAACACTATACCTTAAATTAATTTTCTTCAAACAGTATCTTAATTATAAAAAAATTAAAGAAATAAATGTTGTTTATTTCCTAGCTATACCAGTGGCGGCGATAAGAACCCGCGACCCCCCCCTTCCTGCAAGATTGTTCATCGGGCCTCCACATCCTAATAATGCATTTAAATCATTTTTCACCTGGTATCAGTGCGGCAGTTCAATCACAGGGGGGGGGGGGGTGGATGCTAAGAAAAGATCTTTCTCTGAACATTCTGCTGCTGCTGCTGACTCATATCATATTAAGTTTAAGCTGATGTAGACATCTAGCATTTAGTATATAATCTATTCTAGCGCCTTCACGCGGGCCGCGAGGACAGCTGATGCAACCCTCATGACAGTAGAGGCAATGTTTTGACCTAGGTTAGTAATGAATTTTTATTGATCCGTCAATACAAATGCCAGCTTAGCTATTACTACTACCTGTTATAAGGCTCAGTCCTAGCTCAACCCTCGCAGACTCGAAGCACATTCTCGTAGGTCGGACGTTTGCCAAGCGGCTAGTGATCAGGAGCAGTGAAGCACCTTTATTAAATCAATTTGTGAACGGGATAATTTATTCATTACTGAGGCATATGATATTACATTTCCTTTACTGCACAAATGCCATGATAAATAGTTTTTGGTAAAAACGATGTTCATTACAAAATATTGTATACTTTTTTTGATAAATTTCTCTCACACTCTTGCTCCAAGGATGAATCAAACACTTGCTGTACTGATACATTGAATGATTATTACAAATGTTAGTATAAGTAAATGCTTTGTAATTCATGAAATGAAATGGATTCACTTATAACACACAATAAACAAATCAATTGTACCGTTACTCAATTTGACTACAATTAAAGAAAAAATCACCTGATCACCAATATCTAAAATTAGTTGTTTCACTAGAGGATCAGATGTTGATCGTACTTCCGGCCGGCGAGCCATATTGTGAGACACCGACACGACATGGATAGTTGCATTACTCATCGAACAACTACAAACAATATCTTAGCCATTTCGACATAGTAGCGCTGAATGGCTTTGACGATACACATTCTTCGTACATTCAGCTCTCTAAATAATTATTGTTAGCGCCGTTTTATGCACAATTAAGTTTAAAGCTTAATTTACGAATTTCATGATAATTTTATCATAAATATTTTCTTGATAGGTGGGGGCCTGTTTAGCAGTTCCCGGGAACGAAAAAAAATTTCCAAAAAAAGGCTCGCGGGTTCCCCCAGCTCGAGGGTCCCCTATCACTGCCACTGAGCTTCACCATGCACATTTAAATATTTCAACATTGCTGAAAATATTCTGTTTTCTGAAACAGATAGCAGAACTTTTAAATCATCTGCCTCACTCCTTTAAATAAACAAACGAATGGTTAATTCTAACGATTTTCTAGTTTTTAAAACAAAATCATACAAAATTTATAATTATTGTTAGACATAATTAAATAAATATTTGTTTATAAGATCTTATAGCTAGTTTCTATAAAACAGAACATTATATATGCGCAGTGTACTCTTACAGGATGCCCACACAATAGACTATGGGGAGTTCAAGAACGATCGTACCAACATAACAGCTCTGAGGCTGATCGACCCTGTTTCGCCCGCAGTGTTGGCAACCCTGCATGACTGGGAATACGAGGCCCACCGCAAGCATCAAACCTTCAACTTCTCTGCTGGTGATCTTAAGGTATCAGCACAGTTTTCGCTAGTCTCATAGTATATCCTTTGCTTCTTGTGATGAAAAGCATCTAAATAACTTTAGACTATTATTTTTTGTTTTAAAATTATAAAACCAAAGTGTTAATATTATATTATAGCAGTAACACGTTCTGATGTCTCTAAAATATATTTATTAGATTACAAATAAAGATTTCATCAATAAACAGTAAAACAGTGATTGTTTTACAAGGCATGGAACACAGCAGGTTTTTGAAAAATTTATAAATTAATCGTGGTTGAATAGCATAGCCGAGCCAAAAGGCAATATAAGCAAATGAAAAATTTGTAGTTACAAATAAACATGATTTAGTTTTACAGGCTTGGTTTATTGATTTAATTTTTTTACTTTGGAGGTGGTTGTCTATGGAGGTGGTGTGGTAGTCACTGACACATAAGTGAAGATCTCCACTTCATGAATTATTCTTCAACTGAGTAATATTGTCTCTCTGCAATCCAAGCCAGTAATAGTAGTTTTCATTACTAGTCTCGAAAGTGACTCATTGCGGGGAGAGATTGCATTTACGCGCGAGGCGAAGCCGAGCGTGGAAAAGGCTATCGAGCCCTGCAATGGCACTTTTGAGACGAGTATTGAACATTATTTTTCATTACGATATTGAAAAACTTGTAAACAACATGAATATTTGTGTTTGTTCAACTTAGTATCAAGAAAAAACCGAACTCATAACGCTGAGTTTCCGTGCTTATGTCGTGTTACACATGCACCGAAACTAAGCGATGTGTAACAGCTGATCGGCCTAATGCAACAGCTGATCGGACTGCACCGCAAAATCCCATAACGGTTACTTTCCGTGGACCACATAGACCTACGCACGGAAAGTAAACGTTATGTAATTTTGCCGTGCAGTAGCGGGAAAAGCCTATTTTCTTAGCTCATTTATGTTTAGAAAGTATACTTTCGTGTGTAGAGTAATGAAAATACTGTTTTGTTCTGCTTACGTTGGGGTCTTTAATTGTGTCTGGTATAGCAGGTTCAGAAACTTCACTCCCATATAGAAAAGAGTGTTAAATGGTATACTGGCAGAGTGAAATTCATTACCTGTCGAGTGTTGCGGTTGTGCTTATTTATGCCTCGTTGAAGTTGTAGTCTCCACGCACAGGTTGTTACAGCTAGAATGTACATGCTAGCAACTGTTAAAATTTCAGTTCACGGATTTTGGTCTGCAACTTTCTCTTTTGTCAAACTGTTTTTTTTTTCTGCTGAATTAAGGCACGCTGAGGATTTAGATTTATTATATTCAATTGATGCAAAACCTGACATTTGGGGGTGTGGGTAAAAATTCATTAGTATTAAATGTTTTAAAATCAATTTTGCAATTTAAGTGATGATGGAGACCATGAAATGATTACCCACAATAAAATTATGGCCCAATTTGTGACATTCATCATCATTTTATTTTTACAATTAATTTTCAAAGATTGTAGATGAATACAGTTTTTACCCATACCCAATAAATATTTTATTGGTACCCATCTATCCAATAAATACCAGTTTCGGCACCAATTATTCTACCAACCCCGGTGGTTGACTGATGTTTCAACAAAACCTAATCATCAATGGTTTTAAATTAGTACCTCTAATTTGCTATTAAGTTTATCTATTTTCATCATACCATTGCGATAAACATTGTTTTTGGAACGGTCAGCTGTGATCGATATCAGTTGATTCCCAATGGGTTGGATAAACGTGTTGGTAAACAAAGTTTTCGGGACTAGACCGCAAACTAGCGCGGACTAGTGTCCGCAGTAGTTTTCGGGACAATAAAAAAGTTAATTTATTTTTATTTTTAATAACAGCTGTAAATAGTTCAAATACAAGATAAACAAATAACAACGTCAGAGGGGGTATATAGGTTAAAATTTATTAATTTTTGTCCAAGTAAATTTATTAAAGGTGGTATGATGAAAAGTACTGTTCGTAACTCGTCCGAAAGTGGTATATCGGTGCTCGATCGAATTCAAGTACTTACTTGAAACTCGATCTTGCACCGATAACGACCACTTTCCGGACTAGTGACGAAATATACTATTTCCATAAAAAATAAAATCATCAGTGACACTTTTCAATCACCCTGTAAAATATAGGCCGTCATCATCAATGGAGAATTGAAATGAAAAATAAAATTAAATACTTCTTTATTGAGGCTAACATTAGGACCTCATGTTCCTTTCTTACAGTTAACCTCCAACAAAATAGCTGCTACTTACATTTAAGATTACAAATTATAGAAAAAATTACAAATAAATAATTCATATTCTTAAACATTATTTGAAAACATTATTTGAGAATTGATCATCACCATGAAAAAAAATTGTTAAAACCATCTTTCTTCATAGAAATATTGTTTTGAGAATTAAATGAACACCAAAGAAACTATGTGAAATTATAGAGGAGTCTGTTAGTATGGTGGAAAAGACAAGCAAAAATAGTTTGACTTGGTAGTTTTTTTACTTTTCCACCATCCGGTAGTTACATCCGTTTTATGATACAGTTTTGTTTGTTGAAAGGCAGATAGAGTCGGCGCTCATGTTTGATGCAGTGAAGCTGTTCTCCCTTGCTCTGGACAAGTCCGGGGAGCGAGTGGTGCCACAGCCATTAGACTGCCACTCGGGCCAGAAGTGGGCGCACGGCTACGGCATCATCAACTTCATGAAACATGTAAGCCCATTTTGTATCGGACTATATTTAGAAGACGTTTGGTTTGAAACAGTAGACCATCCCAGTTTGATAATCATGAACAACTCAGATGTGCTTCATTCATAGATTTATTCAATGAGGTGGACCTGATCCCTTGGTGCGTCAGCCGCATGGGCTTTTTGCGCTTTCCGTTTGCATTTCAGAGTTCATCGTTCATCCCAGTTCAGAAACCCGGTAAACTTCAGCAGCCTGCAAACAAGCTCCTCTTGAAGAAGGAAACCACCCCTCCGCACTCCGCCAAGGGCCCTCTCTCTAGGGTTCTCCAGCTCCGTGCAGTCAAATAGCAATTGATCTGCAGTTTCTTCCAACTACCCATACTTCCTACAAACTGGATCATCATTGTAGAGACCCATGCACAGCAGGTGCTTCCTCAAAGGACAATATTCTGTAACTATCCCCGTTACTCACCTGATGTGTCTCCTCTCTAGCTGCAGGATGTTGGAGGCAATTTGCTGTGATGAGAGTGAAGCGTGAGCTTACTTACTCTCAGTTGAGGAGGTCTGATGTGCTTCCGAATGGATGAAACATCAATGTCAGCTAGTGTAACTCCATTGTAACTCAAATAGAATCCTAAAAACTAGAGGAGGTTTTTTAGTGAGTAAACCCGTTTTTAGGAGAGTTTCATACTAAAGGCTGGCCACCTGTGTGGGTAATTGCATTTTTCTTGCTTCTCCCTAAAAAAAGATTTTAACTTGAGTAAAAAGTTTTATTTTATGGGAAATGTGTACACTGTTGGGATTGTGTTTGGGATATAGTATTTGACATATTCTTCAAGAACTTAGGTAAAAAAATGTAAATTATTTTTATAAAAAGTTCTTGACATTTACTACGGATTAACTGATTCATTTGAAGAAAGTATTAAAATACTTTTCTGAAAACTACAAAATTCCATAAACAGCTCATCGAAAGTAACTGAAACTAGTTTTTACAGAAACATTAAAATTTGAATGATGTGAGTTCAGATAAAAATATAAAATAATAGTAGCATTAAAGTGTTTTCAATATTATAAAGAATGAAATAAAAGGCACAACTTAAAATCACACACTGTGAGGATTAAACTACGTTTTACATCTATAGGTTTGTAATATTCAAATTCACATATTATCTGGATGGTCCAGTCGCACCACCTACGTAAGTTAGTGTTAACATATTTATACACAATGATACAGGAAACCATCCAGTTGCAAGATTTAATGCTTTACTTTCTTTAATTTATTAGAAAATTTCCACTTACTTTTCCAGTACTTTTCAGTAAAAGTTTCTTCAACTATAAGCAATTAAATATTAAAATAATTCTACTCAAGTATGAATTTCCAGATGGAGTATGAAGGTATGACAGGCCCGATGAAGTTTGATCCAGAAACTGGCCATAGGAAATTCTTTCGCCTGGAGATCATAGAACTTACCACGGAGGGCTTCAAGAAGATAGGCAGCTGGGATCCGGAAAATGGAATTAACTACACCAGAACTGTCAGTCAGATGTTGGACGATAGCTCAAAGAACATTCAAGCCAAGGAGTTTATTGTTTCATCTAGAATCGTAAGGAAAATTATATTTTAAGCTTAATTAAAATTTCAAAGATAATTTAAAAGATTTTAATTTTTTAAAATATTTTTTACATGAGTATAAACCAGCCTAAATAAGTTGCTTTTTATTTCAATTTCACTTAAAGGCCTATAGGATGGAACAAGTTACACTTTTAACACGTTGACTGCGGCATGTATCCGATAGGATACAAAGGCGTTCCTTCGCGGGTACGGATGTATCCGATCGGTTACATATGACAATGTCAAGATAATGCGACTGTTTCTCCTATAGCGTTTGAGAAGGAAACACATATTGTGCATTAGCGTGTAGGTAAGGGTATTGAGCTTTTAGATTACTTGTGATTAGTATATATTCAACAGGTTTTTAATTTCGCGCTATCGTTGGAGGAATGTTAATATAGTTCAGCGTGAGGGTTGAGTTTATTTAACATTTTATATGCCGCAGCGAACGTGTTAAAGTATATAAGTTACAGTATATCATGAAAGTGAAACATAAGTACTGAAAGTGAGATTTTTGCCATTGTTTTCATGTTCTTATAATACAAAATTTAAATTTTACAGTCATTTACTTGTGTCAAATAATTTTTATGTACATCCACCATCCGTGAGTATATAAGTCTTTTTTTTTTTTCTTTTTTTTTTTTTAAGAGGTTGGCGGACCTCTTTTTTGCCTTACTTTGCCCCGTCCACATAGACTATTGATCTGTGCGTGGATCGTATTAGACAAAGTAAGGGGGTGAGCCGCTACAGTACAAGGTGAAAGGTACTGATAAGTCATTTGGCAGAACGCGGATTCGAACCCACGACATCGCTGTCATGGTTCCGAAGTCCGGCGCGCTAACCACTACGCCACCGACTCACCCAACGTCTATTCACTTATAGTCGCAAATTGAACTCATATTGAGTCCTAATATATTGAGTCAATATGAGACTCGCTATATGAGTCGCTATATGAATTGAGTAATTACAGCCTCCGGGGTTTAAATAAATGCACAAAATGTATTCTAAATACTTTTATTGTTTGAAATAAAAACAGAAAATGATTGTAAAATAGATTTCACGCTATATCCCCACAAGACAGAGCAAGAATGGTAAAGTTAATTTAACAAATAAAATAATTATAACTATTATGGATTATACAAAACATATTTTACTTTTTTTACTTAAAACTTAATATTTTTCAATAACAGTTTTGTAAAATAGTATAAAAATAACGTTTTGGGGTACAAATAAAAAAGCTTTTGTATAAAACTGAACTATCAGATGATATAAAAAATACTATGACGTTTTCCTGCATAAACCATAAATTAAATGGTATAACAAAGATACTACAATCAATTCAAATAGTTATACATGGAAAAATAATAAGTTACTTAAAATAAAAGCAAATCTAAAATGGCAACTGTAGCCTAAACAGTTACAAATAACCAAATTAAAAACGATCTCACACGGACTCTTCCTCCGGGTTCACAAAACACACAACGGTCACAAAGCTCACGGAGGTATCGTCCAGCACCTCAGGACAGCGCTCGCCAAACTGACCCTGGACGCTGAAAGCGGGATAAGCGTACGTCAAATGCATGGTGAGGAGGGGGGCGACAGCTACACAAAAGGACAGTGCTGTCAACCAAAAGATAAATATTTCAAACAACAAAAAATATTGACCCGGAGGATTCCTCCGCTTAGCGTCCTCTTGAGGGTTAAGGTCTATTAAATTTTTATATTGCCTTAAATTTTTAAAAACACATATTTTAAAGCTAACTGAGGCATATAGGTACTGCAGCTGCAAACTAAAAAGCTGTAATGGACACCATGAAATCAACATTTACCATTTATAAACAAATTTGTATCTTTTTCTTTTGTTATTCTGTATATTTAGTACTTTTTTGTTATACCTAAATCACAATTTTTTCGAGGTTCTTTTGAATTAAGGTCTTTTTAAAGAATATTATTTACTAAACATTGTGTGAAAATTACATGGTTCTAAGTTTTACAATTAAATAACTCTTTGGTTAGTGGATAAAAAATCTGGTTCATTCATAGTCCTGAGCAATGACGATCCTTAATTTGTCACCGCGATATGAACTGTGATCGACAACTTTGACAATGTTATTAATCTCTCGCACAATTTTATATGACTCTCAATTTAATAATTTAAATAGTAGAACATTCAAATTTAAAACTTGTGTATGGCCCAATGTCTAGTGTTATCCATTCTTGATAAACCAACCAATATTTTTTCAACCTACAAATTTGTAACCAATATGTAACCCTACTAATCGATGTAAATATTTTACTTCTCGAGGTCCTTAAAAAGTCCTTGAATTTTATTGAGATTTGGTTGTAAGAACCCTGTTAAAAGTGAGATAACTGAGTGCTGAAAGTAAATAATAATGGAATACAATATAGAGTACAAAATATCCTTTTGTATTATTCACTAGCTGAGTACCCGTTCTTCGCACGGGGTGTGTGTACAGTTTATTAAACGAATGATATTAATGATTTCACAAATTCATAACCTTCAGTTGGTTCATTCTAACGTATCTAGATATCAAGTTTTATGCTTAATAGCTACCAGGCAAATTTGTCAAAATCTTGTTAAATCCATTTCTCATTTAGTCTAGAAGTTATTTCTATTAATGGTTTTGTTGCAGTTTGATTAAACATTTATATTCGTATGGTGATTTACTTTATAGTTCTATGAGTTTAAACTTATAGAAGATTTAAGAAAACTCAGACTTGTAAAAAATATTATAGATTCTTATGAAATCTAATATTGAATCCTTGATTGGGTGTGACGATAGCTATATGCCAAATCCAATGTATTGAACCCCTGCATCTTGTTCTACCCATGAATGATATGTACAGACATGTACAATATTAAATCTAAATTCAAAATTAGTTAACATTTTAATTCCCAAACCAAGTAAAACAACGCAACATCTGTCAGTAACGTATAGCCACCGCACCGCAGTGTAGATATTAGGTTTACTTAATTCAATTTTTTTGTCTTTAGACTTTACCTATTTACCTAAAACCTCATGTGTTGCCAATGTATACAAAACCGAATAAATAGTGACATCCCATGTTAAAAAGTTATGTCGAAAAACGGAGAAAAATTAAGCATTGATGGTGGGATTACTTTTCCTTATTGCCACGGGAAGCGTTCTTTTTACCTTCTAAATGTCAAAATAAGTATATTTGTTTGTTTACACAAAATAAAAAACAATAACAAACTTCTGCAAATATGTTCTTAAACCATCTGATTTCATTCAACCAATCAGCATGATCCTTGAATGAAAATTACAGTGGTACTATGAGTGTTTTTTGAGCGACTTTCTCACTTCTTCATAAGAACCTACTCATTAAGCTTTTACACATTAATATTGCCCCGTCTATACCCGAACTACTTGAAAAATTGAGCAATTTATAAACCTCATTGGTTTTAACTACATGTTGTGTTTGATAAAATACACCTCTTTTTGTCAGAAAGTGCAATGAAAGCTAAATTGGGAACTAAAATTAGTTTGTAATGATAATAAGAAACATTTTAAGATTTAAGGGTCAAAACTCGTTTTGTAATAATTTCCATAAATTATTTTAATATTCATATTTAGAACCAAGAATTAGTTGACTTTATTCACTGTATTTAGGCCAGTGAAAAGTTAAAGGGTTAGATATGAAAGAGTCTGTATTTAAAATTTTAAGTGTTGCCATCTGTGGTGAAAATGACAAACTGTCTAATCCAGCTGATTAAAGAGCATAGATAAAAAGGTAGAATTAAATATTCCCATAAGATTAACATTGAATATTTCTTTTACTATGAGGGAGAGCCTTTTTGACGAACGATGCTTTAGAGCAGCTAAAATCGTTCTAATTTCAACATTTAACAATAATAAAAATTTTCATATCATTTACTAAAGCCCTTGTCGTGTGAAAAGAGATTAAAGATTGGTATTTTAGCACAACTTGGCTACTTTGACATACTATGGGGCAAAGCCCTAAGGTCGCTAAGTCAATTAAAGTTGTAATGAACCTTCACACCACTCTAGTCTATGACATGAAAAAAATTTAGACCCCTAGGTAAAGACGTTATCCAGTGAAAAGAGGACAAAATAGGACCCATGAGCGTTACAGACAGAATGACAGAGAGAGAGACAGACAGACAGAGGGAAAGAAATTTAGATGACACCGATTTTGGATTCTGTTATGCATAAAAAGTAAAAATAACCAAAAATTTCAAAATTCTAAGCAACGTACAGACAAAACTCTAATTTTATTAATATAGATAGTGTGCTTCCTACAACCAGTTTACAAATTCGTCCATTATAACTGTTATAAATCTGTTCTTTTGTAATTTTATATATCAAAAAAATACTAATTTTGGTTTCGGATTAGGCGAACTTTCGGATTACCGAAGTTCGGATTAATGGGACTCTACTGTAGTTGAATCAATTTTTTTCTTCTTAAAATTTGCTGCAAGAAATATAATTGGAAGGAAATAGCAGTTTGAAACGTCTATTCTACACATGTTCTTCTCCATCTGCTGAGAGCTCCAATGAAGCTGTACCCATTATGTATTGCCGGGCTACAACTAGTTTAAATTGAATTGACTCAATTGTTTTGAACATAATTAGTAGGTACACAATTAGATAACAATATTAGAATACCAATTAAGTTTTGCCATGACTCTCTGTTTATAATAAATTTCTTATGAAATGTAAAAAAATTTTGTCAGATTGTTTTTGTAATATTTAATTTTACTTAGTGACAGATTAAAACTCAAAATTATATTTTAAATATTCATTTTAATTTAGCTTAATTTAATGCAAGCACAGCAAATTTAGCTCAATTTAATTTTTCACACAGCTTTGATGGCACAACAAAGAAAAATAAGGATAAAAACGTAGATTAGTACTACACAACACAAGGCAAGCATGCCTTGAAAACTCCTTTGCTCAGAATTCAACTGACTCCTAGAACCAACGAGGAAAAGGAGAACCTCTCCCTGACGGGGCTGCTGGAACTTGTGCCCTTCCTAGATGTCTTCTTTTTGACGCTTCTCCTGGGGGCCTTTTCTTCTTTGAAGGAAATTAGTCTTTTCTGATTGGGCCTAGAACTTGAAAGTGGAAGCTCTAAATTCTTTTTTCAAGTTTTGTATTTTTATCAGAGCAAAGGAAAGTAGCTGTAGATTGAATAAGATCACAGCCAAGATCAAAAGTGTTTCCATGAAAACATAAACAAAACCAGTCATTGTTGAAAGTTTTGCTATAATTTGGATAAAGAGCAGTTGGACTCTTTTAGAATATAGTGTATTGAATTTTTTTGCAAATTTTGCTATAATGTATACACTTTTGTTTAATGCCTTTCAACACCAAATTTTGATTACACAAATTGTAATAAAGCATACTAAATATTATAGTTCCGTGAACATAATAACTTTTGAATGGAACTTCCATTTTGATTGAATTTATTACAGGGGTGAAAGCCAGCATCTACTTGAATGAGTTTGTGAACCAGAATTATCAGGCCATGATGGAAATGGGGTTTTATAAGTTTTCAAGAGGGTCAAAAATGGGTTTTTGGCATTTTTACCTTAAGTTATAAAATCAATTAATTGTAACACAAACCATTTAAAAGAGCCCAAAAAATAAACAATGTAGTATTTTGAATTATTAACTTAGCTGAAATGGTTACAAAGAAAACCAAATATACGTTTCCCATTTTATCCTTATGGGAAATAAACGAACCCCTCGATCTTGCTTATTTATTGATATATCTTGATAAAATTTGGTATGTACATTAATTAGGAAGGGTTTAACCTATATTTGCTTATAAAGCCCATAATATAGGTGTAGGTGGCAAACCTACACACTCACCCCTATGGGGTTTATGGGGAAATTGAAATGAATACCATAGCTCGATAAAATTTGGTATATACATTCACTAGGTAGAGTTTAACTTATATTTACTAACAAAACCCATATTGTGGCAAACCTACGTACTCAACCCCATGGTTTTTATGGGGAAATAGAAAAAATACCAAAATTCCATTGGAAATTCGCTGAGGATGCAGGTCTGCTACGACAGGGGTATTTATTAAATTCTTTAATATATATATATCGTATGGCTCATTTATCCAGCCACCATTATTTAAGAATAATAAATTAATTCTGCGTTGCAGAGCACCTGAGTCAATATAAGTAAAAATCAAAACACTAAAATAAAAATTAGATCTCTCTTTATAGAGCTAAATCCAGGGCGCTAAGCCATTGCAGCCCAGCTTCACTTGAGCTATGCAGACCGGCCAATCCTTCAGGGAAGGCACTCAGTGGGCACTCTTCGACTATGTGTTCCATAGTCTGATACTCTGCTCCGCAGTTGCATGACTGGTCTTGTGTCATTCCCCATTTGTACTTCAAGTACAATTCTTTAATAACAAGAGTAAATATATTATTGAACAAAAATCAGCTGATAAGTGCTGTAGATAAAATAAATAAACCAATGTGTTACATCTTTAACCTGTGGTTTAGGAAAATTAATAAATGCAGCACCCTTTGGTCTGGCGAGTGAGCGAAGCGAACAAGCTCATCTTAAAAAGGGAGAGGGCGAGTGAGCGGAGCGAACGAGCTTTGTTTGAGAAACAAAAGTAATAATTATACCGAACATAAGCTCGGTCTCCCTGGTACTCTCTTTAAAGTCTCGGGCGAATGCAATTATTGAAAATGAAATGTGCAGGAGTCAGCTAAAGCCTTACAATATGCAAACATGTTATGCTATTATTAGTTATACAACACTAATTACTCTTTCCAAGGTCGGAATCACTTTTTAATTGCTGACGCAACCTTAGGAGTAAGTGGTATGGATCTTCCTCGGAAGCAGTGGACTGTTCTCAATCGATTCCGCACTGGAGTGCGAAGATGTAATTATTGGAAATACCAATGAGGAATGAGAGACTCAATATATTAACTCATATAGCGGCAAACCTACGTACTCACCCCTATGGGGTTTATGGGGAAAATAAAAAGAACGCCATAACCTTATAAAATTTGGTATGTACAATCACTAGGTAGGGTTTAACTTATATTTACCAACAAAACCAATATGGCGGCAAACCTACATACTCTCATCCCCATGGATTTTTGTGAGGAAATAGAAAATATACCAAAATTCCATTGGAAATTCGCTGAGTATGCAGGTCTGCTGCGACGGGGGTATTTTATATTATTATCAGCCTTTTTTTCTTCCAAATTTTGCTTGACCATTTTTCACAGCTTCTTTTATATACTGCATTTAATTTCATTCTTAAATTGACTTATATTGATTTGCTATATTCTTACATTATATTCTGTGAGTACTCTTCTAGTGTGATTACAATTTTCTTCAGTTTAATACTCATCACACACATCAAACAACTGCCTTAAAAGTTTCTCTTATAAAATACAAATAGCTCAACAGGTTGTTTATCGCAGGGCCGTCCTTACCTGGAGTACGCACCTGACTGGGAGAATAAAGTCGGCAACGACCGGTACGAGGGTTACTCGATGGACCTGATAGACGCCATAGCCAAAGACCTCGGTTTCAAGTACCGCTTTGAACTGGTACCCGACAAACAGTATGGCACGTACAACAAGGAAACTAAACAGTGGAACGGGCTCATACGTGAGCTCAGAGAGAAGGTGAGAAACAGAAGTGAACATTCCGAATACCTATAAGAGAAACTACAATAGATGTTTCCTATTGACCTGATCATCGAAAAATTTAAATGATCTTAAGTTAAATTTCCATCACTTGGAGGCAAAACAGTTGCATTTTTTGGAAAGTGTGTAACAAACGTTACAAGATACATTTCTTGTAGATAAACTAGGAGACATTTAAAATTAGAGACAGCAAATAGTTTGACCAGTGCCTTACCTGTGTTGCAGAGAGCAGACTTAGCTATCTGTGATTTGACCATTACATTTGACCGGAGAAGTGCTGTGGACTTCACCATGCCTTTCATGACTTTAGGTAAAACATATTTTTTTGTTCTCTTCGGCTCTTAATTGACACAATTTTCTTTTTTTTCTCTTGATTTTTTGGGTGCCTCTGAACAAAATTGAAGATGGAAGAGAAATCCATTAGACTATCAAATGTGAAATTGATTTTAATTTGGTTTTTTAATCACTGCAGTTGATTTTAATTCGGTTTCTTTAAGTAATAGAAATTAGATAAAATTCAAGATTTTAATGATATGTTTATGCACTGCCAGTAATTGAGAAGCACTGAAACCAAACGGAGAGCTGAATATTAAATGACAATAGTTTTTTTATTTTTATATATATCCAGACAATACCATGGATCTAAAACTTTTGGTGTTGAAAATGTTCATCTTAATACCGTATTAATATCTTTTCAAATCCTTCACAAGAAGAAGAGATTGATGTGAAATTGATATAATGCGAATAAACTTAAATGATTGATAGTAGTTTTCTACTTTATGGAGTATGAAGAGACAGGCCCGATGAAGTTTGATCCGAAACTGGCCATAGGAAATTCTTTCGCCTGGAGATCATAGAACTTACCACGGAGGGCTTCAAGGAGATCGGCAGCTAACCCGATCTAACCCGCGCACAAAACGCCCTGATCTAAAACGCTTCGTAGAAACTTAGAAGCGTTTAAATTCTATCTCCTGACAGTAAAAACTTGATTGTAAAGACACGTTTTAAACCATGTAATTTCTCTCCAGGAATCAGCATCCTGTACAAGAAGCCTGAGAAACAAGACGTTGACCTGTTCTCCTTCTTGTCACCGCTTGCGTTCAACGTGTGGATCACCATGGCCACTGCCTACCTTGGAATATCTCTTCTTCTCTACATCCTGTCTAGGTCATTAGCTCTTATAGAGTGTGTTAAGTGTTAGTGCTTCAAGTTATTTGTTTAGCTGATTATGACTTTTTACTCTATCTGATAAAATCTATGATAAACTGTAGATAAGAAATAACAATCTTCACTGTGCTATCTACTTTTTTATTTGTGAGAAAGGTTAAAAAAAGTAAATAAATAAATAATTTAACCCTCAAAGGTTGATTTACACTTTTGATGTATGCTCGCACATGCTTGTTTTTGTTCGAGTGTTCTAAATTTTCTTTCTAATATGATTTACTTTTTGCTTTTTAAAAACAATTGCAACACAAAGTTATTAATGCAATATGTTGTTTATTATTGAAAACTGAGTAAGTACTGACACACGTTTGGAAACAAGATGGTTTTTATTTTTAATTAGTTGATAACGCATGTGCTTTTAACTATGGGTGTTTTTCTATAAATTGGAGTGATTTTTCATTATTGTCTTCAGGTATAAGATGTATTATTAGACCTAAGGCTACGGACACACATGGCGACTTAGTCGCCAAGACACAAACGCTGTGACTTTTCACAAAGGCCCAGGGGGTAATGGCCACATTACGCAACATACGCCGGATTTTACCTTGTTTTGTTGCACTTGTCAAAATTGCTTCGATAAGTTCAGACGACTACCTACTGCACATGCTCGCCATTTGTGCACATAAAAGAATACTAAACAAAGATTTGTTATTCATCCCCCAATGAAGTTAGCCAAAAGCATGGACAATCTCACTCAAAAATAAGCTGTCTCAGGAATTATGAGGACAAATTTGTTTCTTATTTTCGTATGAGTTCATCATTATTCAACGGGCTCTTATCGTACGGTCAGGATGGAGTTTTGAAAAACGGTACAAGATGGCGTCTTGCAATCCCACCAGAAGAACTTAAGCATACTTGTTAAATAGTTTGTCTTATAGTTCATCCCACAGGTAAAAGTTTTTATCACCGGGTGAAACTATTGTAATGATGAAAAAAAAAAAAATGCTGTAGAGATTAACAAGATTTCTTATCACAATAAAATTGTTGAATAATGTCATTGGTTTTTAGATGTTTAGAAGTTTACTAGAGAAGAAAGTAGAAGTTGTAGAGGAAGAATCTATTCCTCATACATAAGCAAAAATCAGATAAATGTTTTTATAAGGTTACAAAATAAATATCAATGTGTAAAGAAATCAGAGCCGGCCTTAGGGCGGTGCGAGCTGTGTGACCGCACCAGGCCCCGCGCTTATAAAGACCCCGCAAAAAATGACAAGATATTTAACCATAGCAGTGAGAGACGGCCGTTTATAGTTGTGCCGTTTATAAATAACCCCGGCCAGGAGACGGTCGTCTGGATCAAAACATTTTGCAATGGTAAAAAAACCGTGAAAAACAACTCGAAAGTGGTTACTTTATATATATATATCATTCGAAATGTAACATACTGAACCTTCTTATCATAATAAGAGATAGCCGTTAAGTAGTTGTGTTACAACGTAATAACACTGAGAATATTCGTAAATATTTAGTTTGAAGTCAATCCAAGTAGCTACCACGACCATTCTTGAAACATCAGATCATTACTTTTTTTAATTTGTCTAGCTCAGGTCATTTTATATAAATTTGAATTGGCATTACTGCTTTGTCAAAGAGTTCCTAATTTTAAGGAGGCTATTAATTTATACTTCGTAAGGTCTTATAGGTTAGGATATAGAATAGTCCTATGTTTTCACACTCTAACAAATTACCAACGGTCGGCAGACAATAGTTTGCTAAAATTGTTATTGATATAGTGAATATCATATTATGAATATGAAATATGATATTTGAAATATCATACCAAATTACTACTGTAGTTGAATGCAAGGAATGTCATTTTGAAGATTAAGAAATGTTGATGTATGTAGATTACGACAGGTTGGTAGTACTGATGATCGCATGGTGTGTGTCACGTGTTTACATTCTGTCTTACTTCCTTTGTGATCCTTTCAATTCCAATACAACCTCGTGTTGCCAGCATTATTTCAAATTAACAACATTAAGTACAGTTAGTTTGTAATTTTCATTAATTTTTTACAATCCATTTAAAAATGTATTTGTTTGAACTCTTAAAAGGACAATAATGTACGAATTCATTGCTAGTAAACATATATACTTAATTTTTTTGCGCTTTTCCAAAATAATCTCATAATGTTACCATTTAAATTACTTACAAATTTTTAAAATTTTGATATACTCCTACATGAAAACTACAAAAAATTGTCTCCCCATTTAGTATATTTTTATGGTTTTAAGGAATAAAATTTTCTATAATATTTCTATAATAAATTTTATATTGACTCACACACAATTTTTACCTAGGCTATTTTTTTTTTTAATTTTGCAAGAGAAATTCAAATTTTTATATTTATTTTTAACAGACATTAAATTTTTTTATATATTCGAATGCTAATGTTCATATTCTGAACAAAATATAAGCTATATGTGTTTGAACAACTTTTCATAATAGTGCTTCAAGTTAATAAACGTGTGAAATCATAACTGGTAAGTTTTTAGTCACAATCTTCATTATTATAACCCATATGTTTATTATTTCATTTTTAAATGATGGATTACGTTTGGGGCTTTGAAGAGGTAGAAATAAGTTTCCGTAAGGAAGAGGGGGGGGGGGGTTAGTTTCAGGGAGCCCCGCTCTTAAGGTTAGCACTGGGCCCCACACAGGCTAAGGCCGGCCCTGAAAGAAATAATAATTTCATGGGTATAAGTAGTTAAGCGTTTTTTAACCATTTTCTACCTAGTGATTTAACTTAGGCCTTCTCTGTGATCATGGCTTAGATGATCGGTAACACCTTGATATCATGAGCTAGTAAAACAATCTTACTTTTAATGTAGTTAATTGTGTGACGCAAACAAATGTTATTATAAATAGATGCTTTTACGATTTATACAATTGGCTTTTGAGGGCTTTGAAATACAATGTTACCAACGTCTCGGCATATAGCCTATGCCGAACTCAACTACTTCCTAAAAATTTTTAAGGGGAAACTTGCTTGAAAATCAACTAGTTTTGATAGGCCTGCAGTATTTGTATGAGTGGCGTAAAAACAATAGGTGAGGTTATAGACATTGTAGCTACGTGTCGTCAAGTGTGGCCGGCTCCGTAATAGATAACATGGGGAGCGTATTTGTCGTCGCCGGTCTTCACGACCAGAAAACGCTTCCTAACACATTCGATATGCTGGCGCATGTTGCGGGTCGCCTAGTGTGGCCCCCTTCACTTGATTCAATGTTTCAGACTTTTTTCCTTGTCGAGGCGTTTGTGCCTAAGTGGCCCAAACGCCTAAGTCGCTAAGTCGACTAAGTCGCCATGTGTGGCCGTAGCCTATCGCAAATGAGTTTCATTAGACTATAGAAGAGATCCCTTATTGCCATGCATAGTCATATACTGATTTAAATTTTTCTAGGAGGTGATGAAAAATTACAGGTAAAAAAGTTATTTATAATGAAAAGTTAATTTTTTATATTGCTCAAACTTTAATCTACAAATTTTGAAGTGTTTACTTAAATTTTTAAATGCTGAAGGTACAAGGCTAATAAAGTGCTTTCAATATTGATTCTCATAATTAAATTACACTAAAGTTTTAATTGTTTTCTTCTGATAGCCTACTGTAATACATTTTAATAGATTTCATGAAGAATTTTACAATAAATCTACTTTTAAAATACCATTTACATGTATTAAACTCAGTTCCGAACAATTTTACTTTCCTTGGCAACACTGGATAGAGTTGAGTAGCAGACGACCCAACTGAACGAGAATGTTACAGGTGTTCCCCCTATCAGTGGGAGAACCCCCACCCCTGCAACTCTGATCCAGAGGAATTGGAACTTACGTTCAATCTAACCAATTGCTTATGGTTTTCCATTGGTTCTCTGACCACGCAGGGCTGTGATCTTTTGCCGAAGTAAGGATTGTCGGGAGTGTTGCATGCCGATTCCACCCCCTTTGCATGGTATCTGTTCGCTTGTCTTCCTCTGTACAGCACAACACGTTGTTTTACCCGTATATTTGTATTATGTTTGCTTCCTTAATTCAGATTTTCTGTTGCTATAACACGCTCACAAAATATCAAACATATAGGAAGTAGATCAAGGACTGTCAATGTCGGTGGTTTCGGCCAATGTTTACTAAATTTTTTATATAAAGTCGGGCATCTCAAAAAATTGCAAATCATTTTGGAAAGTTAAAAAATAAACAAAAAATTCTTAAAATTCATTGTTTAATATTCATCTTTCTAATAACATGAAACGTTAAACATATTTTAGTTTCAAATGTCATTCGTGCTTGCTAAACATACAAAATATTACTTATGTAAATTAACATTATATTTCTTTTAATACAGCTCTGCTACTTCTCTAATTAATAAACCGATTAAGTTATTTTTATAAATCCATACCATCTAATTTATTTGTACTAAATTCCTCTAAACGCTATTACATGGAATATCTATTGGTTCCAAAAAACGCACCCTTCCTAACCAAAACTGTTCGCAGGATCACACCTTCAGAGTGGAAAAACCCCCACCCCTGCAAGGAGAGTCCTGAATTCCTAGAAAACACTTTGACAATGAACAATTTAATTTGGCACAACTGCGGATCTCTGATGCAGCAGGGCTCCGACATTGCCCCCCAGTAAGAGATTTGACTACGTAGCTCCGCCTGTAGATTAGCTGCTGTAGAATAGTCTACTTATATTTTAATTAAAATGTGCTATTTTAATTAATAAGCTGCTAATGGTGTAAACTCGATTAAAATGTAGCTTTTTGTATATTTTCAAAAGAATTTTAAGTGTAGTTACATTTTTCTTTAGATCAATCTGAAAATTAATTAATTTAAATGTTAATCCATCCCTCAGATTTGTCTTTTTACAAATTACAACAAAGTTTTCTTATTGCTCGGAAAAGCTCAACAGTTTACAAATTTAAAATTTAAGTATTCCAAACATTTCTACAAAATAAAAAATCAACCTTTTTCTTTTATTTATTATTAATCAATTCTTTTGTTGAAATTTAGCAAATGCTCCTTGTGACTTATATTGAGACAAAAAGTCTTTCGCTGATAAGATGTACAGTATTCTCAACATCCTTATGCATTCAATAAATAGGAGCCCAGCTACTGGTACCTAAAGTAAGTATTTTTCCCCAAACAAACCATAAGATAATGTTTTATAGAATGAAAATACCCACTTAAAAATAAGAAGAAACTATAAACATTTGTTGTTTTTTACATGCATGTTTATTGTAAAGATTTTTATACTAAACAGTATGTTTCGTATCTAGTATTTTACTAATCTTTAAAATTTATTTACTAAGTTAGTATGCTCTTAACATGCATGAGAATTAATTAACAAAGTCTTTTTCATTTTTTATTGATTGTTGTGTAAAAAATAATTTTTTAACAAACTTTGACACAAAAACTGAGGGGAAAATATGTAAAACTTCCTCTTAAATGTACATGCAATTTTATTATTTATTTTTAAGCATTATTATTATATTGTAATATTAATATTTAAATATCTTACTTAATAAATAAGTTAGATCATAAAAAAACAATTTACTTTGTTATAAAAATAGTGGCTTATGGTTGTTTTATTTTATTACTGAAATTTATCTTGGTTGAAAATGGTACAATACTCTTTAAAAAATTTCATCTAGATGTTTAATATACACCCCTTCCTCTGTTTAAATACACCCCAAAACTTTATTTAATTATTCCAGTGTTTACTTTTATGTATTTATAAATACTGTATCATGAAATATTTAATTTAATATTTTTACTTCCAAAGTAAATGTGGGATTTTGTTTAATCAAGAAATCTATGAGTACCTACTGTACCTACTTTAAAAGTAAAAAAGGTCTCACAAGACGAAATACTCTTTCTAAGAAATGCAAGTCATTTCTTTTCCATCAACAAAGGAAATATTTTTCCAGCACAAAGCAAATCAAGGCAATTAATTATGTTGAAGGTTTAGATATTTTTAATGACAACCTTATCAGAGACTTTTTAATGAACCTGTCTAACATTTGAAGTAAAATGAGAGAATTGTGCAAGATGGAATAGTGGTTACATACAATTTATCAATCTATCCCTTTTGTTGTCTAATCATGTTCGCCTGCCAGGGCCGTGTCGACGAGGATAGTGGCCGGTATGTGGTGGTTCTTCACTCTGATTATGATATCCTCGTACACAGCCAACCTGGCGGCCTTCATCACCCAGCAGAAGATGGACAATACGATAGACAGCGCCGAGGACTTGGCCAACCAGAACAAGGTCAAGTACGGCGTCATGTGGGGAGGCTCCAGCGCTAACTTCTTCAGGGTAAGAGTTCTAGTATATCGCAATACAAATAGAATCAGTTTTCAGGGCATTAAGATTCCCACAGAGAAGAAAAATCAGAGGAAATATCCAAGCATGTGTGAACTTTTGAATACAATGTGGGTGTCTACATATGCAGTTCTAAGATTTACCAAGAGATGACAGCATGGTTGCTGCGAAGCTTCTAATTTTGCCCTCCATGCTCTGTGATCGCCTCTAACACTATGCTACTGAAGTGAAGGAGATAGGGGCTTTAACCATCACCAAAACAACTGTTCACGATCAGCTTTCTCTTTTTCTCCAAGATATTCATTGAGAAAAATGAATACGCCACACACTCCAACAGTAAAGATTTAAGTTCTGTTTTTTATTTTTTTATTTTTTTGTCAGTGAGGTTGCCACATAACATGACTATTGCCTTGGAACAGCTGAGTAAGTGAGGTGATGGAGAATATTTTTCCCAAACAGCAGTATTATTATATCTGCTATAATATTGCTGCAATATAATGGCAGCAATAGTAGTGGGGAGGTACATGTCCTTAAACTAGGTTTACACTTGAGAGTTTTTCACTCTCAGAGAGTCTCATACTCTCGGGAGGTACTCGCAGAGGTGTTTACACAACCAGGAAATTTTCCAAGTAGTTAATGCGAGATTGTTTTCTGCGAGTACTATTAATAACTGTCTGAGAGTTTTATGAGAGTAACTAACTAACTCTCCGAGAGTGAAAAACTCTCACGTGTAAACCTAGCCTTAGATCTTCTTGTTTCTACAATCATGATACTTTAACAACTTGGAGAAATATAGTTGATGAAGATGGTAGATGGAGATTGCTAGAGAAATTTGCTGCACTATTTAATAGTGTCAAAGAAGCACTTTTGTGTTATCAACTATCTTCTCAATAGGTAACTGCTGCTACTTGTATTTTAAACAGGTCCTAACTTGCTGCAAGTAGCAGTTGATACTAGTAGCCACTCAAAACGATTCTGCAACTTAAAGAAATGTGCAAGCGCATATATAAACCTTTTATTTTAGTTGTTAAACATGTTCAACAGGAACACGAGGTAACTGATAAAACTATTTAAATCATCTTCCAAAACATTTTAGCGAATTTCCCTATAGGGAATACGCTATTACGGTAGTAGCCATGGTAAGACCTAAGCCCGGGACCACTTTACTTTTTCATTTTGAGGTCCCCAGAAGCCAAAAACACCGTTCGTTCATTTTGATATATATGTATATCAGAGGATAACTATATATATCTATATCTATATAGATGTGTGTGTGTGTGTGTGTGTGTGTGTGTGTGTGTCCGTGGTACCGATAACTTTTGAAGCGGACCTCCGATTTTGATCAAATTTGGTATGAAGGTGTAAGACCAGGTCTATTTTCATGAGTTCGCAAACCAGCATTGTCGGGTTATGGGAACGGGGTTTTATGGGGTTTCAAAGGGGTCAAAATAGGGTTTTTGGCATTTTTGGACCTCAATTTTCAAAATTCATGATTTTTAACTAAAACCATTCGAAAGAGCTTAAAAAACCAAACAATTTAGTATTTTGAATTTTTAACTTAGCTTAAATGGTTACGGATAAAATCCAAAAATGTGTTTTCCATGTTATTCTTATGGGAAATCAAGAAAACCCTATATCTTACTTATTTGTTGACATAACTTAGTCAAATTTGGTATGTACATTATCTAGATAGGGTTTAATTTCTACTTGCTTAAAAACCCCATATGGCGGCAAACCTACATACTCACCCCCATGGGGTTTATGGGGAAAATAAAAATTGTCAGACCTTAATACAATTTTTTGTTTACATTCACCAATTATTGATTAACTTAGATTTTCTAACAATGCCCCATGGCAGCAAACCTACATACTCAAGCCTATGGTGTTTTTATGGGGAAAGTAAATAATCTAAAATTCCATTGGAAATTCGCTGAGTACGCAGGTCTGCTGCGACGGAGGTATTTGAAAATTTCAAAATAACTTTGAACATTATCAGGCATTAAAACAACCACAACATTGCAGGACAGCAACGACAGTCTGTACATGAAGATGTGGAGCGTGATGCAGTCGTCGACGCCATCGGTGTTTGTAAAGGACAACAATGAGGGTGTGGATCGCGTGAGGAAGGCCAAGAACCGAGGCTATGCGTTCTTCATGGAGTCCACTACCATAGAGTTCCAGATGGAACAGTATTGCGACCTCATGCAGATCGGCAGCACACTCGACTCCAAGGGTTACGGTATAGCGATGCCTTCAGGTCAGTTCTTGTCAAGATAGCTTCAAAAATGTCTCAAACAATTTTATCATAGAAAGCAGATCCTCAATTAATTGTCCAGAGCAATGTGGTAGATCGCCAGTCCGTATTCTGAAAAATCCATATATTCGGAAGTTTGTAGGCCATTCTTTCCAACATTACATTAAATACTGTTCCGTTAACACTTTACTAGTTTGTTTGCTCAACTAAATGTTGACCACCAATGTAAAGGCAGAGCACCAAATTTATTAAATTTTTCTGTAAGGGCCATTTAATTTGTTTTGTTTTACTGAAAGAGATTCCCAGCCCTGCATTACAAGAAGTTACTCTTGCATTACTTTCATTCCTATCAATTTATGGTGGAAACAACTGCAGACAAAACCCTACACAATGATATCAAACACTTGAAAATCTTTTGAAAATTTTACAAAGGAAAACCCAAGAATATGATATATTTTATATAAAATAATATTGGAAACTTTTTGACCCTTCTTGATTACCATTTCACCAAAATACATTCATTTGTATTAGAAACATACAAATCTATTTCCATCATGACACAGCAGAGATTTGTTATTGCTCATCAATTATTAGTAGCTTCAGAGTCTTTGTTTTTTCAAGACTCACCATATCGAACTATGATCAGCGGGTCAGTGCTGAAGCTCCAAGAGTCTGGCAAGCTGAGAGATCTGAAGAAGAAGTGGTGGAGCGCATGGAAACCGAATAACACTAATTGTGATGTGAGCATATCAAACAAATCATAACAAAGATAACAATCTTTGCCTCCGGTTTTAAAATTGTAAGATGTTTAATTGCAAATATATAATTATTACTTTAGACAGTATGGTTGGGAGATAAGATTATATTTGGAACAATTTTGATTTTCAACACATGCCACTAGATCACATCTAGCACCTATGGCCACTTTTTCCACTTTTCTTATATATTACCCACTGAATTTTGCTTAGGGTATTTATCAAAAGATTTCAACATCCCCATTACATAATTGATCAAAGTAAAATATATGCTAACCACTTATTTATGCTAACATTCTGGCCTATAATGTAGTAAATAGAGCTCCACTGTTTCCTGATTCTTTTTATTCTTTCAATATAGAAAAAGAATTAACAGTCAACTTACTTATATCACATTTTTAATGTATCACTCATATACTTTTCCTCTTGTTGTTTCACAGAAGTTCCTGTCGTCTGCGGCACCCAGTAATGAGTTTGACATGGAGAACGTGGGCGGAGTGTTCATCGTGCTGCTCGGAGGCTGTGCTCTCTCGTTCATTGTTGCCATACTCGAGTTCCTCTGGAATGTCCGCAAGGTTGCCGTCAATGAAAAGGTGGTTAAATCATAGGTGTTATGGTGATGTTAAAAGTGAAAATGCGTGAGTCATAATACATTTTAATTGACTTATTTATTTTCCAAAGGCTTTTGCAGTCAAATACAGGTACAATGTGACAGGAAAGAATTCAAGTCAAAATTAAAAAGCCATTGGTGTTTTTCCAATTTTGTGCACGTTTAATAAAACTAGAAAGGCCAGATAATTCCTAACCATAAAAATATCTCTGATGTGGTATACCGTACACACAAAAGCACACAAAGGCAAAACAAAACGTTTTTGAAGACTAAAAGTTAGAACTTTTCAATGTCGAACAAGACAAATAATAAATAGTCTAATGTGATCATTGCAATTACTGTCATCACTTAGTTTTCACCTATGAACTTTGATTTTTCCCTCTAGTCAAACAAATTTAATTACAATGTCATAGACTTAGGAAGAATTTTTCACATTAAGATCCTCTACTCTTTGATAACTTTTTGGATCTTCCCCTATTATTTCTTCCTAAAATTGTCAAAACCTCATTTGGTAATGGCTATGCCAATGGAAATTAAACATTAAAAACCAGCGTAAAAACCTTTTATCGTTAAATTTATTATTTTCTATGACCATATTGACCTGTTGTAAAAAGCTGGCTGGGTAGCTGAGTGGTTAAAGAGCTCGCCTTTGAATCTGAAGGTAGCCAGTTCGATCCTGAGAAAAGTTAGTGCTTTTTGATGGTTCGATACTGGACCCAGCTGCCTTTGGTCATTTTGGGCTATTAATTAATGATCCTGACAAATAAAAAACAGCTGATATTTGTCAGTAACAAAACTACACCTCATCTGATCCATCACAATCATCACACTCACCCCTTCAGTCATACTCACCTTAAAATACGCACCACAGAGTGCGTCGGTGTTTCAAAATAAAGTATCTAAAGTATCTAAAGTATCTAAAATGTTATTACATCCGGTGAACTACATGAAAGTTAGCAGGTTGCTCTCATACATTGCTTTTGTCAGATCAAGTTTTAAAATTATTCACTGAATTTTCATTAAATTACCAATTTGCTGGAAAATTACCAATCCAGCACAACTCATTTTATCACCTCTTCAGATCTCCCCGTGGGAAGCCTTCATGCTGGAGCTCAAGTTTGCGATCCGCTGCCACGGGACGACCAAGCCCGTGCGACTAGTGCCATCAGCATCCCCCAAGGACAGTCTCCAGGGCTCCTTCCTCCAGTTGGACATGTTCCCCAACAACAAGACACAGCAGAGGACGCCGGCACGGATAGCCGACTGGACGCCAGACCTCGACCTGCCGAGGAAGTGACTCTCAAGAATTCAAGATACCATATAAAGCACCTACAGGAATGAAAGAATCATTCTTGTCATCAAGTCTCTAAAGAAAGTCATAGATATAGCAAAAATCTGAACTGTTTGCAAATTTGTAAAAGAATTCAGTTAAGTAATTGCAAACCTTTGATTTAGCCTTAAAATTGTGTTATATAATTTATAAATTGTCTAAAGTAAAAAATAACTTTGATGATTTTACGTGTTTCATTAATTTATTCAGCGTTAAGGTTGGAGTCAATCCAAATTCCGCCTTTCCCCCATAAGAGCAATGTTAAACGGGATGTCAAATAACTCTTTTATTTATAATCAGAAAATGTTATAGCTCTAAATAAAGGGTTCATCGAGGCGGATTTTGTTTGCGAGAGGAATTTTTTATACAAATTAGTGTTTTTTACTAACTTGAAATAACAAAGCAAGTTTTTTACTACTTTTAAAACATTTCCTACAGAATTTTATAAATTATTTACAAAGAATCGATCTTGCCAAAGGAACGGGGAATTTAATTGTGATTCAAACGCTATTTATTCTGAACCAATCGGACAATGCCGGGGACAAGTTTAGCATTGCTCTTATGGGAAATAAATCCAACATGGCGGCACTCCAACGCCCTCTTAATTCTAAACAGGTCCCTTCTAGGAGTTCAAAAGGGTTTCAGCCACATAAAATACTAAAAAATTGTTCTAATTGAAATTTTGGGGGACTTAACTTACTACAAAAAAAAGCCAGCATCGCTAAAAAATTTTGCACTAAAACTTGGAAACATTCAAAGCCAAATGGAACAATAATGATATGTTGCAAGGGGTCTACATAAATGGAGCAAAACTAAGCAAAGTTCTATCTAATATAAAAGTAGGTATAAAATATATGATTTAAGTATTATTTTTATATTTTAAATGTAAGAAAACCTTTTTCTCTTTAAAATAATATATCTTGCCTCTAAGGATTGTTACACAATTGTGTTAAATGTTATAATTGTACCGGTACTTATTAAGTTATATGTCATCCGTAGTTATTTTAATTTTTAGTACAAAAATATGGTATAAGTTATTTACTATTGTGTGGAATAAAAATGCTAAACCTTATTCCTTGACTCTTTTTTACCCAGGACATAAAGTGTAAGTTTGAACCCTACAATTCAGTTGAATGTTTACACTAGGAAAGTTTTGGGGTAGTTTTAATTTCTTCTATTTCTAATGTTCCGAATCTGAGGTTTGCTAACAACATTTCTTGAAAACATTGTCAAATACCCCCGTCGCAGCAGACCTGCGTACTCAGCGAATTTCCAATGGAATTTTAGATTATTTACTTTCCCCATAAAAACACCATAGGCTCGAGTATGTAGGTTTGCTGCCATGGGGCGTTGTTAGAAAATCTAAGTTAATCAATAATTGGTGAATGTAAACACAAAATTGTATCAAGCTCTGACAATTTTTATTTTCCCCATAAGCCCCATGGGGGTGAGCAGTGGCGGATCCAAGGGGGGGGCTAAGGGGGCTATAGCCCCCCCCCCCCCTTGGGGGCCAAGGTGGGGCGCCGCGACGGCCCGAAGTGGGCGCCGGCCCGGGTCGGGCGCAGGCCGGGTGATGGGGCACCGGCAAACCAGCGCAAGTTTTTCCGCTGTATTTTTCAATGTAAACTACTTTGTGTCTGTTATGCACACTGTGAAATAAAAACATCACCCCTAAAAATATTTGTTCTTAAAAATGATATTATAATGTCCTTTTCTGGTAATTCAACTAGACGACACTGTCATATAGTGTCTCTATTGGTACGCCATCTCAATCGGTGGGGCACCAATTCTCAGGCTTCCAGAGTTCCTATGTGTATGTATGCCGAGTCTTCGTATAGTTACGAGACGGAGATGGGGAGTGACGTATTTCATCCTCAAGTTTAAGAGCCCTTTACATCACGTCGAGCGACGCCGCGAGGGCTTGCGGCCGCCGCGTGTCGCTCGAATCGCTGTATTACCTTATTGGATGACGCGCAACAGACGACTGTCAGGCGCCGGGTATAAATGCTCCTATCTAGTGCAATGTACTTATTTTACGCGCCTTGAAAGATGCGATGTATAATAGGGGCCTAAGTGGAAGTGGTGGAGGCGAAGGGGAATCAAAATTACAACTAGATGTTGTATTTAATGTTTGGTTGCATTGCGCGCACAAACTTTTCCTGTCACAACACGAAATGAAGAACCACAGACAGTGCAGAGCAAAACGCAATGCTGTATGTGTAATGTCTGATAAACCCTTTGTGATGACTACCTATTGATTCAAACGAAATCACCTAATTAATTATTATGATTCATTATAATAAATAAAGTAGTTCTAAAGAAGGTTATGTCTGAAAAAATAAGACTGGTTCATTTTAAAGAAAACGATAATCTGATTAAATAAAATACGACGAAAAGCAGTCTAAATTGACGTTCAAGTTTTTATCAAAGCCAGAACCGTGTAGATTTGAACCTGGAGAAAATCAACTGGAGGTAAAATTCGTTAAAATAATTACTAATTCTAATAGCAATCATAAATTTTTGCAAAAATAGGCTACTTATAAATTAATTATAGTATATATCGGCACTCGATCCCTACTAACAAAAAAGTATATTATTATACTCTAATATTATAGATGAGGTATTCTGTCTGATGTATGTACAAACGGATATCGAGAAAGGCTCCAACGATTTTCTTCAAACTTTTCAAATAAAGCAGTTCTGGGATAAAAATGATAAGGCCTATATTTACAGGTTTCCATGTCAGGAAAATCTTCTTTCGGGTACTTGTCTATTGTTATAAGCCAGCTAATTTTTTATGTTATTTTGATCTGCATTATTAAAGACCACATCAATTGAAAGAAGACTATTTTCTGAGCATTGTGTAAAATTTCCCTTTTTTAAGTCTTACGGTTTATTGGTTCTACATCCATAAAGTTGGAAATGTCACCGATGATCGCGTTGAACGCATTTCCGCCCGCGGCCTGACACCGGGCCTGCTACAAGTACTCAGCTACGGTTTACAATACGATTAGGTTATGTTTGTTATTGATATATAGGTCAGAAATACTTTCACTAACTCAAAACAAATCACACGGTAGTGATAATTAAGTCATACATAAGACCGACTAGACAGATATAACTAACCCAGCGTCACAGCCTTCAGCGGAGATGTGTTCGCCACGATCATCGGTGACATGGCTGACTTTAAGCAAACCCAACTCAAAACCAGTAAAACTTAGAAACGTGTAATTTTCACACAATGTTCAGTAAATAGTCTTCTTTCAATAGATGTGTTTTTAAGGCCGCACTTCGAATAACATAAAAAGTAGTTAGCTTAGTAAGTAAAATTAAGTTCTTTCGTTATAGTGTTTACCAATGGTTACGTTAATTACGTTAACTAGGGGCTTGTAGGGGCAAAGGCCCCTAAATATCTAGATGGTGCTGCTATCTCCAAAAGTAAGTTTCAATTCATTACCTCCTTGCACAGTTAATGTAATTCTTCTCAAGCTATACTGTAAATCTTCAACTTCTAATTCTGTAAACTCTTGAATTTTCTTATAAAATACCTTAATCTTGATAGACCTTATTGGTGGTATAAAATCAGCAATGAAACTATAATTTTCCTTGTATTACGTACAGTAGTCTATTTTGTGGAAAAATGAAAATTCTTTAAGCTTACACTACTAAACTGCCGGACGCAATAAAAATGGTTTTAACCTTAACCATGTACGTGATGAGTTCGTAACTCAAATAAATAAAATACTTCAATACAACATGACAAAATGGTTATTAGTCTATTAATACTGTACACCACTGTATTCTGAACCCATGTGCCTCCATGTCCCTGTGCCCTCTCCCCGGCTCCTCGTGTTCCCCATGCCTCCCCCATGTCCCTTGTTCCCCGCATGACCCGTGCTTAGTACCCCCATATGCGCCAGGAACCTGCGTGCCTCCCACGCCCCCGCACCACCCGTACCAAATAGTGCCCCTCCCGCCTCTATGCTCCTGTGCCCCATCGTCCGCCGTTCTTCCCAATGCCCCCTATGTCCAGCAAGCCTTTTCCATGTCTCCCCCGTGCCCCCCTGTCTAACTACCCCTGTGCCACCAAAGCCCCCATGCCTCCCGCCCCCTCACCTCCAAGCTCCTGTTCGCTCCATGCTCTCGTACCCCTATGCCCGTCGTTCCACTCTGCCCCCATCCTCCCTGTGTTTAAAATCGTTCTTCCCTGTGTCCCCATGCTACCAAAGGTTCTCTTGACCATTGTACCCTCCTATGCCCCCGCGTCCCCATGCCTCCCCTTGGCCACCGTTTCCCCCATGCTCCAGTGCCACCATGCCCGCCGTTCTTCCCAGTGCCCCTACGTCTCCCTTGCCTCCCCCATCTCCCCTTTCACTCCCACGCCTCCCCCAAGTCCAACTACCCCTGTGCCACCAAAGCCCTTCGTGCCCCTGGGACCCTCCCATACCCCTCGCCTAACCACGTCCCATACACCCGTACCCCAATGCCCCGTGTCTCCTCTGTCCCCCACTCTCCTGTGCCCCCATGCCCAACGTTCTTCCCTGTGCATCCATGCCCCCAAGCCCAACTACCCACATACCACCAAAGCCCATCTTGCCCCTGGTACCCTCCCATGCTCCCTTGGCCCCCGTTTCCCCCATACTACTGTACCCCCATGACCCCCGTTCCTCCCCGAGCCCTCCTGCACCTGCCCTCCACGCCTCCCCCATTCTTCCACGTACCCCCCATGTCCTTTATATCCACCCATTCCCCAACATGCCCCCAATGAACATGTACCCCCATGCCTCTTAACCCCCGTTCCATCGACGTCCCTCGTGCTATGATTGTAGTACGTTTTGTCTGTTTGTTCATCGAAAAACATTGATTTATATATTGTTTGTTTTCGCACACTGTCATTTACATAAATAGGGCCAAACTCCCCGTCTGTATGGGTTAACGGGCATTGGTTGTTTCCATACTACCTACGTAAAGAAAGAAGTAGAGAATGAATAAAACAAAATATTCCTCACGCAGAGGTTATTCAATGTTTGTAGTTTACAATATTCAGTCGAAAATAAACAAACACTTTATTAAAACGATTTAACTCTAATCACTAAATATAGCCAAAATGTAGAACAGTAACACAATAACCAAACGTCATTCACTGAGTAAAGACAATATATTAACTATTATACTAACTGTATCAAGGTTAAGCATATTTTAATTGTGGTCTATTCAACATACAAAATCATTTTAGTCCTCAGTCCTGATTATATACTAAATGTCATAGATGTGGCCACGAAGAAGAAATACACTGTGGATTCGTAATTTTTCCATGACTATTGGTGTTTTCCTTTTTTATAGTGCATTGCCGATTTTAAAAAGTTATAATTAAGGTTATCTTAACTCAAAGTAAACAGCTGAGTTGTTCAGTTAATATAAAATATCCACTGGAACATCTGCTTAATCACACGTGTAGATCTAAAAAGCTCCTCCCCATAAGATTAACATTGGAACTTCACGGACCAATGGGGCAAAGCCCAGGTAACTTTTGATAATTCTGGTATTTTTCCTTGCGTCCTTGGCCCTCAAGCTTTAAAATGAGCCATAATACGTTACCCTATCTTTCTTCTAACTCGAGATATTTCGTGGGGACCGATTTGCTTACGGAATTATATATATAGATTTTTAACAATGGTCTTATGAAGTACAAAACTAAAAAAAAAGAAATAATGAAGAAGCTGACTCAAAGGTCAAAGTACAAACCAAGTGTCCAAATTAACATGTGGTTTTGCATTGTAGCCAGTTACCGTATTTAATTGCCGGATGGTACTATAATAAAAAAGATAATTTTTTATTGCACTTTGTATTGGTGATTATGAATATTTAGATATAAATAAAATAAAAGTAAAGTAAATGGATAATACAACTAAGCACTTTTTAGAGTTGCAATTGAATTTAAAACTTAAGAAATAGTAACAATAATGAAATCGTCTGTTACCAAAAGAATTAGAACATCTGATCCGACAATAAATAAACCAGAGTGCAGCATCCGCAACGGTAGTCCTACATTAAAACAGTCTGAAAGGCCGAGTCTCATCACTTGGTGCCTACGCACGTGATTTTATTATACCATAATGGCCAGTTTTTGTTCATTGAAATGTACCGTGTCCGTGTTGGAGTCTGTGTCTCTATTTAATTTTAATACTACGACAACTTCACTATTGACCTTCACTATATAAAGTTCTTGGTTATAAAAATAACCAAGAAAATTAAGAAAGTGTAACATTCATATTTTTTGTATTAATCAAAAAATGAAGACCCAAAAACCATGGTAGTGAAACTATAACCCCTCCGGATCACTAGGCAGAGCAGAAATATTGTAAACCACTCTTTTGCAATAAGTTCACCACATGTGATCTACATGACATGTGCGCCAGGCCTATACGTGATCTAGTGGCTAATCCATGATGAAATTTACTGTATTAATAACATTTTAAAATATTAACCTACCTACCTATTACCGACTTAGTATATTAAAGTTAAAAGTGTTAACACGAGAGTGTACGATTTCAATACGAAATAAAGATAATGAAAATTTACATAGCAACAGTGATAGGCCTATAAAAACGAACCAAATTTTTTAAGGTTAGTGCATGCATTGTACTTCACGATGCAAAAGAAATTCTCATTAAATATTAATGATAATAAGAGCAATGAAAGTTGGTACATTGGCCAAACTGTTGTTTGTAATAAAAATTGATTGGCGATTTAGTATTGTTTTCCAAAGCGATGGGTGAAGAAATGACCTGAAACTGCTATTTTTAACACTTAAATTTCAAAAACTTCTATTATTCGAACCCCCCGCCGGTCTGGCCCGCCAAACGGGGGGGGGGGGGGGGGGCCCAGACCCCCCGGTTAGCCCCCCCCCCTTATTAATGTTCTAGATCCGCCACTGGGGGTGAGTATGTAGGTTTGGCGCCATATGGGTTTTGTAAGCAAGTATAAATTAAACCCTATCTAGATAATGTACATACCAAATTTGACTAAGTTATGTCAACAAATAAGTAAGATATAGGGTTTTCTTAATTTCCCATAAGAATAACATGGAAAACACATTTTTGGATTTTCTCCGTAACCATTTAAGCTAAGTTAAAAATTCAAAATACTAAATTGTTTGTTTTTTAAGCTCTTTCGAATGGTTTTAGTTAAAATTCATGAATTTTTAAGATTGAGGTCCAAAAATGCCAAAAACCCAATTTTGACCCCTTTGAAACCCCATAAAACCCCGTTCCCATAACCCGACAATGCTGGTTTGCAAACTCATGAAAATAGACCTGGTCTTACACCTTTATACCAAATTTGATCAAAATCGGAGGTCTGCTTCAAAAGTTATCGGTACCACTGACACACACACACACACACACACACACACACACACACACACACACACACACACACACACACACACACACACACACACACACACACACACACATATATATATATATATATATATATATATATCAGGACGTTCACAGAGTTTTGAGTCCAATTTATCTTCCTACACCGCGCATCGAAGCCATCGCCTGGCTTCACAAGGTGGCTCCAAAACGCGGTGGTTTTAGAGATAATGACCGTGTTTTGAGCCTCACAGTGGTTTGGAGCCAACTGGCTTCAAAAGCACGGACCGCATTTCGGAGCCAGCGTATAAACACATGTGGCTTCAAAACGCTGTGAAAACGTAGAACGTAGTTGAAGTAATATATTGCTTTACTGGTGTTGGTATGTTTAATGCTGCTGTAATTACTGTAATATCTTAACAGGAGAAAGCTTAAAATAAATAAAAGTTTTATAAAAACATGAAAATTGATTTTAAAATAAATAAATGTACATAATTTTTATCTTATGAGGGAAATAAAGTTTTTGAGATATAAATTTTGGTTACTATTTCGCAAAAGTTTCTTTTATACACTTTTGCATTATCTTAAAATAATAGTAGTTTTCATCACTAGGAGCAAAAGTGGGTCTTTTTGGTGCGCAATCGTGTTTTAAAAACGAGGCGCAGCCGAGTTTTTAAAAACGATTAAGCATCAAAAAGACACTTTTGCTCCGAGTGATGAACAACGTTTTTTATCATAATGCGAAAATTAGACTTTTGATAGTTAAAAATATTAACTACAAAGTTGTATTTTCGAGGTTATATTTACAAAGTAAGTAATATGCAGTGTTTACATGTCTGTTATTTACAAACAATGCTTTTCATAACGTTTGAATTTCAAAATTCTGCTCCTCAACATTAATAAATCGATAGTAATATACTTGGCAAACAGCTGACTTTTCAGTACTAGGACCTAAAAAATTCTCCAGATGATTTTTCAGTCCTAGGACAGAAAAGAATCGGTTTTGGTACTATTAAGAGAACAAAAAACAGGCTGATTTCGTGCAGAATGATAAAAACTAGGTTTTCCATGATGGCCTAGTTTACAAATAGTAAAAAATCCTTTTTCGCTACACTAGTGTGAAAAAGTTTATCACCTGCGAAAATTAATTATTATATTGTTTGCTACGTAGTTGGAATGTTTACAACTGAAAGTAATGTTTACTCTCTTTTTCTGATTTAAACAAATAAACCTTTGTTATTGTTTCACTCGGTTCCAGTGCTTTTCAGCGTTATACCACCCAATGGTCCCGGGACTCCCACGATTTTCGACGATTGTGAGCGTGGCCCAGTTACTTGGTCCGAACTTCGGCGGCGTCGCGGGCGGGGACCACGACCACGTACGCGAGAACAGTTGCAGCCATCAGTGCGGGCGCACGACACGGGAGGGTGCTCCCCACTCACACCAAATAGGCTTATGTACATTCAGCGGAATACTACAAAGGGTGGAATAAAATATAGAGACACGGACTATACGATGGCTATACTGGCACATAATGTTTGTGTATTAACTCAGACCAAAATGATGTCAGTGTTTGAAAGTAAAATCTCCCTATGGTGTCATATTTTTTTTGAAAGTAAAATCTCCCTATGGTGTCATATTTTTTTAAAAGTAAAATCTCCCTATGGTGTCATATTTTTATACAGTAATAGTCCAGGCTCTAAACAGGTTGAGCATGCACTAAAAGTCTAACAAAATTTGACTTTTGATTATTGTTGGGAACATTTAGTAGATGTAAAAAATCGATGTTGCCACATTTCCAGAGTGGGCAAAACACGGGGGACGGGGGACGCCCCCTAGAGGAAGTCGTTAAGGGAACTGTAATGGCCTATGTCATGTTATATATCATTTTAAAGGTCGTTGAATGTAGATTCAAATGCCACAAACCCGATCTCTAAAAGTTGAATATAACACAAGTTATTGCATTTTGAAATTTCGATAATCTGCTTTTATGCAAAGTTGGACTGCCTGCCATTTCTGGCTCAAACGGTCATTTGAGGTCGAGTTGGCAACATTGTTTTCAAATCTATTTGAATTCTATCTATCTCCTCTTTGTAAAGATCCTGAAAATTAAGTTAAATGTTTTCTCATAAGTCTTCATTTGCCGTCTTCGATTGCTGTCCGAAATATTAATACTACAATATTATTTTCAGTCCAGTTTGGGACAGCCCATGACATTCTTTTGAAATATTAACGTAAGCTTTAGGATTATGTTTATCAAAAAACAATGCCGCAAAGCCGACCTAAAATGAACGATCGAGTCAGAAATGGCAGGCAGTCAAACTTTGCATAAAAAGTATTTTGCCGAAATTTTAAAACGCAATATCTCGCGTCATATTCGACCTTTAGAGGTCGGGTTTGTGGAATTTGAATATACATTCAAAGACCTTTAAAATGATATGCAACATGACATAGGTCATACAGTTTCCTCTATGACTTCCTCTAGGGGGCGTTCCCCATATTGTGCCCATTTTGGAAATGTGGTAACATCTATTTTTTTCATCTATTAAATTTCCTCACCAATAATGCAAGACGTCAAATTTTGTTAGACTTTCAGTGCATGCTCAACCTTTTTAGAGCCTGGACAATACGGACTTTTTTCTTTGGCTAGTGATATGGAGTTAGTTATATGAACATATCATGGATTTAAAAGTCAGGACCTGGGGATAGAGGATTTGCTTGGTAAGCTTAAACAATTCCTCATTGTTTCTATTAATGATATCATCAGCAGACGACACACTAAAATGTCAGTGCAAAAAGGCTTCTTTCAATTCAAGCCGAGCTCGTTCATCTGATAATGATAAGGAAGGAGAATTTAAGTTTTGCAGCAGTGTAGGAATTTAAGTATTTGATTTGGAAGAGGTATCAATCGGCTGGAACCCATATACATGATTTAAAGCATTTCCACATCCGGGATCGAATCACGTTTCAATCATATTATTATATATCTTTGTTTATAAAATCGTCTCGGAAGATAACGGTGTATTACCTTTATTGCCAAATTTATCGTGGACGTATCCAGACACCACAAAGTATAGTAATGAACTACGTAACTTTCTGCTAACAAGCCGCAAAAAACTGGTCTTTAGATATTATCGTGTATAATACAAAAGCACCAGCCTCTTCAAAACAGCGCGTGGGAAAACAACCTTACGGTATACGCAGCCCTGGTTCGATTTTGAATGCTTTGTGGAATAAAAAAACAGAAAAAAGTGTTTTTACTCTTTAATTTGTTCAGGAAGTGTAAAGGCGGCTACACACTACCGGACCTTATTCCACTAGACCGTACATCAGACCGAGCATCGTACCGAACATTGCACCATACAGGAAGGTAAATTTACTCCGAACATTTCCCCAAACAAGATCTTGGACCGAGCATCGTACCGGACAGATTCACCGAGCGCGGTGATGGAAGTTTAGAAAGAGAGAGGGATAGCATGAGTGAGTGAGAGCGCCAGAGGATACGGGGAGTGGATCTATCGGTTAAAACGTGAGTGTTCGCGACGGCGTCCGGAGCTAAATTGACCCTGACACACTATCATCCATCGGACCGATCTTTTCCTTGATGTTTCGCTATATAACAACCTCTAGCCCTCCGAGCATTCAATATAGCACCCCTGGAGCGTTACGCATTTTTTCAAGGATTTGCATACTTTCAAATAAAAATAAATAAAACATAAATTTTATGACCTAGCACTATAAATGTATATATTTTATGAAAGTAAATAAACTGGACTATCTATAAATAAAAAATAATTACCCTTACTAATTGTTTCCAAAATTAGGCTACAGGTTGAAAATAAAAAATACAAAAAAAATATTTTATGTAACTTTACTCTACTCAAAAATAATTTTAGAAATAGATAATCAAAAATCCAATATATACATTTTGTTTAGAATTTCATGCAGTTTAAGAAAATGTATAATTAATATAGGCTAGAAGCATTCGAAAAAAATGTATGTTGAATAAAACCAAATATGTCCTATGGTACTTACCCTAAAACCATAAGAACACATGTAAAATCAAGCTAGGAATATTATACTAATTCCTACTCATTTACGTTTATAAACTCGATAAAACATATAAATTTATTCCAAAAATGTAAATTAACAGTATTAGTAACACTTTTAATCATTTATAACCTTAAAACAATTGGTAAAATACATATTTCAATGTTTACAAAGTTAGCAGTTTTTTTCCAGATGTTTCATTCCATATTACAAACAACCAATCACGATCCGCCATTTGAAATGGGTGTTTTTTGATATCTTAGAATCTCTTGGTAACAGCGGTAGTGTTCATGGGTCCATTTCTGTCATTCATTATAAAGTTACATCACGTTTTCGAAGAGTCGAAAAATCGACTCAAACGCTCGGAGGCCGAAAAGCTGGGGCGAAAAATCTATGAATAACGCTCGGAGGGCTAGAGCTCACGGTCCGGTGCTCGGTTTAATATATAGACTCCTGACGCACTACCGGACTTGCTGTTTTTGCCCTGTACGATGCTCGGTCCGGTTCTTGGTCCGGTGAAAAATCCATTAGTATGTCGCCACCTTATGAACCGCCACCTCGCCTCCGCACCCAGCCTCACTACAACCAGGACCTGGAAGTGTGTCTCATGTGGACGGGGGCGAGGTGGGGCTCACAACCTACAAGAAAAACAAACAAACAATAGCGTGGATGGGATCACTCCAATGAGACTAGTCTTTCCAGGCCAAGATAAAACAGAATATTTATTTTACAACAAAGAATTATTATGGAAAAATATTCCTCCTTAAACACATCATTTGGAAGCTACTTTATCTACATATACAACCTTGACCTTGTTTATCATTTCCAAGGGGGGCCCCATCCTCAAAATTATTTTCCAAGATTGCAAAACATTTTTCTTAAAACTAAATAACAAAAATAGAATTACAAAACAACAACAGGGACAACAAATAAATAAGTTACAACATAAATATCACAGCCGGTTTCAGTTCATGGTGGTAGAGTCAGGTTCGTAACGTAGAAGTCCTAGGGAGCGGAGCGTATCCCCACTGGCTCGTCCCAGGTTCCTCCATGCGGTGGTGCTGGCGGTGGAAGTTGTCCTTCAGGGACCCTGTGAAACAGGTGCACTCTACCAGACTCCAGAATATACCAATACTGTTTTAATTTATTACAAGGGTTTTTGTGTTCCTTTAAAGAAGTACAGGCAGTGACAAAAGTAAAAAAAATAAATCAACAAGGTTTTCCACGGTACAATTTCTCCCATAAGTGCACTTCTTATTTTTGGAAATGACAATTATTTGCAAGTGTTAATTTCATGTCCTTTTTGACTTTCCATACCTAGTTGAAGCATTTGATTTAAAAACCAGCAGTGGTTAATGTGACAAAAATAAAAAAAGATGTAATCTGGCATTAAAAACAATGGCCTACTTGTAAATTTTCCAATTTTGGACAATATAAAAATATTTGGTCTTTTTAATAGGCCTAACCTACTTTTTCTTCAATAACTAGGTACTAGTGACTTACTGTATCAATTTGTTTACATTATAAAGCATATAACAGTTGTCATAACAGAAAACAGGTCTACTTGAAAATTTTTGGCTTGACGGTACATTGCAGTCTTAAATTGCTAACAGTTTCTATAAATATTGACAGAATTTGATGGAAATGCTTTCAAAAGTTGTGGCAGAGGTTGAGGTTGCTTAATAAAATCATTTGAATGCTTAAAAAATATTTAGAGACTTTGTGGGTTTAAAGTTACCTGTCACTCAACTGGTGAACGAAAACTTTTACATATTTCAGAAGGACTATTTTTACTTTGGGGCAACAGAAAAAATTCAGAATATCAGGAAAGTTACATGGCAATAGAAACAATGAAATAAAACTTAATTTAGCCCACAGGGCCAAACAGATGACTAGAAAAAAACGTAGATTTTAAATCAATTTAATTTTAGATAAATTTTCCAATTATGGACAATATAAAAATATTTGGTCTTTTTAATAGGCCTAACCTACTTTTTCTTCAATAACTAGGTACTAGTGACTTACTGTATTAATTTGTTTTAACAGTTGTCATAACAGAAAACAGGTCTACTTAAAAAATTTTTGGCTTGACGGTACATTGCAGTCTTAAATTGCTAACAGTTTCTATAAATATTGACAGAATTTGATGGAAATGCTTTCAAAAGTTGTGGCAGAGGTTGAGGTTGCTTAATAATATCATTTGAATGCTTAAAAAATATTTAGAGACTTTGTGGGTTTAAAGTTACCTGTCACTCAACTGGTGAACCAAAATTTTTACATATTTCAGAAGGACTATTTTCACTTTGGGGCAACAGAAAAAATTCAGAATTTCAAGAAAGTTACATGGCAATAGAAACAATGAAATAAAACTTAATTTAGCCCACAGGGCCAAACAGATGACTAGAAAAAAATGAAAACAGCGAAACTTTTCGGTAAGGTTTGCTGCTTTCAGTAAAACCTATTTTTCTCTGGATTTGTTTGACAGGAATGTCTTAGCCTAGTTGGGGACAAAGAAATTTAACTGCAGCAACCCTAGAAAACAAAAACATTGGGCTCAGAGGCCACAAACATGAGCTGTGACAGAATTAGGCTACACCTGGGCCTAACTTGCACTGAACCGAACACGGGTTTTCACAGTTAAATTACACATTAAAGGGGACAGAACTTTTACATGACACAGAAAACTACACTTAAACTACATTATTAACAACAATAAAAAAAACACTCTTCTGTTCAGCCAAAGGCCTTAGGCCTAAAGTGAAAAATGCTGTGCGGGCTAAATAGCCCATCAGAATTCGTCTCACCGGGGGCCTATCCGAGCAGGGAAAAAGACTCTCATGGTCACAGACTTCTCTGAACTTAAAAAACATGAGAAAATCGAAAAGGGTGGTCCTAAGCTACCAGCCCTCAAAAATGAAACACGAGGTCGGAGCCTCATTGACACAACAAAGTGATTTGGGGAAAAAAATTACCGTTAACAGAAGAAAATGACACTTACTCATTCGTCGAGTGACTCGAAGTTTATTTGGACATACTTATTCAGTGGAACAAAAGATGATAAAGATTGACATTGGCAGGATGCACAACGATTTTGATACAGTGACACGCTAGTGAGTCCACACAAAACAGCAGCGGCAGTTCTTATGAAGAAGGCAACTTTTGACAGTTCCAAATGCTACAGCTGATGAGCACATCCGGCACTTTGGTATAATTTTCCTTTAAAGATATAACACAATGGTCGGGTTCACGTTACATCCACCGCAAAGCGGTTTGTTTACGTTTTTACCCATCACGTGACCAATCCCACAAATAAAATGTCTGAAATTAGTCACGTGATTAGCAAAACGTAAACAAACCGCTTTACGGTGGATGTAACGTGAACCCGACCATTGGTTCATATCTACAGTTATCAGCTGTTCAATAAGGATAACATGAAAGCTTTAAAGGGCTCTTGTCTAGCGCGAAAACCGGATTTTCCCAGCTATGGGACCAGCTCCAGGTGGCCAAAACCCCCATATTCAATCAAAAATCCAAAAGCCTTAGAAAAAAAACTTTGCCCGTACGTAAAAAAGAGCTTGTTTTAGAGTATAATAAAATAAAATAAGATTAAACAAACAATCAATAATATAAACTTTTGATTTCATAGTGCTCTAGGTATTAAAATATCCTCTCAAAGACATAAAGATGGATATTTCTCGGCCAATATAAAAGGCGTGGTGGATGTTAGTTAGAAATTTAATATTAGTCTTATGGGATTAAAAAACCTAGGTGGCCGGTACTGCAGATTGTTAAATATCGTATAACTAGAAATCAAAAATTAAATACAACCGCTCAATGTTTAGTTTACAGTGCTTAAGGGGACGTTGGAGTCAATCCAGATTCCATCTTTCCCCCATTTTTAAAACCAATGTTAAACGGGAAACCAAATAACTCATTTATTTGTAATCAGAAAATAATGGTTTATAGCTCTAAATAAAGGATTCATCAAGGTGGATTTTGTTTGCGAGAGGATTTTTTGATAAAAATTAATGTTTTTTTACCAACTTGAACAAAGCAAGTTTTTTCTACTTTTAAAACATTTTCTACAAAATTTTATAAACTATTTACAAAGAATCGATCCCGCAAAAGGAATGGTGAATTTAATTGAGATTCAACGCTATTTCTATTTATTCTAAACCAATCAGACAAAAGATAAAGAAACATGACAAATGCCGGGGAAAAATTTAGCATTGCTCTTATGGGAAATAAATCCAACATGGCGGCACTCCAACTCCCTCTTAAGGTCTACCCCTGGTGCGCCACCCAAATACAAGGATTATTTATTTATTTATATATATACGGAATTACACCATTTTACAGAACTTTAACCAGTGAAAACAAGATGGCAGGTAACAATATATCTTAGTGCCTAAATAACAATTGAAAATGAATTTATAACAAGAGAAATTGTAACATCAAAATAAAAAGTGTGATAGAATGTGAAAATATGACAATTAACAGCAACAATAAAGACTAACTACATATAAATAATGAATACAATGACCATCGCAAACAATAAATAACTAGTTGTGACTAATAATGTATACTGATGAACATAGTGGAAAATAACAAAGACAAAAATGCAGAAGGATTTTTTCCCTGCTCGGAAAGGACAAAAGGATTTTTTTAGAATCGTTTTATCTTCTGCTAAATGCAGCCCAGAACTATAAATAAGGTGTCATATTAAAGAAGAATAACGGTACTAAATTTCCTTTGTTACACTTTGGTAATTATTTCGTGAAAACTAATAGAAACCTTCAGTTAAAAATCTAGAGAAGCAAATGATTTTAGACAGTTATAGCTAAAATTAGAAATTGTATTTTAAAATTCTAAAACCAGAGAAGACGAGATCAGTCTTTTTACTTTTATAAAAAGTTAACAGTCAATATCTATCTTACCTGGTTAGTTTTAAAACACGACTTCTGTAAACCTCTGCTTCTATAAAACTTACGACTGGAGAAAAACAGATGTTTTTAGACAGTTATAACCAAAATTATAAATTTCATTTAAAAAATCTAAAACCAGAGAAGACGAGATCTGTCTTTCTTTTTTAAGAAAAAGTCTAGAGTCAATCTCTATTTTAATTGGTTAATTCGAAAACACGATTCTCGTAAACCTATGCTCTCTGCAGCCTGCAGCTATAAAACTCGGTAAAGCGACAATGTGTCGTCGTAGCCAATTTTACCTGCGGCCGCACTATACCTGCTCTGCGGGGGTACGACATGGTGTCGTCGCTGCCACTTGAGGCGGGCGACGACACCATGTCGTACCCCGAGAGGGGAGGTTTAACGAGGGACCGACAGCTAGAGATCAATGACACTTCGCGTAGGAAAGGAGTGAAATTATCCCAATTGTAGTTGTTAGATGTGAATATAGACTAATTCATGCAAATTAAGGTTATATTAGTAGACAAATCACAATAACAAAATTAAACAAATTGTTTAATTTAACCCACACGGAGGAAGTATTAAAGGGATCAATAAAGGTAACGGTAACATTTAATAAATGTCTAGTACACTTAATTGAATTTGCTGTATATGTTGGCCTAAGAGTGTTTTTGCAGTCAGTTGATGCTGTTCAGATACAGAAAAAAAGTTCAGATTAAGTCAGTTTTTGTCAATGTTATTTAATACTCTAACATTGCCTCTATGTGAAAAACCCTGATTATAATTTAGTGTTATGCTTTTAGCGTCCAGTAGTTGAAACGAGTTATACTATTTCTATATCGAAAAACTACTTTATTGTAAGATTTCAGTAAGGAAAGATAAATAGCATAATCAATGTGGGGTGTCCGCCGACGCCCAGAGAACAGACCTGTGCGCCAAAGCAAAACCCACACCTCAGGCTATGCAGGTAGCCAAGCCGAGAGAGAGTGAGAGAGGAGATTAGCCAGGGTACGACATGGTGTCGTCGCTGCGGCGGGCTTTGGGCGACGACACTCAGTCGTACCCCCGAAAATATTTTTACTACACCCCAACGGGAGCAGGTAAAATTCAGACACAAAGTCGTACAATCATAAAACTCGCCTACGGCCGCTGCCGTGGGGGGCATTCGTGCTCAGGTAGAGGGGAGCTTTAAGAGTTTTTATAAAGGGGTATTCCTGTAGTAAACATTAGGTCTATTGTGTATCAGTTTAAAATTAATATGCGGCTTCAACATCCCCAGAAGGCTATTATAAACTATTAAGTTGAACCGAATGCTTAAAATGTGAAAAAGCAAAAGCAGAGGAGGCATACCTAAACCGGATTTGAATATCGCACCCCTGAAGATCGTTAGTATACATTACTCAATAAAAAAGGCAGTTGCTGCACTTGCAGGGATGGCTCAAAGTTTGGCGTTCGGCGCTCAGTATTGTGCGACGCGGACGAACACGCATTTATGGCCACGTGTCGTTATCTCCAACACCTGCCGGTGCAGCCCGACGTTAATCCGCGGGACATTGCCACTATTATCGGTCTATGGCAGCGACCACAGAATTAAATAGACTGGCTATCCCATAAGCCTGTACGTTGTCGGATGTGAAGCTAAAGTCGGCCATCTTAGCTGAGTACAGAAACGTAGAGCGACGCTGGAAAGGCGAGAAATTCTAAATGCGCTCTTATCATTTACACTGCAGTTTGAATAGCTTAAAATGCTCTAAATGCTTTGAAATTTGACACACTTATAGTTTAATAGTGTGTGACGCTAATAATGTGGTTTTAATTCGAAAATAAAAACTGCTTGACACTTAAAAAACTAAATAAATTTCAATCTTTTTTGTACATTTTAATTAGTGACATAAAAAAGTTACATCGCGAGGAAAATTTTTATTTTAAGGTCAGGTGCATGATGTAAGCGAGAGAAATGTAGCCAAAAAGTTATATTTTTCGAAAAGTATTTTTTGAAAAAATTAGCTATTGTAGTTTTTATCATATGACAGGTAGAACACGAGCTTCGTGACGCGGTGATGCGGCCTCTCGGCTGCGCGGCGCGGCGGCCCGCTACAAACAGGGAAATTTTCCGTGGTTTGCTTAGCTTCTGGATTTTATTTTTAAATATTACATGATTACACGTTTACATAAGTAGGTCTTGCATGTTTGTATTTAACATTTTATCTACTAATTACATTTACTTGTAATTAGAATTAAAAATATAACTATGTATTGTAGTGTAGGCCAGATTAGATATGAAATACAAACAACAATCATAATCATTACATCTATTTATTTGACATAAAATCTAATTTACAATAAATAAGATAAAGTTGTGCATAACTAATTGACGACTACAAACTGTTAAAGTGAATTATTTAATAAACATCAGAAAGGTTACTAAAAAACAAATACAATAAACAATAATATCTTACCATGAGTCTTAAAAAATCTCAATTATTTTACCTTATTTGATGGAATTGATCTATTGATTTATAAGGCATTGATAATCTAAAAATTGCTACAATACAAAGACAGTTTAAATAACTACACAAAATATAGTACTAGGATGTTTATGGGGGACAGTGCATTATGCATGCTTTATTTACTTTGCTGACAAAGTACCAGTCGCCAGTAAGTGTTACAGTACCAGGTTAACCGAGCCTTGCTCGTTGGTTTTACTTCACTTTTGTTATAATGTCATGGTAAAAAAACAATTCAATTTCCACCAACAACCAACTATACCTCTTCACAGTTAACAGTTGTTTAAAAAAGTATGCTTAACTTTGATGTTTCTTTCTTTGTTTACGTTTCGTTGTTATTTCGTTACCAAAATAGCAACCCATAAGACTAATGTTAAAAATAAAAATTACGATTTTAAAACTAAATTTTAGACCAAATTCGATTTTTTCTGGGGTTGAGGCTGTTTCCAAACTTATTTTTGGGCAAAAACACTCTTAAATGCAATCTTTAAGCAAAATCTAACCGCCAGATTCCGAGATCGTGGAACACACATCCCTTCAGAAATTGCTCGTATTATAGTATAGGATACAATATCCTAAAGAGTAGGCCTATCATGCTTAATTATAGTACTGTAGCCTATCATTGATAAAAAGCTATTACCTTATTATAAATGGCCTACATTTTCCCTAATAAAAAATAACAATAATAGGCTATATTCGTGTTTCATTTTAGTACCCTGATTATGTCATAATAACGAATATATAACGTTTAAGAGCATAAACTCAAGAGTGGGGTGTTAAAAAGTTGAAATATATCAATCACACACCATTATGTATCCACTTGGGAACTCTATAGGGAAGTTAGAAATTATAAAGTGAGTTGTACAAGTATGCAGCCTATAAGCAAATTATAACTAAATATAAACGAGTTAATTTTATAATAAATAATAATCAACGTGTTAATGATAAAAATCTTGTTAGGCCTAAATGTTAGGCCTAATTTCACTTAATCATTAAAGCACGTGAAATTTATTCAAATGCTATCAAGAAAGTTTAGGCCTAAGTAAGACAATAAGATCCAAATAAAATACAGATATAGATAACTATAACGATACTCAAAACCTTTATACAGTTTCCAAGTAAACGAGATGTAAAATACTAATTCATAAACCCGAGTGATTTTAAAAGATTTTTAAGTTTAACAAAGATTGAAAATTCAAACCTTCATAATCCTGACGTTGTTCTATGTAGAAATATCACTAAGAGCCATTCAGAAGTATTTTTAACATTTGTTATATTTTTATATATAAAAAATGGAAACATTAGTAGAATAGGCTTCAGTTAGTACAAGTAATTAAGACTATTTTAAAATAATAATTTGGTTTATTTCTTGATGTCGTATGGGATTATCTCAACAAAGCTAGCATTTGAAACTTAACCCAGTCACTGATATGAGTTCAAATTTACCTACTGTGGGTTTACCTCCAGCCCGACCTTTATTGAAACATCCATAAGCCACACAACCTGTCGGCATATCGCGGAAAACAACTCGCCGAGGTTCTGGGTAGGTTGTGGCTGCCCCGGGAGCGCGCGGCACTAGGGTGACTCATCGCCGCGTCCGCCATAATGGTGGAGTTTCTGGCTCAGACGTCGGTTACACCTTTGCGTTCGCTTCGGCCAGTCTATTTAATTCTGTGGTCGCTGGTCTATGGTACCCTCTTCCACTTTTACCTCCTGTCGGCCCTCCCACTCTAACTCCCATTACCATACTCTCTCTCAACATCACTGTATAATACATTAACACAACCAAGACACTAGTACAGTTTACATTTTTAAACATTCCTTGTTATTTATTTGTAAGGAAAAGCAATAAAAATTTGTTTGATTAAATTTGATGTTAGTAAGTATTTCTTTTTTTTTTTAAAGTACCTGTAATATACTATGCACTGTGTTACCAAGCCCAACACAAATATATTGGTAATAAAATAAAAACAAAGATTATCCACCCAATAGACCTCTTGAGTATTCTCAGTTTCATTCCGGTGCCTTAAGCACAGATATTGACTACACTTTTTCCGATATTGTAGTTTTGAATAGAAAGTCATAATTTGAATCATCATTAAAATAACATGTAAAAATTAAAATTCATACCTGCCATTAAATCTATTCTTAACAACCGTTACCGGTAACCTTTTCAAAATTTTTTTTAATAATAAAATTTCCTAGTTACTGTACTTGCAAATAATGAATTAAAGTATAACAGTACCGGGGAGCCGAGCTTCGCTCTATAAATATGTTGTAATGTAAATGGAGCGAAAAAAAGGTTTGCCCGTACAAACGGAGCTTGTTTTAGAGTAGGCCTATAAGAAAGATAAGATAATAAGATATAAATATTTCATTTTTTTCAATTTTCCAGAATTTTTTATTTTCTACTGGGCATTTTAGCGCACTGTCTGTAACATATACTAATATAAAAAAATACTAGTTGTTGCCCGTCGATACTTGACGGATAGAGCTCCATTAGTGGTAAATGAAACGCTATATTAGTGCAAATATATGCAAGGTAATATGTAATATGTAAGGTAGTCTGGGACGGTGGCGACGTCCTGTAATCCAGCTACTTTTGGAGGTCACGAATTGTCGATAGTTATAAACGATTGTGGGTGCGATATTCCCTGGTGGGGATTAACGTCCGCACTAGTGAAAACTAGTTCATTCATAAAAACCATCCTCATAATTAGACCAATTCGTATATAAGAGGTCAAAATTGTGGTTCGGATCCCACGTTAAACTGTAGGTCCCTAGATACCATTGACTGTTGGGATATGAATTAACAGTCCTGTCTAAGGAGAATGCAAGTCAGTAACAGATAACAAATACACCACCAGATATAAACCAGATAACAAGTCAGTAACAAGACTACAAGATTGCGCCACAATCATCCCTACATTCATCCCTCATTCATACTTGGCTTTAAACTACCTATTGAGTAAGGTCGCCATTTCAATAAAGGTATTAAAGGAATTAAAGGTATTAAAGTCTATAAAATGCACTTCTTTGAACTGCCATTTCCTTGCAATAATTTTTCTTGTAACAAATTTTAAAACTAAAAATTGATTAAAAAAATCAATTAAATTTTGTAGTTTACATGTGATATTAGTATTTGGAATACCAATACCGATAGGAGAGACAGGACTGTAATTTAACATTACACCTAGCTTACTCTGGCGTCGGGACGGGGGCAGTAGGCTTAATTATTTCCCTGACGCCGCCGCCACTGGTGTCGAGTTTTACATACACTTTTATATTGGCTGAATCGTATGTGTCCTACACTTGTCGTGCATCCGTTTATCAGGGTTTTTTGTGGTAATACTCCTGAGCAGGTTATTTGGAATAAATCTGTAATTTTTGAGGATTTTTAATCGCAATATTTTGTTTATCTAAATGACAACACGTGGATTGTCATTTTGAAGAGTGGAAAAAATAGACGAAATAGGTTTTTGTGAGAATTGTACCAAAATACGCAGATTTAAACTTTACAGACATTAAGTAATAACAAAAGCCCTTAAAGAAAAAAAAGTATTTTTACAATAAAAAACCTTTGATGCTGTATTTTCCTTCTTTTGAAATGAAGGAGGTACAGTAGTTGGTACCTTCCATCATTAACGACAGTGGATATTTTTGCATTGTAGGGCTGGCAGGTAATCTACTGAATACTGTTAAATACAGCCCTTAACTGATCCTAAGTAAATTTTTCTTCTCCAAGATTAGTTTTTAGCTGTCTAAAATAAAAATAAAAATAAAGTATCATAAAATATAATAATTATAATAATTATAAACGTTTCTAGGCCATAGTAAACAAAATCCTTCTTGAGGTTTTGCTCATCCACACTGCATTTAGACAAAATAGGCCTACCTTGTGTGTTTACAATCAGCGGATTGAAAGCATGTACAATGAATTTACTGTAAAGGTTTTTAAATTTCGATATTTTTAATTTAAGGAAGTAAGATAACGCTACTTACATAATTAAATCACTTTCTTTCAATAAATGACAATACATCATTATAACTGTAAACGTTTTTATGTGCTGGCCATAATAAACCAAATCCTTCACGAGCTTTTGTCCATCCAATTGTCAGCTCTGTAGTATTTCCTTAGAAATGTAACTAAGAACCTTTTCTGTGACTTAATTTTAAGAAAACTGTCTTCATGTAGATAAATAAGTGTCTTCATGACTGAGTAAACTGAAGTTTATTGGGTTTGAGAATAGCTGTATAAACTGAAGCCATTCATGGAACAACAAGACACATAACTTGTTAAAACTGAAAATAAAACTTTATCTTGCAACCAATTATTTTTTTCATACTATTCGGTTTCTTTATCTGGCCAAGACTTTAGGGACACCCGGTATATTAAGGAATTAATACAAGGTTAGTTGAAAAATTCACACGATATTGTCGTTATTTCATAAAACAAATGTCACGCTAAAACTATTACATCTAGACAACTTAAAAGATATGTTTTATAAAACTGTTGTTAGGTATGGGCCTATATATTTAAAGGAAGATTCAGTTTTTTAGTTTAATTAAAATTTTAGTATATTTAGTATTTTTTAGTTAGATTTAGTTGTTTTCTTTGAATATCGGTCTTCAATTGATTTCAATTGATTCAAAAAATTTTTCTTCAAAAATAACTCAATCCTCTATAAATTCAAAAATTTCCCGGCGATTACATCTAACTCACTTCTCTCTTAAAGCTAAATGTACATCAGATGGAAGCGTAAAACATATTTATGCTCTGTTCCATCATAATTAGATTTACTGCTCGGTACGCAACATTCCGTTGCATTTATGACACGGGATTTAATAATTATTATTATTTACCTCCACAGCATTGATTAGTCTACCGCAAGTAAATACTGTTAAAACGTGTAAACCCATTAAAAATTAAGAAAAAAACACAGTTGTAATTGAACGTAAGGGTGGCAAATGGCGAGTACAATGTGCAGAGATCAGGTGGCTCTCTCGCAGAGTTCAGGAATCAGAACACAACAGAAGGCCTTCGATAGTGACGTCACAGTGGTGGCGCGGGGAAGCCTGCCGGAGCGTAATTAGTTACCGTTGGCCCCGCCTATTCCCCAACAGCTGATTGAGCCGCTCATAGTCAATGCGGCGCCGCTGTGGGGGAGGGGGAGGGGTCACCAAAGGTACGCCGCTCGCCGTTCCCACAGCCGCAGCGAGCGACGTCGACCACAACTCTTCAGCGAGTGATCAGGATCAGTGATGCCAGCATGTACTACAGCCAAATAATAAATAGATCTGTATCACTCATCTACAACATACATCGCTTTAGTTTTCAAATCAAAACCTTAACAAATGTTTTAATGTAAATAAAGGAGACATTTTATGGGTCCTTTTAAAATAGCGCGCTCCTTTATTAAATTACTTTGTAGACGCTAAAAGTGTCGCCAGTCCCTGACCCGGGACCAATCCCAATACCCTCTATCTTTGTTATGAATAGCTGCCTTTTTGTTATGAATAGCTAGATATTCTCGCTCGTGTACTGTATTTACTCTTTACAGGTGCCAAACTTGAAAATAAATTAATTTACTGAGCAAGGTTAGTCAAATTGCAAAATAGCCAACTTTAAGGGATTGTAGGGCCCTTCCATTTAGATGGATTTCTACCACATGCTTTAGAAAAAACTTTCCGCCGAGGTCTATCCAATGTTACCAAAATAATTAAAATCAGTTAAAAACTGTAGGAGGAATTCCTTGCACAAAAAACGTGTTACGTATTAAATATGTATAAAATCTTTCTTACTAAATCCGTAAGGAATTTCTTGTGAACAGCAAAATTATTTTATTTATGAACCGATTTTGATGTTTGAGCTGTCAAATTAAAGGGAATTTTCTGTAGACGTCTTGGACACCCTCACTTCAATGTGCTTCGCCCCATTGGAATTTAAAGTTTCCATGTATTTTAAAGATAAGGAAAAATTAATTAAGTTTACCTAACGTATGATTCATTTCATGAAAACAAACAGCTGTCTTCTAAAAAATAACTTGTCTTCCCTCTGTCATTTTAATTTATTTAGTTTTTCTGTTTACTTATCAGTTTACTTTCAAATTCAAATACAACGATGACTGACGAAATGGGATAATGTTTATTTACATGCACTTTTCATTCAGAGTATTAGATAGCGACAATTATAGTAAGATGCACGAAAATAGTCCGATGGAAATTTTAACACCTGTGTTCCCCCTCACCCCCTCTCGCCCTGCAATGTTGTCATTTTTGTTAAGTTTACCATGTGAAATACAGTGTAAACATGTGTTTCAGAATAAATTTGGCAACAATGTTTTGACTCTCATCGGACTATTTTCGTGAATCCCACTATAGTTTGGCCCACTGATAAAAACTAACTGCTACTAATAGCAAATGTAAACTGACCAAAGTTTCATTTGATAACGTTGAAACACCGACAGTGTTCCTGCAACTCTAAACCCCCCAAATATCTAAACCCCCAGGGTCTATTAGACCCTGAGTAATATATTTGAATACTCTTCATAACATCTACTACGAATGAATAAATAATAATCGAATCTAGAGCGAAGCACAACTATGTAAGAAGGCAAAATGCCCAAAAATGAATACCTCTAAGTCCTGTTTTAGGTTATTATTAAGTAATTATATTAAAGTTTATTGATTTTCAAGTATAATAATTTCCCGTGCCATTAAAATAAGTTTTTAAAACGTTTGCACTTTATAACTTTACTGGATGAACGACTCGAAAATTAGAGAATTCTAAGAGTTGAATGTTGGTGCAAAAATCAATTGATAAAATCAGATTAAATGGCGAATGATTACACTACAAGGAAAAATTAGACCGACTTACAGCTTTCAGAAAAAATGTTATGATAAAATTTAGATGTCCTTTCGTTGATGAAATTACTTTGAAGATTAATGAAATAATAATCAGCATTTAACTTTCCAATGAGACATCCATCGGTAATTGGTTTAGTGGTGTTTGAGTTGCTAGTCCAAGGTCTATGCACTAGATATGGACTTTGAAAAATATTTAATGCTGCTGTAATACTAAACAAAATAAAATTCGGTAATTTACATTTGGCCTGTTTTATGCAATATTCCGAAAGTCAATGGTAAACAGAACGATTTTTCGCTGTTATCGTCAGATATGTAAGTAGCATTGTATAAGCAATGTCATAACACTCTGTTAACTATTTACGTATGAGTACATATCTTAAATTTAAGCCCATCGATAGGTGTTTGCAGAAAAAAATATTAGACAAGCAAACTTTTTGAATTAGTTTCGTTAACTAAATGATTTTGACTATTTAGAAATGTATAATTTATCATGTGTAAATGATAGTTTAGATTATTTTTATTTATGATTATTTTTAGTTTAGATTATTGATTATTTTTAGAGTTTTTAGAACACCGATCTGCAAACGTGTTCTGACATTGCGAGCTCTGATTTGTAGTGAAGGTGATTTTTAGATCCAGTCAAAACATTTCTATTAGATTTATGCATTTAAGAAGCGTTTAATTAGAAATGAGCATCTTAAGGAATAAACACAATTCAGATGTGCAAGACCTGTGTACTTTAGACTGGTTGATCTTTTTTACCTGATAATCAACATTTAAATAAAGGCCAGGGCAATATAATGTCTGTCTAGTCAGAGCACTCTGCCTTTCAGAAATTACTGTAACGAAGACATTGATATAAAAAAAACCGGTATAACGTGCTATGTTATTCGCAAATGTGGGTTACAATTTGATGGAGTGTTAGGTATACAAATGTTCATCGAAATCTTAATTTAACTTTAACTTAACGTAAATCCACAAAGAAGAAATGTTTTATATTTCCGTGTCTGAGCTTTTGAAGAGGAACGCATTATTATGGCATTAAAAATAAATATGAATTTAGTATATTAATTATATAATTTGTTGAAAGGTTTCTTACCACCTAACGTACCAACCGTAAAACGTGACTTTGTAAACTAGAGTATAACTTGACGAATCCCTTACGAGATCGGTGATCACGCTAAGCCTTACCCATGTGGGATGTCACAGCAACAAAAATTGGATTTAATAATTTGTAGGCTATAGGATAAAATTTTTGAAATATGCAATTGCATTTCTATAATGGGAACAATCATATTCTTTACGGCTTGATTTAAAATTAATTATACGTCAATCTTTTATTCATGCCACCCAAAGGATTGAGAAAACCAAGGGATTGGTGTGAGTTAAGGGTATACTCATCCTTTATTTGCCATGGACAAATGAACGACATATAATGAAAATTACTTTTTCATAATTATTTTATTATTATAAGGTTATACATCATTATTTTATATCTATAATTTTACGACATATGTGATTTAATTTTTAAACTTAAATTTAAGATCCAATATTTTTTAATTACAACTATGAGAGACTAATTTCTGTCTTAATTTATACAGGAAGTTAAATTAAGACTTATAGATTTCTTGAATTTATACAATTTCTTGAATTTATACAGGAAGTTCGATCATTGTTGCAGAGAAGCGCATACACTCACATTCTTCATTTATCTATAGGACGCTGCGACATCTGAGTGCCTCGCCGTCCAACAGTGCATGGTAGCGAGTGCGAGACGGACCTCGACCACGCCAGCCGTCCACCATCCCCGGCGACGGGGGTGGGATGCGATACGGTCCAACAATGAGGTTGTAAAACACGTCACCGCGACACTGTCACGGGAAACATTGGAACTCGGCAGCAACCGGGGGGCCGACCGCGCCGCTGTACACAACGGGCACGTGCCACAACTGCACTCAAACGGATCATCGATACGCTGATTCTGATGGCCTTGGAAATGCAGTGTACAGCTAGAGTAAAGCAATTACACCACCCGTTTCACAGTAATATTTTTATACTAAATAGTCATTTACTACAAGCCATGCTTGTTAGAGATGTTCTCAACATAAAAATAAAAACTTTCATTGAACCTTATTAACACATTCTATTTATAAAAATAAATTATAAATCAAAAACAAACATCACACATATTAATATTTGAAAGTGGGAATACAATTTTAATGGGATTTTGGTAATGAAAATTGTGAACTTATAGGACATCACTCTAAGAACGATTGTGTGAATGGAATTCTGCCTATATATGAGTCCACCTTAACTTTATTATATTAACTCACAATGACCGAAACGGAAATGGCAGGCAAACAAAGTTTACATTAAAATAATTTGTTAAAAATGCAATAACTTTCTTAATACTCAACCTTTTGACGTCGTGTTTGTGATTTATTACTCCAAAGGCAAAGACGTTTAAAATTATGTATGATGTGACAAGCGCCAAAGGATATTTGTGTAAGACTTCCAAGAGGGACATCCCTTAAAAGGGTGTGTAAATTTAAACTTCTTTGGCCCTTGTCACATCATACACCATTTTAAACGTCTTGGCATTTGGAATAATAAGCCACAAACCCGACGTCAAAAGGTTGAGTATTAAGAAAGTAATTGCACTTTTAAGTTTTACCCGTATGATTTTAATGGAAAATTTGTTTGTCTGCCATTTTTGTCTCGGTCATTCGTTTGAAGTCTAAAATGCGGCGTTGTATTCTGCTAAGTAAGACCTTTAATTTAATACCAAATTCTACCTATGCTGCTATTTAAGAATTTTACTGACTCCTCGTGAACCGTCCCCCTAAGGGATAAAAAGTGATAATAGCTTAAAAGAGTAGATATTTATGGTTATTATTTCTATGGTTACTATTTTTTACATATCTAGTAGTGTTGGAAGACGGTTTATTATTTCAAGCTGAACAACAGTAGTAACACTTATAATGCTAATCAAGAAGTTATCACATGGAAATTAGCCAAATGTATTACTGTTATACCAAGTTTCATTATTTGATCTATAATGGTAAACAATATATTTCACCGTTCCGGTACTTTTCAATCACACTATTTAAATGCATATAATTTTACATGGAGAGTGTAATGATGCGATTGTGGTTGCATGGTGGTTGCTTTTTTCGTATTACATCATAAATCACTCATTAAATAGGCATAAAATGTTAACTTTAATCATTTTATTGAGATGTTGAAAGTGGCTTTGAAACGCTGTGTATATCACTAATCTCTTGGATATACCGTGGCTTCAAACGACTGTGAACTTCAAAATATATAACACCATTTCTTGAGATGCTCACAGCGTTTTGAAACCGTATAATATTGGCCTCAATGAGCGGTGGCTTCAAAGCGCGGTATACACCTATATATATATATATATATATATATATATATATATCAGGACGTTCACAGAGTTTTGAGTCCAATTTATCTTCCTACACCGCGCATCGAAGCCATCGCCTGGCTTCACAAGGTGGCTCCAAAACGCGGTGGTTTTAGAGATAATGACCGTGTTTTGAGCCTCACAGTGGTTTGGAGCCAACTGGCTTCAAAAGCACGGACCGCATTTCGGAGCCAGCGTATAAACACATGTGGCTTCAAAACGCTGTGAAAACGTAGAACGTAGTTGAAGTAATATATTGCTTTACTGGTGTTGGTATGTTTAATGCTGCTGTAATTACTGTAATATCTTAACAGGAGAAAGCTTAAAATAAATAAAAGTTTTATAAAAACATGAAAATTGATTTTAAAATAAATAAATGTACATAATTTTTATCTTATGAGGGAAATAAAGTTTTTGAGATATAAATTTTGGTTACTATTTCGCAAAAGTTTCTTTTATACACTTTTGCATTATCTTAAAATAATAGTAGTTTTCATCACTAGGAGCAAAAGTGGGTCTTTTTGGTGCGCAATCGTGTTTTAAAAACGAGGCGCAGCCGAGTTTTTAAAAACGATTAAGCATCAAAAAGACACTTTTGCTCCGAGTGATGAACAACGTTTTTTATCATAATGCGAAAATTAGACTTTTGATAGTTAAAAATATTAACTACAAAGTTGTATTTTCGAGGTTATATTTACAAAGTAAGTAATATGCAGTGTTTACATGTCTGTTATTTACAAACAATGCTTTTCATAACGTTTGAATTTCAAAATTCTGCTCCTCAACATTAATAAATCGATAGTAATATACTTGGCAAACAGCTGACTTTTCAGTACTAGGACCTAAAAAATTCTCCAGATGATTTTTCAGTCCTAGGACAGAAAAGAATCGGTTTTGGTACTATTAAGAGAACAAAAAACAGGCTGATTTCGTGCAGAATGATAAAAACTAGGTTTTCCATGATGGCCTAGTTTACAAATAGTAAAAAATCCTTTTTCGCTACACTAGTGTGAAAAAGTTTATCACCTGCGAAAATTAATTATTATATTGTTTGCTACGTAGTTGGAATGTTTACAACTGAAAGTAATGTTTACTCTCTTTTTCTGATTTAAACAAATAAACCTTTGTTATTGTTTCACTCGGTTCCAGTGCTTTTCAGCGTTATACCACCCAATGGTCCCGGGACTCCCACGATTTTCGACGATTGTGAGCGTGGCCCAGTTACTTGGTCCGAACTTCGGCGGCGTCGCGGGCGGGGACCACGACCACGTACGCGAGAACAGTTGCAGCCATCAGTGCGGGCGCACGACACGGAGGGTGCTCCCCACTCACACCAAATAGGCTTATGTACATTCAGCGGAATACTACAAAGGGTGGAATAAAATATAGAGACACGGACTATACGATGGCTATACTGGCACATAATGTTTGTGTATTAACTCAGACCAAAATGATGTCAGTGTTTGAAAGTAAAATCTCCCTATGGTGTCATATTTTTTTGAAAGTAAAATCTCCCTATGGTGTCATATTTTTTAAAAGTAAAATCTCCCTATGGTGTCATATTTTTATACAGTAATAGTCCAGGCTCTAAACAGGTTGAGCATGCACTAAAAGTCTAACAAAATTTGACTTTTGATTATTGTTGGGAACATTTAGTAGATGTAAAAAATCGATGTTGCCACATTTCCAGAGTGGGCAAAACACGGGGGACGGGGGACGCCCCCTAGAGGAAGTCGTTAAGGGAACTGTAATGGCCTATGTCATGTTATATATCATTTTAAAGGTCGTTGAATGTAGATTCAAATGCCACAAACCCGATCTCTAAAAGTTGAATATAACACAAGTTATTGCATTTTGAAATTTCGATAATCTGCTTTTATGCAAAGTTGGACTGCCTGCCATTTCTGGCTCAAACGGTCATTTGAGGTCGAGTTGGCAACATTGTTTTCAAATCTATTTGAATTCTATCTATCTCCTCTTTGTAAAGATCCTGAAAATTAAGTTAAATGTTTTCTCATAAGTCTTCATTTGCCGTCTTCGATTGCTGTCCGAAATATTAATACTACAATATTATTTTCAGTCCAGTTTGGGACAGCCCATGACATTCTTTTGAAATATTAACGTAAGCTTTAGGATTATGTTTATCAAAAAACAATGCCGCAAAGCCGACCTAAAATGAACGATCGAGTCAGAAATGGCAGGCAGTCAAACTTTGCATAAAAAGTATTTTGCCGAAATTTTAAAACGCAATATCTCGCGTCATATTCGACCTTTAGAGGTCGGGTTTGTGGAATTTGAATATACATTCAAAGACCTTTAAAATGATATGCTGCAACATGACATAGGTCATACAGTTTCCTCTATGACTTCCTCTAGGGGGCGTTCCCCATATTGTGCCCATTTTGGAAATGTGGTAACATCTATTTTTTTCATCTATTAAATTTCCTCACCAATAATGCAAGACGTCAAATTTTGTTAGACTTTCAGTGCATGCTCAACCTTTTTAGAGCCTGGACAATACGGACTTTTTTCTTTGGCTAGTGATATGGAGTTAGTTATATGAACATATCATGGATTTAAAAGTCAGGACCTGGGGATAGAGGATTTGCTTGGTAAGCTTAAACAATTCCTCATTGTTTCTATTAATGATATCATCAGCAGACGACACACTAAAATGTCAGTGCAAAAAGGCTTCTTTCAATTCAAGCCGAGCTCGTTCATCTGATAATGATAAGGAAGGAGAATTTAAGTTTTGCAGCAGTGTAGGAATTTAAGTATTTGATTTGGAAGAGGTATCAATCGGCTGGAACCCATATACATGATTTAAAGCATTTCCACATCCGGGATCGAATCACGTTTCAATCATATTATTATATATCTTTGTTTATAAAATCGTCTCGGAAGATAACGGTGTATTACCTTTATTGCCAAATTTATCGTGGACGTATCCAGACACCACAAAGTATAGTAATGAACTACGTAACTTTCTGCTAACAAGCCGCAAAAAACTGGTCTTTAGATATTATCGTGTATAATACAAAAGCACCAGCCTCTTCAAAACAGCGCGTGGGAAAACAACCTTACGGTATACGCAGCCCTGGTTCGATTTTGAATGCTTTGTGGAATAAAAAAACAGAAAAAAGTGTTTTTACTCTTTAATTTGTTCAGGAAGTGTAAAGGCGGCTACACACTACCGGACCTTATTCCACTAGACCGTACATCAGACCGAGCATCGTACCGAACATTGCACCATACAGGAAGGTAAATTTACTCCGAACATTTCCCCAAACAAGATCTTGGACCGAGCATCGTACCGGACAGATTCACCGAGCGCGGTGATGGAAGTTTAGAAAGAGAGAGGGATAGCATGAGTGAGTGAGAGCGCCAGAGGATACGGGGAGTGGATCTATCGGTTAAAACGTGAGTGTTCGCGACGGCGTCCGGAGCTAAATTGACCCTGACACACTATCATCCATCGGACCGATCTTTTCCTTGATGTTTCGCTATATAACAACCTCTAGCCCTCCGAGCATTCAATATAGCACCCCTGGAGCGTTACGCATTTTTTCAAGGATTTGCATACTTTCAAATAAAAATAAATAAAACATAAATTTTATGACCTAGCACTATAAATGTATATATTTTATGAAAGTAAATAAACTGGACTATCTATAAATAAAAAATAATTACCCTTACTAATTGTTTCCAAAATTAGGCTACAGGTTGAAAATAAAAAATACAAAAAAAATATTTTATGTAACTTTACTCTACTCAAAAATAATTTTAGAAATAGATAATCAAAAATCCAATATATACATTTTGTTTAGAATTTCATGCAGTTTAAGAAAATGTATAATTAATATAGGCTAGAAGCATTCGAAAAAAATGTATGTTGAATAAAACCAAATATGTCCTATGGTACTTACCCTAAAACCATAAGAACACATGTAAAATCAAGCTAGGAATATTATACTAATTCCTACTCATTTACGTTTATAAACTCGATAAAACATATAAATTTATTCCAAAAATGTAAATTAACAGTATTAGTAACACTTTTAATCATTTATAACCTTAAAACAATTGGTAAAATACATATTTCAATGTTTACAAAGTTAGCAGTTTTTTTCCAGATGTTTCATTCCATATTACAAACAACCAATCACGATCCGCCATTTGAAATGGGTGTTTTTTGATATCTTAGAATCTCTTGGTAACAGCGGTAGTGTTCATGGGTCCATTTCTGTCATTCATTATAAAGTTACATCACGTTTTCGAAGAGTCGAAAAATCGACTCAAACGCTCGGAGGCCGAAAAGCTGGGGCGAAAAATCTATGAATAACGCTCGGAGGGCTAGAGCTCACGGTCCGGTGCTCGGTTTAATATATAGACTCCTGACGCACTACCGGACTTGCTGTTTTTGCCCTGTACGATGCTCGGTCCGGTTCTTGGTCCGGTGAAAAATCCATTAGTATGTCGCCACCTTATGAACCGCCACCTCGCCTCCGCACCCAGCCTCACTACAACCAGGACCTGGAAGTGTGTCTCATGTGGACGGGGGCGAGGTGGGGCTCACAACCTACAAGAAAAACAAACAAACAATAGCGTGGATGGGATCACTCCAATGAGACTAGTCTTTCCAGGCCAAGATAAAACAGAATATTTATTTTACAACAAAGAATTATTATGGAAAAATATTCCTCCTTAAACACATCATTTGGAAGCTACTTTATCTACATATACAACCTTGACCTTGTTTATCATTTCCAAGGGGGGCCCCATCCTCAAAATTATTTTCCAAGATTGCAAAACATTTTTCTTAAAACTAAATAACAAAAATAGAATTACAAAACAACAACAGGGACAACAAATAAATAAGTTACAACATAAATATCACAGCCGGTTTCAGTTCATGGTGGTAGAGTCAGGTTCGTAACGTAGAAGTCCTAGGGAGCGGAGCGTATCCCCACTGGCTCGTCCCAGGTTCCTCCATGCGGTGGTGCTGGCGGTGGAAGTTGTCCTTCAGGGACCCTGTGAAACAGGTGCACTCTACCAGACTCCAGAATATACCAATACTGTTTTAATTTATTACAAGGGTTTTTGTGTTCCTTTAAAGAAGTACAGGCAGTGACAAAAGTAAAAAAAATAAATCAACAAGGTTTTCCACGGTACAATTTCTCCCATAAGTGCACTTCTTATTTTTGGAAATGACAATTATTTGCAAGTGTTAATTTCATGTCCTTTTTGACTTTCCATACCTAGTTGAAGCATTTGATTTAAAAACCAGCAGTGGTTAATGTGACAAAAATAAAAAAAGATGTAATCTGGCATTAAAAACAATGGCCTACTTGTAAATTTTCCAATTTTGGACAATATAAAAATATTTGGTCTTTTTAATAGGCCTAACCTACTTTTTCTTCAATAACTAGGTACTAGTGACTTACTGTATCAATTTGTTTACATTATAAAGCATATAACAGTTGTCATAACAGAAAACAGGTCTACTTGAAAATTTTTGGCTTGACGGTACATTGCAGTCTTAAATTGCTAACAGTTTCTATAAATATTGACAGAATTTGATGGAAATGCTTTCAAAAGTTGTGGCAGAGGTTGAGGTTGCTTAATAAAATCATTTGAATGCTTAAAAAATATTTAGAGACTTTGTGGGTTTAAAGTTACCTGTCACTCAACTGGTGAACGAAAACTTTTACATATTTCAGAAGGACTATTTTTACTTTGGGGCAACAGAAAAAATTCAGAATATCAGGAAAGTTACATGGCAATAGAAACAATGAAATAAAACTTAATTTAGCCCACAGGGCCAAACAGATGACTAGAAAAAAACGTAGATTTTAAATCAATTTAATTTTAGATAAATTTTCCAATTATGGACAATATAAAAATATTTGGTCTTTTTAATAGGCCTAACCTACTTTTTCTTCAATAACTAGGTACTAGTGACTTACTGTATTAATTTGTTTTAACAGTTGTCATAACAGAAAACAGGTCTACTTAAAAAATTTTTGGCTTGACGGTACATTGCAGTCTTAAATTGCTAACAGTTTCTATAAATATTGACAGAATTTGATGGAAATGCTTTCAAAAGTTGTGGCAGAGGTTGAGGTTGCTTAATAATATCATTTGAATGCTTAAAAAATATTTAGAGACTTTGTGGGTTTAAAGTTACCTGTCACTCAACTGGTGAACCAAAATTTTTACATATTTCAGAAGGACTATTTTCACTTTGGGGCAACAGAAAAAATTCAGAATTTCAAGAAAGTTACATGGCAATAGAAACAATGAAATAAAACTTAATTTAGCCCACAGGGCCAAACAGATGACTAGAAAAAAATGAAAACAGCGAAACTTTTCGGTAAGGTTTGCTGCTTTCAGTAAAACCTATTTTTCTCTGGATTTGTTTGACAGGAATGTCTTAGCCTAGTTGGGGACAAAGAAATTTAACTGCAGCAACCCTAGAAAACAAAAACATTGGGCTCAGAGGCCACAAACATGAGCTGTGACAGAATTAGGCTACACCTGGGCCTAACTTGCACTGAACCGAACACGGGTTTTCACAGTTAAATTACACATTAAAGGGGACAGAACTTTTACATGACACAGAAAACTACACTTAAACTACATTATTAACAACAATAAAAAAAAACACTCTTCTGTTCAGCCAAAGGCCTTAGGCCTAAAGTGAAAAATGCTGTGCGGGCTAAATAGCCCATCAGAATTCGTCTCACCGGGGGCCTATCCGAGCAGGGAAAAAGACTCTCATGGTCACAGACTTCTCTGAACTTAAAAAACATGAGAAAATCGAAAAGGGTGGTCCTAAGCTACCAGCCCTCAAAAATGAAACACGAGGTCGGAGCCTCATTGACACAACAAAGTGATTTGGGGAAAAAAATTACCGTTAACAGAAGAAAATGACACTTACTCATTCGTCGAGTGACTCGAAGTTTATTTGGACATACTTATTCAGTGGAACAAAAGATGATAAAGATTGACATTGGCAGGATGCACAACGATTTTGATACAGTGACACGCTAGTGAGTCCACACAAAACAGCAGCGGCAGTTCTTATGAAGAAGGCAACTTTTGACAGTTCCAAATGCTACAGCTGATGAGCACATCCGGCACTTTGGTATAATTTTCCTTTAAAGATATAACACAATGGTCGGGTTCACGTTACATCCACCGCAAAGCGGTTTGTTTACGTTTTTACCCATCACGTGACCAATCCCACAAATAAAATGTCTGAAATTAGTCACGTGATTAGCAAAACGTAAACAAACCGCTTTACGGTGGATGTAACGTGAACCCGACCATTGGTTCATATCTACAGTTATCAGCTGTTCAATAAGGATAACATGAAAACTTTAAAGGGCTCTTGTCTAGCGCGAAAACCGGATTTTCCCAGCTATGGGACCAGCTCCAGGTGGCCAAAACCCCCATATTCAATCAAAAATCCAAAAGCCTTAGAAAAAAAACTTTGCCCGTACGTAAAAAAGAGCTTGTTTTAGAGTATAATAAAATAAAATAAGATTAAACAAACAATCAATAATATAAACTTTTGATTTCATAGTGCTCTAGGTATTAAAATATCCTCTCAAAGACATAAAGATGGATATTTCTCGGCCAATATAAAAGGCGTGGTGGATGTTAGTTAGAAATTTAATATTAGTCTTATGGGATTAAAAAACCTAGGTGGCCGGTACTGCAGATTGTTAAATATCGTATAACTAGAAATCAAAAATTAAATACAACCGCTCAATGTTTAGTTTACAGTGCTTAAGGGGACGTTGGAGTCAATCCAGATTCCATCTTTCCCCCATTTTTAAAACCAATGTTAAACGGGAAACCAAATAACTCATTTATTTGTAATCAGAAAATAATGGTTTATAGCTCTAAATAAAGGATTCATCAAGGTGGATTTTGTTTGCGAGAGGATTTTTTGATAAAAATTAATGTTTTTTTACCAACTTGAACAAAGCAAGTTTTTTCTACTTTTAAAACATTTTCTACAAAATTTTATAAACTATTTACAAAGAATCGATCCCGCAAAAGGAATGGTGAATTTAATTGAGATTCAACGCTATTTCTATTTATTCTAAACCAATCAGACAAAAGATAAAGAAACATGACAAATGCCGGGGAAAAATTTAGCATTGCTCTTATGGGAAATAAATCCAACATGGCGGCACTCCAACTCCCTCTTAAGGTCTACCCCTGGTGCGCCACCCAAATACAAGGATTATTTATTTATTTATATATATACGGAATTACACCATTTTACAGAACTTTAACCAGTGAAAACAAGATGGCAGGTAACAATATATCTTAGTGCCTAAATAACAATTGAAAATGAATTTATAACAAGAGAAATTGTAACATCAAAATAAAAAGTGTGATAGAATGTGAAAATATGACAATTAACAGCAACAATAAAGACTAACTACATATAAATAATGAATACAATGACCATCGCAAACAATAAATAACTAGTTGTGACTAATAATGTATACTGATGAACATAGTGGAAAATAACAAAGACAAAAATGCAGAAGGATTTTTTCCCTGCTCGGAAAGGACAAAAGGATTTTTTTAGAATCGTTTTATCTTCTGCTAAATGCAGCCCAGAACTATAAATAAGGTGTCATATTAAAGAAGAATAACGGTACTAAATTTCCTTTGTTACACTTTGGTAATTATTTCGTGAAAACTAATAGAAACCTTCAGTTAAAAATCTAGAGAAGCAAATGATTTTAGACAGTTATAGCTAAAATTAGAAATTGTATTTTAAAATTCTAAAACCAGAGAAGACGAGATCAGTCTTTTTACTTTTATAAAAAGTTAACAGTCAATATCTATCTTACCTGGTTAGTTTTAAAACACGACTTCTGTAAACCTCTGCTTCTATAAAACTTACGACTGGAGAAAAACAGATGTTTTTAGACAGTTATAACCAAAATTATAAATTTCATTTAAAAAATCTAAAACCAGAGAAGACGAGATCTGTCTTTCTTTTTTAAGAAAAAGTCTAGAGTCAATCTCTATTTTAATTGGTTAATTCGAAAACACGATTCTCGTAAACCTATGCTCTCTGCAGCCTGCAGCTATAAAACTCGGTAAAGCGACAATGTGTCGTCGTAGCCAATTTTACCTGCGGCCGCACTATACCTGCTCTGCGGGGGTACGACATGGTGTCGTCGCTGCCACTTGAGGCGGGCGACGACACCATGTCGTACCCCGAGAGGGGAGGTTTAACGAGGGACCGACAGCTAGAGATCAATGACACTTCGCGTAGGAAAGGAGTGAAATTATCCCAATTGTAGTTGTTAGATGTGAATATAGACTAATTCATGCAAATTAAGGTTATATTAGTAGACAAATCACAATAACAAAATTAAACAAATTGTTTAATTTAACCCACACGGAGGAAGTATTAAAGGGATCAATAAAGGTAACGGTAACATTTAATAAATGTCTAGTACACTTAATTGAATTTGCTGTATATGTTGGCCTAAGAGTGTTTTTGCAGTCAGTTGATGCTGTTCAGATACAGAAAAAAAGTTCAGATTAAGTCAGTTTTTGTCAATGTTATTTAATACTCTAACATTGCCTCTATGTGAAAAACCCTGATTATAATTTAGTGTTATGCTTTTAGCGTCCAGTAGTTGAAACGAGTTATACTATTTCTATATCGAAAAACTACTTTATTGTAAGATTTCAGTAAGGAAAGATAAATAGCATAATCAATGTGGGGTGTCCGCCGACGCCCAGAGAACAGACCTGTGCGCCAAAGCAAAACCCACACCTCAGGCTATGCAGGTAGCCAAGCCGAGAGAGAGTGAGAGAGGAGATTAGCCAGGGTACGACATGGTGTCGTCGCTGCGGCGGGCTTTGGGCGACGACACTCAGTCGTACCCCCGAAAATATTTTTACTACACCCCAACGGGAGCAGGTAAAATTCAGACACAAAGTCGTACAATCATAAAACTCGCCTACGGCCGCTGCCGTGGGGGGCATTCGTGCTCAGGTAGAGGGGAGCTTTAAGAGTTTTTATAAAGGGGTATTCCTGTAGTAAACATTAGGTCTATTGTGTATCAGTTTAAAATTAATATGCGGCTTCAACATCCCCAGAAGGCTATTATAAACTATTAAGTTGAACCGAATGCTTAAAATGTGAAAAAGCAAAAGCAGAGGAGGCATACCTAAACCGGATTTGAATATCGCACCCCTGAAGATCGTTAGTATACATTACTCAATAAAAAAGGCAGTTGCTGCACTTGCAGGGATGGCTCAAAGTTTGGCGTTCGGCGCTCAGTATTGTGCGACGCGGACGAACACGCATTTATGGCCACGTGTCGTTATCTCCAACACCTGCCGGTGCAGCCCGACGTTAATCCGCGGGACATTGCCACTATTATCGGTCTATGGCAGCGACCACAGAATTAAATAGACTGGCTATCCCATAAGCCTGTACGTTGTCGGATGTGAAGCTAAAGTCGGCCATCTTAGCTGAGTACAGAAACGTAGAGCGACGCTGGAAAGGCGAGAAATTCTAAATGCGCTCTTATCATTTACACTGCAGTTTGAATAGCTTAAAATGCTCTAAATGCTTTGAAATTTGACACACTTATAGTTTAATAGTGTGTGACGCTAATAATGTGGTTTTAATTCGAAAATAAAAACTGCTTGACACTTAAAAAACTAAATAAATTTCAATCTTTTTTGTACATTTTAATTAGTGACATAAAAAAGTTACATCGCGAGGAAAATTTTTATTTTAAGGTCAGGTGCATGATGTAAGCGAGAGAAATGTAGCCAAAAAGTTATATTTTTCGAAAAGTATTTTTTGAAAAAATTAGCTATTGTAGTTTTTATCATATGACAGGTAGAACACGAGCTTCGTGACGCGGTGATGCGGCCTCTCGGCTGCGCGGCGCGGCGGCCCGCTACAAACAGGGAAATTTTCCGTGGTTTGCTTAGCTTCTGGATTTTATTTTTAAATATTACATGATTACACGTTTACATAAGTAGGTCTTGCATGTTTGTATTTAACATTTTATCTACTAATTACATTTACTTGTAATTAGAATTAAAAATATAACTATGTATTGTAGTGTAGGCCAGATTAGATATGAAATACAAACAACAATCATAATCATTACATCTATTTATTTGACATAAAATCTAATTTACAATAAATAAGATAAAGTTGTGCATAACTAATTGACGACTACAAACTGTTAAAGTGAATTATTTAATAAACATCAGAAAGGTTACTAAAAAACAAATACAATAAACAATAATATCTTACCATGAGTCTTAAAAAATCTCAATTATTTTACCTTATTTGATGGAATTGATCTATTGATTTATAAGGCATTGATAATCTAAAAATTGCTACAATACAAAGACAGTTTAAATAACTACACAAAATATAGTACTAGGATGTTTATGGGGGACAGTGCATTATGCATGCTTTATTTACTTTGCTGACAAAGTACCAGTCGCCAGTAAGTGTTACAGTACCAGGTTAACCGAGCCTTGCTCGTTGGTTTTACTTCACTTTTGTTATAATGTCATGGTAAAAAAACAATTCAATTTCCACCAACAACCAACTATACCTCTTCACAGTTAACAGTTGTTTAAAAAAGTATGCTTAACTTTGATGTTTCTTTCTTTGTTTACGTTTCGTTGTTATTTCGTTACCAAAATAGCAACCCATAAGACTAATGTTAAAAATAAAAATTACGATTTTAAAACTAAATTTTAGACCAAATTCGATTTTTTCTGGGGTTGAGGCTGTTTCCAAACTTATTTTTGGGCAAAAACACTCTTAAATGCAATCTTTAAGCAAAATCTAACCGCCAGATTCCGAGATCGTGGAACACACATCCCTTCAGAAATTGCTCGTATTATAGTATAGGATACAATATCCTAAAGAGTAGGCCTATCATGCTTAATTATAGTACTGTAGCCTATCATTGATAAAAAGCTATTACCTTATTATAAATGGCCTACATTTTCCCTAATAAAAAATAACAATAATAGGCTATATTCGTGTTTCATTTTAGTACCCTGATTATGTCATAATAACGAATATATAACGTTTAAGAGCATAAACTCAAGAGTGGGGTGTTAAAAAGTTGAAATATATCAATCACACACCATTATGTATCCACTTGGGAACTCTATAGGGAAGTTAGAAATTATAAAGTGAGTTGTACAAGTATGCAGCCTATAAGCAAATTATAACTAAATATAAACGAGTTAATTTTATAATAAATAATAATCAACGTGTTAATGATAAAAATCTTGTTAGGCCTAAATGTTAGGCCTAATTTCACTTAATCATTAAAGCACGTGAAATTTATTCAAATGCTATCAAGAAAGTTTAGGCCTAAGTAAGACAATAAGATCCAAATAAAATACAGATATAGATAACTATAACGATACTCAAAACCTTTATACAGTTTCCAAGTAAACGAGATGTAAAATACTAATTCATAAACCCGAGTGATTTTAAAAGATTTTTAAGTTTAACAAAGATTGAAAATTCAAACCTTCATAATCCTGACGTTGTTCTATGTAGAAATATCACTAAGAGCCATTCAGAAGTATTTTTAACATTTGTTATATTTTTATATATAAAAAATGGAAACATTAGTAGAATAGGCTTCAGTTAGTACAAGTAATTAAGACTATTTTAAAATAATAATTTGGTTTATTTCTTGATGTCGTATGGGATTATCTCAACAAAGCTAGCATTTGAAACTTAACCCAGTCACTGATATGAGTTCAAATTTACCTACTGTGGGTTTACCTCCAGCCCGACCTTTATTGAAACATCCATAAGCCACACAACCTGTCGGCATATCGCGGAAAACAACTCGCCGAGGTTCTGGGTAGGTTGTGGCTGCCCCGGGAGCGCGCGGCACTAGGGTGACTCATCGCCGCGTCCGCCATAATGGTGGAGTTTCTGGCTCAGACGTCGGTTACACCTTTGCGTTCGCTTCGGCCAGTCTATTTAATTCTGTGGTCGCTGGTCTATGGTACCCTCTTCCACTTTTACCTCCTGTCGGCCCTCCCACTCTAACTCCCATTACCATACTCTCTCTCAACATCACTGTATAATACATTAACACAACCAAGACACTAGTACAGTTTACATTTTTAAACATTCCTTGTTATTTATTTGTAAGGAAAAGCAATAAAAATTTGTTTGATTAAATTTGATGTTAGTAAGTATTTCTTTTTTTTTTTTAAAGTACCTGTAATATACTATGCACTGTGTTACCAAGCCCAACACAAATATATTGGTAATAAAATAAAAACAAAGATTATCCACCCAATAGACCTCTTGAGTATTCTCAGTTTCATTCCGGTGCCTTAAGCACAGATATTGACTACACTTTTTCCGATATTGTAGTTTTGAATAGAAAGTCATAATTTGAATCATCATTAAAATAACATGTAAAAATTAAAATTCATACCTGCCATTAAATCTATTCTTAACAACCGTTACCGGTAACCTTTTCAAAATTTTTTTTAATAATAAAATTTCCTAGTTACTGTACTTGCAAATAATGAATTAAAGTATAACAGTACCGGGGAGCCGAGCTTCGCTCTATAAATATGTTGTAATGTAAATGGAGCGAAAAAAAGGTTTGCCCGTACAAACGGAGCTTGTTTTAGAGTAGGCCTATAAGAAAGATAAGATAATAAGATATAAATATTTCATTTTTTTCAATTTTCCAGAATTTTTTATTTTCTACTGGGCATTTTAGCGCACTGTCTGTAACATATACTAATATAAAAAAATACTAGTTGTTGCCCGTCGATACTTGACGGATAGAGCTCCATTAGTGGTAAATGAAACGCTATATTAGTGCAAATATATGCAAGGTAATATGTAATATGTAAGGTAGTCTGGGACGGTGGCGACGTCCTGTAATCCAGCTACTTTTGGAGGTCACGAATTGTCGATAGTTATAAACGATTGTGGGTGCGATATTCCCTGGTGGGGATTAACGTCCGCACTAGTGAAAACTAGTTCATTCATAAAAACCATCCTCATAATTAGACCAATTCGTATATAAGAGGTCAAAATTGTGGTTCGGATCCCACGTTAAACTGTAGGTCCCTAGATACCATTGACTGTTGGGATATGAATTAACAGTCCTGTCTAAGGAGAATGCAAGTCAGTAACAGATAACAAATACACCACCAGATATAAACCAGATAACAAGTCAGTAACAAGACTACAAGATTGCGCCACAATCATCCCTACATTCATCCCTCATTCATACTTGGCTTTAAACTACCTATTGAGTAAGGTCGCCATTTCAATAAAGGTATTAAAGGAATTAAAGGTATTAAAGTCTATAAAATGCACTTCTTTGAACTGCCATTTCCTTGCAATAATTTTTCTTGTAACAAATTTTAAAACTAAAAATTGATTAAAAAAATCAATTAAATTTTGTAGTTTACATGTGATATTAGTATTTGGAATACCAATACCGATAGGAGAGACAGGACTGTAATTTAACATTACACCTAGCTTACTCTGGCGTCGGGACGGGGGCAGTAGGCTTAATTATTTCCCTGACGCCGCCGCCACTGGTGTCGAGTTTTACATACACTTTTATATTGGCTGAATCGTATGTGTCCTACACTTGTCGTGCATCCGTTTATCAGGGTTTTTTGTGGTAATACTCCTGAGCAGGTTATTTGGAATAAATCTGTAATTTTTGAGGATTTTTAATCGCAATATTTTGTTTATCTAAATGACAACACGTGGATTGTCATTTTGAAGAGTGGAAAAAATAGACGAAATAGGTTTTTGTGAGAATTGTACCAAAATACGCAGATTTAAACTTTACAGACATTAAGTAATAACAAAAGCCCTTAAAGAAAAAAAAGTATTTTTACAATAAAAAACCTTTGATGCTGTATTTTCCTTCTTTTGAAATGAAGGAGGTACAGTAGTTGGTACCTTCCATCATTAACGACAGTGGATATTTTTGCATTGTAGGGCTGGCAGGTAATCTACTGAATACTGTTAAATACAGCCCTTAACTGATCCTAAGTAAATTTTTCTTCTCCAAGATTAGTTTTTAGCTGTCTAAAATAAAAATAAAAATAAAGTATCATAAAATATAATAATTATAATAATTATAAACGTTTCTAGGCCATAGTAAACAAAATCCTTCTTGAGGTTTTGCTCATCCACACTGCATTTAGACAAAATAGGCCTACCTTGTGTGTTTACAATCAGCGGATTGAAAGCATGTACAATGAATTTACTGTAAAGGTTTTTAAATTTCGATATTTTTAATTTAAGGAAGTAAGATAACGCTACTTACATAATTAAATCACTTTCTTTCAATAAATGACAATACATCATTATAACTGTAAACGTTTTTATGTGCTGGCCATAATAAACCAAATCCTTCACGAGCTTTTGTCCATCCAATTGTCAGCTCTGTAGTATTTCCTTAGAAATGTAACTAAGAACCTTTTCTGTGACTTAATTTTAAGAAAACTGTCTTCATGTAGATAAATAAGTGTCTTCATGACTGAGTAAACTGAAGTTTATTGGGTTTGAGAATAGCTGTATAAACTGAAGCCATTCATGGAACAACAAGACACATAACTTGTTAAAACTGAAAATAAAACTTTATCTTGCAACCAATTATTTTTTTCATACTATTCGGTTTCTTTATCTGGCCAAGACTTTAGGGACACCCGGTATATTAAGGAATTAATACAAGGTTAGTTGAAAAATTCACACGATATTGTCGTTATTTCATAAAACAAATGTCACGCTAAAACTATTACATCTAGACAACTTAAAAGATATGTTTTATAAAACTGTTGTTAGGTATGGGCCTATATATTTAAAGGAAGATTCAGTTTTTTAGTTTAATTAAAATTTTAGTATATTTAGTATTTTTTAGTTAGATTTAGTTGTTTTCTTTGAATATCGGTCTTCAATTGATTTCAATTGATTCAAAAAATTTTTCTTCAAAAATAACTCAATCCTCTATAAATTCAAAAATTTCCCGGCGATTACATCTAACTCACTTCTCTCTTAAAGCTAAATGTACATCAGATGGAAGCGTAAAACATATTTATGCTCTGTTCCATCATAATTAGATTTACTGCTCGGTACGCAACATTCCGTTGCATTTATGACACGGGATTTAATAATTATTATTATTTACCTCCACAGCATTGATTAGTCTACCGCAAGTAAATACTGTTAAAACGTGTAAACCCATTAAAAATTAAGAAAAAAACACAGTTGTAATTGAACGTAAGGGTGGCAAATGGCGAGTACAATGTGCAGAGATCAGGTGGCTCTCTCGCAGAGTTCAGGAATCAGAACACAACAGAAGGCCTTCGATAGTGACGTCACAGTGGTGGCGCGGGGAAGCCTGCCGGAGCGTAATTAGTTACCGTTGGCCCCGCCTATTCCCCAACAGCTGATTGAGCCGCTCATAGTCAATGCGGCGCCGCTGTGGGGGAGGGGGAGGGGTCACCAAAGGTACGCCGCTCGCCGTTCCCACAGCCGCAGCGAGCGACGTCGACCACAACTCTTCAGCGAGTGATCAGGATCAGTGATGCCAGCATGTACTACAGCCAAATAATAAATAGATCTGTATCACTCATCTACAACATACATCGCTTTAGTTTTCAAATCAAAACCTTAACAAATGTTTTAATGTAAATAAAGGAGACATTTTATGGGTCCTTTTAAAATAGCGCGCTCCTTTATTAAATTACTTTGTAGACGCTAAAAGTGTCGCAAGTCCCTGACCCGGGACCAATCCCAATACCCTCTATCTTTGTTATGAATAGCTGCCTTTTTGTTATGAATAGCTAGATATTCTCGCTCGTGTACTGTATTTACTCTTTACAGGTGCCAAACTTGAAAATAAATTAATTTACTGAGCAAGGTTAGTCAAATTGCAAAATAGCCAACTTTAAGGGATTGTAGGGCCCTTCCATTTAGATGGATTTCTACCACATGCTTTAGAAAAAACTTTCCGCCGAGGTCTATCCAATGTTACCAAAATAATTAAAATCAGTTAAAAACTGTAGGAGGAATTCCTTGCACAAAAAACGTGTTACGTATTAAATATGTATAAAATCTTTCTTACTAAATCCGTAAGGAATTTCTTGTGAACAGCAAAATTATTTTATTTATGAACCGATTTTGATGTTTGAGCTGTCAAATTAAAGGGAATTTTCTGTAGACGTCTTGGACACCCTCACTTCAATGTGCTTCGCCCCATTGGAATTTAAAGTTTCCATGTATTTTAAAGATAAGGAAAAATTAATTAAGTTTACCTAACGTATGATTCATTTCATGAAAACAAACAGCTGTCTTCTAAAAAATAACTTGTCTTCCCTCTGTCATTTTAATTTATTTAGTTTTTCTGTTTACTTATCAGTTTACTTTCAAATTCAAATACAACGATGACTGACGAAATGGGATAATGTTTATTTACATGCACTTTTCATTCAGAGTATTAGATAGCGACAATTATAGTAAGATGCACGAAAATAGTCCGATGGAAATTTTAACACCTGTGTTCCCCCTCACCCCCTCTCGCCCTGCAATGTTGTCATTTTTGTTAAGTTTACCATGTGAAATACAGTGTAAACATGTGTTTCAGAATAAATTTGGCAACAATGTTTTGACTCTCATCGGACTATTTTCGTGAATCCCACTATAGTTTGGCCCACTGATAAAAACTAACTGCTACTAATAGCAAATGTAAACTGACCAAAGTTTCATTTGATAACGTTGAAACACCGACAGTGTTCCTGCAACTCTAAACCCCCCAAATATCTAAACCCCCAGGGTCTATTAGACCCTGAGTAATATATTTGAATACTCTTCATAACATCTACTACGAATGAATAAATAATAATCGAATCTAGAGCGAAGCACAACTATGTAAGAAGGCAAAATGCCCAAAAATGAATACCTCTAAGTCCTGTTTTAGGTTATTATTAAGTAATTATATTAAAGTTTATTGATTTTCAAGTATAATAATTTCCCGTGCCATTAAAATAAGTTTTTAAAACGTTTGCACTTTATAACTTTACTGGATGAACGACTCGAAAATTAGAGAATTCTAAGAGTTGAATGTTGGTGCAAAAATCAATTGATAAAATCAGATTAAATGGCGAATGATTACACTACAAGGAAAAATTAGACCGACTTACAGCTTTCAGAAAAAATGTTATGATAAAATTTAGATGTCCTTTCGTTGATGAAATTACTTTGAAGATTAATGAAATAATAATCAGCATTTAACTTTCCAATGAGACATCCATCGGTAATTGGTTTAGTGGTGTTTGAGTTGCTAGTCCAAGGTCTATGCACTAGATATGGACTTTGAAAAATATTTAATGCTGCTGTAATACTAAACAAAATAAAATTCGGTAATTTACATTTGGCCTGTTTTATGCAATATTCCGAAAGTCAATGGTAAACAGAACGATTTTTCGCTGTTATCGTCAGATATGTAAGTAGCATTGTATAAGCAATGTCATAACACTCTGTTAACTATTTACGTATGAGTACATATCTTAAATTTAAGCCCATCGATAGGTGTTTGCAGAAAAAATATTAGACAAGCAAACTTTTTGAATTAGTTTCGTTAACTAAATGATTTTGACTATTTAGAAATGTATAATTTATCATGTGTAAATGATAGTTTAGATTATTTTTATTTATGATTATTTTTAGTTTAGATTATTGATTATTTTTAGAGTTTTTAGAACACCGATCTGCAAACGTGTTCTGACATTGCGAGCTCTGATTTGTAGTGAAGGTGATTTTTAGATCCAGTCAAAACATTTCTATTAGATTTATGCATTTAAGAAGCGTTTAATTAGAAATGAGCATCTTAAGGAATAAACACAATTCAGATGTGCAAGACCTGTGTACTTTAGACTGGTTGATCTTTTTTACCTGATAATCAACATTTAAATAAAGGCCAGGGCAATATAATGTCTGTCTAGTCAGAGCACTCTGCCTTTCAGAAATTACTGTAACGAAGACATTGATATAAAAAAACCGGTATAACGTGCTATGTTATTCGCAAATGTGGGTTACAATTTGATGGAGTGTTAGGTATACAAATGTTCATCGAAATCTTAATTTAACTTTAACTTAACGTAAATCCACAAAGAAGAAATGTTTTATATTTCCGTGTCTGAGCTTTTGAAGAGGAACGCATTATTATGGCATTAAAAATAAATATGAATTTAGTATATTAATTATATAATTTGTTGAAAGGTTTCTTACCACCTAACGTACCAACCGTAAAACGTGACTTTGTAAACTAGAGTATAACTTGACGAATCCCTTACGAGATCGGTGATCACGCTAAGCCTTACCCATGTGGGATGTCACAGCAACAAAAATTGGATTTAATAATTTGTAGGCTATAGGATAAAATTTTTGAAATATGCAATTGCATTTCTATAATGGGAACAATCATATTCTTTACGGCTTGATTTAAAATTAATTATACGTCAATCTTTTATTCATGCCACCCAAAGGATTGAGAAAACCAAGGGATTGGTGTGAGTTAAGGGTATACTCATCCTTTATTTGCCATGGACAAATGAACGACATATAATGAAAATTACTTTTTCATAATTATTTTATTATTATAAGGTTATACATCATTATTTTATATCTATAATTTTACGACATATGTGATTTAATTTTTAAACTTAAATTTAAGATCCAATATTTTTTAATTACAACTATGAGAGACTAATTTCTGTCTTAATTTATACAGGAAGTTAAATTAAGACTTATAGATTTCTTGAATTTATACAATTTCTTGAATTTATACAGGAAGTTCGATCATTGTTGCAGAGAAGCGCATACACTCACATTCTTCATTTATCTATAGGACGCTGCGACATCTGAGTGCCTCGCCGTCCAACAGTGCATGGTAGCGAGTGCGAGACGGACCTCGACCACGCCAGCCGTCCACCATCCCCGGCGACGGGGGTGGGATGCGATACGGTCCAACAATGAGGTTGTAAAACACGTCACCGCGACACTGTCACGGGAAACATTGGAACTCGGCAGCAACCGGGGGGCCGACCGCGCCGCTGTACACAACGGGCACGTGCCACAACTGCACTCAAACGGATCATCGATACGCTGATTCTGATGGCCTTGGAAATGCAGTGTACAGCTAGAGTAAAGCAATTACACCACCCGTTTCACAGTAATATTTTTATACTAAATAGTCATTTACTACAAGCCATGCTTGTTAGAGATGTTCTCAACATAAAAATAAAAACTTTCATTGAACCTTATTAACACATTCTATTTATAAAAATAAATTATAAATCAAAAACAAACATCACACATATTAATATTTGAAAGTGGGAATACAATTTTAATGGGATTTTGGTAATGAAAATTGTGAACTTATAGGACATCACTCTAAGAACGATTGTGTGAATGGAATTCTGCCTATATATGAGTCCACCTTAACTTTATTATATTAACTCACAATGACCGAAACGGAAATGGCAGGCAAACAAAGTTTACATTAAAATAATTTGTTAAAAATGCAATAACTTCTTAATACTCAACCTTTTGACGTCGTGTTTGTGATTTATTACTCCAAAGGCAAAGACGTTTAAAATTATGTATGATGTGACAAGCGCCAAAGGATATTTGTGTAAGACTTCCAAGAGGGACATCCCTTAAAAGGGTGTGTAAATTTAAACTTCTTTGGCCCTTGTCACATCATACACCATTTTAAACGTCTTGGCATTTGGAATAATAAGCCACAAACCCGACGTCAAAAGGTTGAGTATTAAGAAAGTAATTGCACTTTTAAGTTTTACCCGTATGATTTTAATGGAAAATTTGTTTGTCTGCCATTTTCGTCTCGGTCATTCGTTTGAAGTCTAAAATGCGGCGTTGTATTCTGCTAAGTAAGACCTTTAATTTAATACCAAATTCTACCTATGCTGCTATTTAAGAATTTTACTGACTCCTCGTGAACCGTCCCCCTAAGGGATAAAAAGTGATAATAGCTTAAAAGAGTAGATATTTATGGTTATTATTTCTATGGTTACTATTTTTTACATATCTAGTAGTGTTGGAAGACGGTTTATTATTTCAAGCTGAACAACAGTAGTAACACTTATAATGCTAATCAAGAAGTTATCACATGGAAATTAGCCAAATGTATTACTGTTATACCAAGTTTCATTATTTGATCTATAATGGTAAACAATATATTTCACCGTTCCGGTACTTTTCAATCACACTATTTAAATGCATATAATTTTACATGGAGAGTGTAATGATGCGATTGTGGTTGCATGGTGGTTGCTTTTTTCGTATTACATCATAAATCACTCATTAAATAGGCATAAAATGTTAACTTTAATCATTTTATTGAGATGTTGAAAGTGGCTTTGAAACGCTGTGTATATCACTAATCTCTTGGATATACCGTGGCTTCAAACGACTGTGAACTTCAAAATATATAACACCATTTCTTGAGATGCTCACAGCGTTTTGAAACCGTATAATATTGGCCTCAATGAGCGGTGGCTTCAAAGCGCGGTATACACCTATATATATACACATATATAAAAATGAACGAACGGTGTTTTTGGCTTCTGGGGACCTCAAAATGAAAAAGTAAAGTGGTCCCGGGCTTAGGTCTTACCATGGCTACTAATAGCGTATTCCTTATAGGGAAATTCGCTAAAATGGAAACAATGTGAAAAAATATGTAATTTTTAAAATTTTTTGCTTATAACTCAAGAACTATCAACTTTTCGTCAATAATGTATATATTATTGAAATGAAAGTGCACAAAATTTTCTACAAATAGCACCACTTAGACTATATTTTATTCTCCCATGAACGGTTTGGGCTCCAGAGCTATTTGAATATTGGAGTTTTAGTGAATTACTCTGTAGGGAATACGCTATTACGGTGGTAGTCACGGTAATACCTAAGCCCGGGACCATGTTACTTTTTGTTTTGAGGTCCCCAGAAGCCAAAAACACCTTTCGTTTAAATCGATATATAATATGTAGATATATATATCATATGTATATGTGTGTCCAAGAACATGATAACCTTTGAACGGAACCTCTGATTTTGATGAAATTTTGTACAGGGGTGTAAGGCAGCATTTACTTGAACCAAACACAAACCAGAATGATCGGACAATATTAACCGGATTTTATGGGTTTAAAAAGTATTTTTAGTTTTTGGTTTTGTGACCTTAGTTCATAAAATTCAACAAATTTAACTTAAACTATTTAAAAGAGCTCAAAAAACAAACAATTTAGTATTTTGAATTTTTGACTTAGCTCATATTGTTATGGAGAAAAAACAAAAATATGTTTAACATGTTATAGTTAAGGGAAATCAACAAAACCCTCTATCTTGCTTATTTATTGACATATTTCAAAAACATTCGGTGTGAAGATTCACTATGAAGAACTTATAACTTACATTTGCTTGCAAAACCTATAAACTCACCCCCATAGGGTTTATGAAAAAAATTAAAATGACAGATATTGATAAAATTTGGTATGCACATTCATTGAGCAAGGTTTGACTTATGTTTGCTTACAAAACCCATATGGCACAAAATCTACGTACTCACCCCATGGTGATTATTGAGAAATAAAAAATATCAAAATTTGAGAGATTTACGTGATTATTGGGAAATAAAAAATATCAAAATTTGAGAGATTTACTTAATTAATAAAAATAGTCTAATTTTCAAATAGACCTGGAGCCCAAACGGTCGAAAAATAACAAATAAGGGGTGTTTTTGTAGTATATTTTATGTAATCTATATATATAATTCCGTAAGCGAATCGGTCCCCACGAAATATCTCGAGTTAGAAGAAAGATAGGGTAACGTATGATGGCTTATTTTAGAGCTTTTGGGCCAAGGACGCAAGGAAAAATACCAGAATTCCCGAAAATTACCTGGACTTTGCCCCATTGGACCTTGAAGTTCCAATGTTAATCTAATGGGAAGAAGATTTTTAGATCTGCATGTGTAATTAAGCAGATGTTAAAGTAAATATTTTTTATCATAAACTCAGCTGTTTATTGAGCAGATATTTTGAGTTAAGATAACTATACAATTATAACTTTAAAAATTGGCAATACACTATAAAAGAGGAGAACACTGATAGTCATAGGCAAATTACTGATTCACAACGGATGTCTTCTTCGTGATCCCATCTATGTCTCTAAGGAGACAGGAGTAGAATGATTTTGTATATGCTGATATACCACGATTAAAAGTGGATTAGACGTTTCATGATTGATATAATTGTTAAATATATATTGTCTTTAATCAGTGAATTTTTTTTTAGTTATTACATTAATGCTTTATATATTGGCTATTTAGAGCAGTTAGAGTTTAATCGTTTTATTGAGTGTTTGTTTATTTCCGACTGAATCATATTATGTAAACTACTAACATTGAATAACCTCCGAATGAGGAATATTTTGTTTTGGTTTGATCCCTTCTCTGCTTATTTCTTTACTTAGTTCGTAGGGAAAACAATAAAAGCCCGTTACTTCATAAAGACGGGGAGCTTTTCATGTAATAATAATGTGCGAAACGGACAACACAGTGTATCAATCAATGTTATACTTAATTGACCGAATAGAACAAAATAGACTACAAACATAGCACAATGACGTCGGTGGGACGGGGGATAAGGGAGCATGGGGGCACGGGGGAAATAGGGGACACTGCGGAGGGCACAGGACGGTACGGGAAGGACGGCGAGGATGGCGATACGGGACCATGGGGAGCACAGGATGGTCGAGATATGGGAGCATATGGGGCACGAGGGGGGCATGGGGGACATAGGGGGCATGGGAAAAACGCATGAGGGCAGAGGAGCATGGAGAAAATGGGAGTGCGGGGGCATAGACACTCTGGGATGGCATGGGCGCCATAGGGGGCACGGGGGCATGTTGTGGCGGGGGTGTGGGGGCACAAGGGGCACCAGAGGCGTAGTTGGCAAGAAGGTTAGATGGGTATGGGGTGGCACGCGGGGGGCATGGGGGACATAGAGGGCATCGGGACCACGGGGAAGAAGGGTGGGCATGTGGGCACAGAGCACCGTGGGTGCAGGGGTATGGGGGGGGGCATGAAGGGTGTATGTGGCACTGGGGGTTAGGAGGCATTGGGGCCAAGATTGAGGCATGAGTGACATAGCAAGCACGGGGTGAAATGGTGAGCATGGAGTCACGGGCATATGTGGGCACAAGGGACACTAGAGATGTCAGTGGCACGAAAGCTGGTTGGGAATGGGGGGCACAGAATAGGAATGAGGAACATAGAGCCCACGGGGACCATGTTGAAGAACTGAGGGCATCATGGGAGAGTGGGGGGAAAAGGAACAAGGGGGCACAAGGTCCGGGGGCATGGGGGTTACTCGGGCCCTATGGGTGTTGGAGGTAGAGGAAACACTGGACCCGAGAGTTGAACGGGGACTCGGGGAGGCGTGGGGGACACGGCGAGTGTGGGGGAATGGGTGGCACAGAGGTCCAGGGTGAAGGAGTATACAGTATTAAAGGGCTAATGTTGGATTGAACTATTTTATTTACTTTAGTATTCAAACTTATTATGGACATGTTTAAGGTTAAAACTATTTTTACCGGGTCCGGTTGTATAATAGTGCAATAGCTTTTTTCCCCATAAAATAGACTATTGTATTTTAATAAAGGGGAGATTATTGGCAAATTACTGATTTGATAACTCAAAAATGTGTCGTCAAGATTAGGTAATATTTTATTAGAAAATCCAAACGTATAATCATACTCCAAATTGAGATGAAATAGAGTAATTGTGCAAGGAGGTGGTGAATTGAAACTTTTTTTTAGACAACATCACCATTTTGATTTTTAGGGGCCTTTGCCCCTACAATCCCCTAGTTTAATTTTAATAATATACATTATTTACAAAAAGTTAATAGTTCTTAAGTTATGAGCCAAAAATTACAAAAATATTTTTTTTTAGATTTTTCCATTTTGACAATATTCCATTAAGAAATTTTGTTAGCAAACGTCGGATTCAGCAGATTCAGCACCCCAAAAACATACAAATTGGAAAAAATCAAATCCCACAATTTTCTAGCTAGGGGGACACATTTTAATACAAATTTACTGGATTACTTCTCAATAAAAGGTTACAAATTGGTGTTCTGTGTACATACAGTGCAATGTGTTAGGGTAATGTTATTTTTCTATACAAGAAGCTCCTGATCATAATTTGTGTATTTGTTCTTTATAGGCCTATAGATAAAATTAACAATATAATCGAAACATTGATCAAAAATACTTTGTTTTACGGTCTGTATTAATTACCAATCTTTAATGACATTAAAAGCTTCAACCTGCTAAATTGAAACACGTGGCTTCGGCGTCACTTTTGTATATCAATCCAAAAACAAATTAAATAAATAACAATCTAAAAACAATTTAAATATCTTCGGAAGTTTTTTCTTCTCGGTTATTTTATACGATGACAAACAACGCCCAAGTTCACTCACATGTGTGAGTAGATTACACATTGTTTCATCATATTCTTAAGTAGTAAGTTGTAGCCTTTGTTTCCATTCACTTACATACGTCTCTTATCAATGAATACTTTAGAATAAAAAGTACCCATAATAATTTTTTGTTTTGAAATGTGGTTTTAGGAGCAAAATTCTTATTCTGGTATTCGTCAATTGCGTTTTATGGGCGTTAAGAATAAACCAGCTGCCTTCAGAATGGTGCATGCAATCTGCAAACACACCATTGTGGCGTAAAGCATAACGAATATTGAAGGAGATATTTCAAACTTTTATTCCTGCAAAGTAATTTGCTGTGGACCAATAACGCTCGCCAACAAAGTAATAAAATATTTCGAGAAAAGTTTATAAGCCGTTTGCAATTTTTTATTTCATGATTTGGATTAGGTTCCTATAATTGATCATAATATAAACTCTTAACTGTTCAGATTAATTCTAAGAAGGAACAGGTTAGAACATTGAAAAGGAAAATGTAAGATCATAATATTTTCCATATACATAAGGCGAACGTGGTTCAATGTTATTTATAAAACTCATTTATGAGTTTTACAGAAAAAAAAACCTGCTCAAAAGACCTATTGTTACTATTTTGAATGTTTATTAAACACTTAAAATAAAACTATAATTCTCTAGAATTAAACTACAATTTGAGTTGCTAGAAAATAACACTATTTTCTAATAATTAGTGAAAACTTAATACTGACTAGCATTTTCTTATTACAAGTTAATAAGGCCTAATGACCTAATAATAAACTTTTGCGTTTTCATCATACGTTAGATTTGATAATTGTAAAATATATACCGGGTGTCCATAAAGTCTTGTCCTGATAAAGAAACCGAATAATATAAAAACAATTGGTGGTAAGGCAAAGTTTCATTTTCAGTTTTAACAAGTGACTTCTTAAGTTTTTTACAGCTATGCACATACACAAAACCCTTCAATTTTGCGCCTTGGTTAGCCTGTAAATCTTCTAGGCGACTTTTTATTTATTTTTTCTTTACAACCATTTTTTCGGTTTCTACAACCATTTCCTGACTAACGTACGTCACCGTATTTATTTTTGTTCTCTTTTGAGAGTTTCTAAATTAGGAACTGGGGAAGAATAAACCAAATTTTCGACAAATCAAAGGACTTAAATAAATCCAGAGAGGTCAAGCGTGGTTAACGAGGTTGGCAATTTAGTCGGGCCAGCACGATTTGTTTTTGTAGTGCGTTAAAAGTGACAATGATTCAATAACCGCCCTTCTTCCATAAGATTAATATTTTAACTTTGAAAGCCTGTAGGGGTACCCTTGGGGCCGATGGAATGGGTTTCTGCTCATCTACAGGACACTACAGTTTTTACGGCATGCACTGATTTCTCCTACGTGCATACGAGCTGAGAAAAGTTTTATTTCTCCTACGTGCATACGAGCTGAGAAAAGTTTTATTTCTCCTACGTGCATACGAGCTGAGAAAAGTTTTATTTCTCCTACGTGCATACGAGCTGAGAAAAGTTTTATTTCTCCTACGTGCATACGAGCTGAGAAAAGTTTTATTTCTCCTACGTGCATACGAGCTGAGAAAAGTTTTATTTCTCCTACGTGCATACGAGCTGAGAAAAGTTTTATTTCTCCTACGTGCATACGAGCTGAGAAAAGTTTTATTTCTCCTACGTGCATACGAGCTGAGAAAAGTTTTATTTCTCCTACGTGCATACGAGCTGAGAAAAGTTTTATTTCTCCTACGTGCATACGAGCTGAGAAAAGTTTTATTTCTCCTACGTGCATACGAGCTGAGAAAAGTTTTATTTCTCCTACGTGCATACGAGCTGAGAAAAGTTTTATTTCTCCTACGTGCATACGAGCTGAGAAAAGTTTTATTTCTCCTACGTGCATACGAGCTGAGAAAAGTTTTATTTCTCCTACGTGCATACGAGCTGAGAAAAGTTTTATTTCTCCTACGTGCATACGAGCTGAGAAAAGTTTTATTTCTCCTACGTGCATACGAGCTGAGAAAAGTTTTATTTCTCCTACGTGCATACGAGCTGAGAAAAGTTTTATTTCTCCTACGTGCATACGAGCTGAGAAAAGTTTTATTTCTCCTACGTGCATACGAGCTGAGAAAAGTTTTATTTCTCCTACGTGCATACGAGCTGAGAAAAGTTTTATTTCTCCTACGTGCATACGAGCTGAGAAAAGTTTTATTTCTCCTACGTGCATACGAGCTGAGAAAAGTTTTATTTCTCCTACGTGCACACGAGCTGAGAAAAGTTATAGTTTCCTTATGTGCCTAAGCTCAAAAGAGTGTGAGTGAGGTCAATCGACATCGTTTTGGATGGGTGACCGCCTATAACCTATAAATTGTCGACATGTCGATTACAGTGATTTACCAAAATTAAAGTTTTTCGTACACAAAGCATTGTATAGGCCTACAACGATTCTTTTCAGCCTTGAATCACTCTTGACTCATTTAGAACGATCGCTTCACTCGTACAATAAACTTCTAACTGCTGCTTTCACATTCATATTAAAATCTTTACAGGGTTCTTGTAAAACTTTGTCTGTCAATATAACCATTGACTATGTACACTACCGTTCACGGTAGTGTACATAGTCAATGATACAACGGATTCAGAAACCCGAACATACAGTACATCGCTATCCTAGAATCCACTTTTATTAGAATGAAAACTTCTCAACTTCACTAAAGATATTTATAATTTTGTTTAAGTATGAATATCTCTCTCAGATGGAACTAAATTTCCTTATTTATATACGATAACCATCACGGACTATGCATCACATCAATATGAAACATTCTACCCCTATAAAGACAGTCCCTCCAAATGAAAATTGACATTCTTAAGTTTATAAATTGTTGAATTAGAAATCTGATTAAATTAAAAGATTCCTAGGAATCGTATTATCCAAACAACTATTTCTATTTTGTCTATTTACAAAATTTCCAAATCGAATTCCGGGCCTACTTTGTGCCGTGCCGCCGCCGCCGTAGCTGCCGAGTCATCCCGGGTTTTTGCTAGAAATATTTGGGTCTACGTTAATGTATTTTAGATGCGAAGTTCATTACCGGGCGACAGACGGGCGACGGCGACATGTCGGCTTCAGCGACAGAGAGGCCGCCGGGGACATGGCCCTCTAAACTCACCGGGCCTATCTGGTGCCACGGCCGACCGGAGGTCTACAAAGATTCAGATTGGGGCGGTCTGCTACATAAATATGGAGTTGTATGGAGTTAGACATCACAAACATCCATAAAATGAATGTTGTCGCTAATTTGCTTATTTAGTTGAATACTATAAGATTCCGTCCGTGGTAGTGAGTCAGGAATTGGACAGGCCGAATGGCAAAACAACCTAGACCTTATGACTTTTCATGTCATGTCTAGGCATAAGGATTTACTTTACTCTTCCCGAAATAAAAAAAAAAAACTATATTATAGAAATTATTTTAAATTAAAAAAAGATTTAACTTCCGCTCTGGAGAGTTTAAGCAAAACCTTGAAAATGTTCATTCCTGAATAATGGGTTCCTTTTAAATAACTTAAGCCATAAATGTTGTTGGCATAAATGACTTTGTTTCTGGTGTTGCATGCGTCGTTTGTGAAGTGAGGTTGGATTTTTTTGTGAATTTGTGTATAAGTTGAATAAAAATTCAAGGGCCAGAGAAAAGGCCAGCAAGGTGGATAAAATCCCACGAGCGAGCGACCATTTCTGTCATGAATCTGCTCGCCCCGCATTCGAGCCTATCATTCAGCTCCACTGCTAAAAAGTCAGACGTTTTTCACTGTCCAATTTGATTTGATAACTTAGTTTTCAAACAAAAGTGCGGTACCGGTATAATTATAGTAAGTATTTCGTATGTGCGCCATATCGTTTCAAAGTATAAGAGTTACGTCAACTGTCAACTTACGGAATGGCTCGAACAAACTGTACATGACATAGGCGTGCGCACGGAGGGTGCCAGGGGTGCCACGGCACCCCCATTAGGTCAAGACTCGGTTTTTTTAGCAGGCTAATAACAAGATTATAAAACAATCAGATAAATTGATAAATAGTCAACGGTGCCTTTCAATAGGCGGTTGAGTTTGTAAGACTGTAGGCTATAGCTATATATGGTGTCAACAAATTTCAAATGGCGTATGTCGTGCTGTGTATCATTTTGTAGCTCTTAAAGAACTTCTTACATATGATCCATGCCTCATCTATCTTTAATTCGCTAATAATTATGTTGTAGTTTAGAATATAAAGTACACAAATTAAAATATATTATGTTAGTTTATTAATGTTTGGTTATTGATCCTTGAATGTCTAGTCTACAAAGAATTGGTTTAATGGGAAAGGGTTTCAAACTCAGAATAATAACAATGTGAAAAACAAACAAAAATACACAATCTTAAATATAAAAGATATATTTTTTTTTTAAACATTAAAATTCGTCATTTTGTCTCTAAATTTTCAAAAAATTTCCGGGGGAGGACCCCTGGCCCCCCAAACCCCCCGGAGCATCTGGCACCCCCAATTCCAAGACCCCACGCCCATGGTACATGACCTTACAATGTCGCCATGGTTTTGATAAATTCCTTGAGTGCCAAAGTTCCTGGATGAAACAAACGTTCAGGATAAAACGTTTTAGAATCAATTATTGGATTACCCACATCAAACGAGGACTAGACGGAACTTGCGGCGTCTTCATAACGTCTTCATGTCTTAATTTCTTGTTCTAATGTCTTCATGCGGCGTTTGATGTGACCCTATCGTTGTAGCGCCAATTGAACAACCAAAGAAATAAATTTATTTTGCATGTCGTGGTTGACGTTTTCCTCGGCGTTCTTTACACAGTGGTGGTGTTCCATGGAAATTATAACTATTATTGTAAAAACCATACTACAAAATAAAAATTTTTTGAAGATAACCCAAATGTGATAAAAACACTTATTTACAGATCTCACAAGCCGGCAGCCCATTCATAGAATTCACTGATTGAAGAAAAACGCCGAAAGTGAAAGACGAAGGCGATTCAAATGATGTCGGTATTCGTGAACAACAAGGCAGTGAGCGAGCGAGGTGTGAAGCTCGAAGCGTGAAGCTGTGAAGCTTTGAAGCGGCGAGGTGTCGCAACTAAGCCCGCGGCGGGCGGGACAAAGGCTCAATACAATCCTCCATAGAGTAAGCGATGAAAGACGCGATAGGGAGGTAAAAACAAAGAGGAAGGAAACGACGAACAACGGGCGGCGAGTATAAAGCAGGCGACACCGCGGTACCAGCCGCTGCCACCAGACAACGCTCGCGTCGCGATTAATATCCCACGTGACTTATGGCGGGGAATTATGGGATGATGCATCCCCGGCCGGCGCCGAGTGCCGAGAATTACCCGGGAAAAATTATAATTTTATACATTTCGTAAATACCGGGTAATAGGAATAGTGGCGGCGGCTTTGAAGGTGTCCTAAAACAAGGTTCGTGTGACTCCTTAATGAGCTGGTGACAGCGGATAAATCTTGGATATCGCCCGATCTGGCGGCATCGCACGGAACTTCCCTCCTGCTGCCCTGAGCCCTGCCGGTCACCGTGCAGCAGCAGCAGCGTATCGTATAGGAGGAACTTACCTCCTGCTGCCCTGAGCCCTGCCGGTCACCGTGCAGCAGCAGCAGCGTATCGTATAGGAGGAACTTACCTCCTGCTGCCCTGAGCCCTGCCGGTCACCGTGCAGCAGCAGCAGCGTATCGTATAGGAGGAACTTACCTCCTGCTGCCCTGAGCCCTGCCGGTCACCGTGCAGCAGCAGCAGCGTATCGTATAGGAGTCGTCGTTGATTGTATCGCGATCAATTCATTTACATAATCAAACAATTATTCTTGAATCCTATCGTCTTCTACCGTGTAACTTTAAAATCAAAAGGATTACCGTATACAATATAAAAAAGAGTCTACGAACATGTTTAGTAAAAAATTTAGTTCACTGATAGAAGTTTAATTAGGGTAAAGACTCATTTTAAACTTGTGTTTTAGTTTAGGCTACTTTGCAGTACATATTTGTCATTGTGCTGATAAAAGAGAATATATTCTTGCGCGAGCAAGTACTCAGCAAGTTACAAATAATAAAAAATAGTATATTTCATAACAAGAGTGGAAAGTGTCTTTTCCGGGCCGAGATCGAGTTTACGCCCGAGGCTTTAGCCGAGCGCGGAATTTCGATCAAGGCACGGAATAACACTTTCTACTCGAGTTATGAACGATATTTTTCATCACACTGTAGATAATTAATAATAGTAATCAATTAAATAATGCAAGTTTAAGAAACCACCTATGGATGCTCAATTGATTTCCGCAGTACAATGAAAACAGTGATTCTGTTTTACACAGCTGATTACATTACAGTATTAAGAACAGCTGATTTAGGGAATAATATACTCTTAGCACTGCTAGCGCTACTTAGTGTCAGTAATCATAACTAATTACTAGTGTGGGAAAATCAACAGCTGATTTTCCCTCTCTAGAGAGGGAAACGGTTTTTCTACACTCTCAGCTGGTGATGAATATAGCTGTTTCCCGTACAGTGTGATGAAAAATTATAAACATCTCAAAACATCTCAAAACTCATGAAATGTTTAAGCACCGATTAAATCAATTCAATATCATTATCAGATTTTAGTAATTAATTTGTGAATTTGTTTGACGCTCCACATGCATCAACCAAAATCTTCTCGAAATACCAACAAACCCCAATCAAACATTCTACTGTTCCGAAATCACCCAGTCATCCCGTGTAGAACGCTTCTACGAAATCATTTGGGCCACTTTCATGAAGTAATAAGTCAGCCGTTTTTTCCCAAAGGGTCGGGGCGGGCAACATAAACAGTGCTGAAATACTGAAAATAAATCAGGGTTTATCGAGGGTCAGGTAGAGTCGTTCCGGGGGACTTATGTTGGCTACCGTCTACCTGAGGTCTGACTCCGGGATTAAAATTTTGAAAAGCGAGTAAACAGGCGCTAGCGTAAGCCGCGCGTTGGATAAACGCCGCCCCGCCGCCGCCGCCGCCGCGCCGCTTTCTACCAAACAATTTCGCACCGACAGCGGCCGCGGCGGCGCCTTTGATGTTTCACTCATCAAGAGAGCGTGTCGTCTAATGGTGGCGGCCGGTGCTTCCACCGCCATCCCACTACCTCCAGCCACCGCCTCCTGCTCCTGCTACCATCTCCTCGACCATCACACCACCACCACCACGAATACCGTTGGGGACAGTGGTGGAATTGAAGACGCTTAAAAACTTCTGCTTAAAACTGATTGCAAAATAGCCGAGGAAAACTTGTAACTGGGGAAGAAATTTACCAAACCTATGTATTAATAGGCAAGCATGTTTCGTTTCCTCCTTTTTTTTCTCAGCTCGTGTGCATCGTAGAAGAAATCCGCGCATACCGTTAGAAACATATAGTGCTGTAGATGAGCAGAATCCCATTCTAATTCACGCACCGGACTCCAGGACTACGCCCTACAGGCTTTCAAAGTTAAAATGTTAATCTTATGGAGGAAGGATAATTGGTCTAATCATTAGACAGCTGTTGTAAAAACAACTGCTAAAAATCAGGAAGAATAGATGATTCAGCTATATAACGTTTTGAAAGTTCTTGAGTCGAGATCAACTGAAATTTTGGTTGAATTTCAACCAGGAGGCGATCTCTAGTTTTACTTATTCTTTGTACAGCTTTTCTGATCAAGGATTTTTTCAGACACCATAATAGTCTCATAGTAGGCCTCATTGTGCTAGCCCATCTGAATTTGTATTTGTTAATTGTCTGTGAGAGATCCTGTAGTGGTACCCTAATGTTTTGTTTGCTTTGTATACGAAATTTACTTTGTAAATCAGCAGTGGCATTACAGATTGACCAAAAGAGGCAGAAAAATACCTCGTTACTATATTTTATTTAAAATTACTAAATTGTGAAATAATTTCTGTGTAGTTAAAAAAAAATGTCACTGTCATTTAAGTGCTACAAAACAAACGGTACACCAGCACAAACATAAATATGATAATCAAGTAATTTTCTTTCTAAACAAAAACATAAATTATTTTATCAATAGGATAACGTTCTCCGGTAAACCGAATGCTTATTTTGTCTGCAAAATTATGCAAAAGGAAATGAAAAATGTTTTAATTTATTTGGAAATTGTGTGATAACTCTGAGGTATCAGATAGAGGCAATTTCCTCAACAACGTATAAAATGGGACTTATTTATTAGAGGAATGCATATATACAAAAGTTTATTTTGGAGTAAGTGAACTTTCTCTGCAAGAGACTAAGTTCACATAAAAAGTATGAAAAAAATAATTGATACTTATGTCTCAGTGTTCAAAGATTTTACAGATCTAGGATAGGGAATAGAACCTAACAATTTACACAATCACATAATTAAAGAAAAATAGTATAACAGTTTAAGAAGTCTTTATTAAACTCCAAATTATTTCAAGGTACACCCTTAACTCGTCGAGAACAAGTAATCACAAATCTTAATTAATTTAAACGGCGCAGAGGAAGGACAGCTCGACGCGACCTCCGCCACCGCCTCCACGATTTCATCACCGCTGGCAAAGGCGCCGACTGGGTCAAAGGCGGAGGGACGGAAACGGATATCGCGAACGCGGACCACAGACCACCGAGTTCAATAAAGATTAGAATCAGCTGTTAACGGCTTCCTGTGGCCGAGATAACGCCGCCAAACACCACAGAACAAGAATGGAGCAGGGCTTTGGAAAAGCCGCCCTTCTGGGCGATTGCAAGATCGGCGAGTGAAGAAATAATACCGAAGCAGCAGACTGAGGACTGAGCGGATTGCCAATTGAATTTTTTGAATCCATTAAATGGATCAAAAATGTACGTGAGTAAACAGTATAAAAAACGTAGATTTCATTGAAGAATAACATAGGAAATTTTATAAACTTAACTTCGGGAATAATGGTAAATTACTTGAGCTAATTATTAGTAAAAAATACAATTTTTCATTTTAAAAAGGTGTTAGAAGGTCTTATGGACTAATGTGGCTCTTCCAAGAAGCACGATATTCTATAAAAATAATTATATTGATATAAATTGGCAATTGTACACACGCAACATTGTTTATATAAATGGTTTGCCAGATTATTAGCTTATCAAACTTGTGAAACTATCATTTTTTATAAATTTAGTAATATAACTGTGAGTGTCTGTCTTTTTAGTAGAGGTGGACTCATTCCTTTTACAGAAATGATTACCACGTAGGAACGCCGAATGTCCAGAAAACTACCCGAGTAAGAATAAGTGATTATAAAATTTAAAAAATTAACATTTTTGTTTTACCATAGTTTGAAATAGTTTGAATAGTTTGAAAGGGATCTCCTGTAGCGTGTTTGGTGTGTGAATGGTAGTCTTAGTTGTAAGTTATTTTGCATTGTTTGACCTTTGCCATACGTTTTGTAAAAAATGTCTTAAGGCAATAAATAAATGATTGATTGATTGACCATCATTCACTATCCATTGGCTGTGGCTTTAGTTTTCAGCGGGCCTTCTACCTCTGAAACAGAAAACCCTAGGATACCGCCTGTCGCCAACCCACGCCAAGACACGATTCCAGGAAACGATGTATCTTACAGGAAAACAAAGCGGAAGGGGTTGAGTTACGATCGTTAGCCGACATAAAGCGCTCCCCCGCCACAAAGGTCCAATAGACACGGTCGCCGAGCTATCTACCATCTCGGACGTGGCGGCCCCTAAAAGGAGGCGCACATCGCGCGCTGCGACATTAGAAAACTCTATTCAAATTGCGGCGGTGGCGGTGCGTGTGTGCGCGTGCGCGGCTATATTTTGTGTAATGGCCGCGCCTGTTACCGATAGGACTTTACCGACGACAGAGGCTGTAACTCGCCAGGCGGCCGCTTTGAACTTGGCCGACGTAATTCGACAATTACTGGCACCTAATCAGATCATAGACTCTCCTACGGCGCGAGGCGGCTTCCGCCTTCCGTCCAGGCCGCCGCGCCGCGCCGCGCCGTCGAGCGGTCGGCGGCGGGGGGAGAGGGGGAGAGACTATCGTTAAAAACCTCGATATTCGGTATTTAATTAATTCCAACTATCCTTGGAAAAAACTGTCTGTTTAAAAAAAACTATTCACAACTCGAATTAGTTTCACGATGTATTTTGAACGTCTATTGGCTGAAGAGATACAAATATTACTTCTGTTTCTTGAAATTCAATGGATAAGTTGAATTCGAATGTTCCCTTTACGTCCATAAAGTGAATTTTACCTATACATCTCGAAGTTTTCTCTGTGGACCTCAGTAGGTTGAATCGCTGTCGCACATGTCGAAATGAATCGGTGACAAAATCTGGGGTCAGGTTAAGTGGAAAATAAATGGTACATGGCAATCAAACTTTCAAAATTCTGACTTCTTTTACCTTAAGACCTCTAGTACGAAGAATCGGGAGGTGTCGAATTGGGTCGTTCATCTTTTGAGCACTTATTAATCCTTCTGTAAAATATTTCGAAGGGCTACCTAATCCCCTTGCATCATTTCCGCACTCTCCCGTCCAGGTAGCCTCAGCTGCCAACAACAATTCGCAAACAGTCGTCCCCCACACATACCACTGGACGGCAACACATGTGTATCGCACATTCATGAATAATTTAAGTTTGTAATGAATAAACCTTTTTTTATATATATCGAGTGTTTACTTATTTTACTTTCAATGGTTGGTGAAGATTGTATCACTGTAATTGCTCAGGCTGAAATGTTTTGTACGAATTGTTTCTATTGCAAGTTTGCCTCTATTCTAACTATGTAGATAGCAGCCTCTCCTATAACTCCTCAGAATAAAGCCACTCATAAAATTCAATGTTGCAACAGAAACAAACTACAAATGGTAAACATGAAATCCAAGTGTTAATGTACGGGTCAAGGCCGTGATATTGTGTCCGATTATTTGTCATTATTTCTGTTCTGTTGAATATTGTTTTGCTAATTTTTAAACTTATATGTCTTATGCCAAACACGTTTAATCATTCAAAAGACCATTTGAACACGGACATGAGTTTTCAATAACTTTGTAAATAAAAATAATGCCGCTTCCACCACCCTGCGATGCGCAAACGATGCATATAACTGAGAGCCCCCTGGAGCTCGATGCGCAAAACAAGCATCCCTTCTACCTGGCTCTCCGCATGATGCGCAAATGATGCACGCCCGTCGAATTGGACCCCCGGTCTTAGGGTCTTAAAAAGGACAGTTGAATTGGACCCATGGTAAGTTCGGAGGCCATGTCGGAATGTGCACATATACATCTACATGTCAAATATACAGGGTGCTTAGTAGTCGGTGTCAAACAATTTAAGGGGTTATTACGTATGTAAAATGGAACAACATTACGTAATTTTGGCATACTTCGCTCCACCTACCAGTAGTCTAACAGTTATTTTTCAAATTTTTGAAAATTCGCTACAGATTCTCGTTTTTCTCATCATTTACTTAACTTATTGGTACTTTTTATAACATTATTATAATATTCACAAGATTTCCTTTTAGAATAAGTGCAGTTTTCCCCAATTAAGTCCTCTTAAAGTCTTATCAAATCTACTTAAAAACAACATTTTGTAAAATTGAGGGCACTATAACTTGATGAAGAAAGTTTTTTATGCGTCAAAACTGTCAAATATCACCAAAACTTCCCTCATTCTACGCTTTAAAATGATGTAATATAATTGGCAGTTTATTTTTGCCTAAGGGGCGACGTTAAACATGATTATTGACCGAGGTTTCATTAAATAATTATCATTGTTGAAATGATCACACATTAAACAGGCTGACAATTAACTTAAGTCAGGAACTAATTTAATAACTGTTACACCACAATAGATAAAATACCAACTTCTACGAATCATGACTGATGATAATAACCTACGTATCTGTGGCACAACCTTCAGTATGGACACTCTGAGGGACGGCCCACTAAGAGTTAGTCCAAAATCTTAAATATAAGCCTAGGTTGAATTGTAAATCAAATTAAAGGTCTTGTTTGGCAGAGTCTAATGCCACAAACTTGACCTCAAATGGTTGAAATTGCAGGCAATCAAACTTTCCATTAAAATTATTTGACCAAGACTTCAATGCCTTCAGACTTGAATAAGTTCAGCATATATAAATAGTTATGTGATAATATTTTAAGGAAACCCCCAAAAAATACATACAATATTATAAAACGTTTAAAGAATTTACAAGGCCAAAAGGCCGCTCCTTATTATTTTCGACACTGTTTTGTATTAACCTGTCTGTCATACATCAACTGAACTTTGGAGGAATCATATTACGGTCCAACAAAATTTATTAGGCATGACTACACTATGTTTATTATTGTTTGAATTTAAATAACTAGTTTACTTGTTGCTCGAAATCGAGAAATTTATTCTGATATAATACAAAAGTTACATTTAGTTTTAAATCGAGGACATATACGACCAATCCAATTTTGAGAATATTAGTAATCACCAAAAACTATAAGTATTTAAAGCTGTGCATTAACAGACGTTTAAAATGCTCAACCCAATGCCAATGTTCTAAAACGTTCTATGTTCTAAAATTGCTATATTCTAATGGAAAAATTTTAAATTTAATTTGTGGATAGCGCCCTTACTTGAGGTCTGATTCTTATCAAGTTTTTGCGGAAACAACCACAGACCAAGCCCTATTCAACGACACCAAAAACTTTAAAATCGGTTGAAAATTGTAGGAGGAGTTCTCAACATAAAAAAACCCTTAGCGTAATAAACAAGTATATAGATAAATGTGATTTTTACACTTTTATTTCACAATTGAATTTCTCAGGCTCATAAATTTAATACTGTGATTAAAAAGCAAAATTCTTCCGCTGGATTTTGAGATAAAATGTTGCGTTGAAAACTACATTGATCACATTGTTATTGAGTAGGATTATTTGCAAGTTTAAATTTAATTAAAATATAAAAGTACAGTAGTTTTAATTAATTTTATTTTTGTTTGTGTTGTAGTAAAATTGTATTGTATTTGTTTTTTTTATATATTATGTTTTAGTGTTTAATTCTATCGCACATTAAAATAAAAACGAATGTCTGACCACATAAAGGTTGCCCGACTGACCAGATGCCCAATTCAACCCTGGCCCTTATAGAGCGTTGATTGTAATCCGCCTAAGAATGTTTTGATCATGGGCAGAGTTCTGGTTCAACCGTGCCCGATGAATCTGATTTTCACCTGACTATGACATTCCCTCGATTCAGAGACGGCTAAAGCATTACTCTATACCGGTAATTGTTCAAGCAACCGGTTGTCATCAGGGAGTAAGTTTAATTGATCAACAACTTCTTTTAGCGTCCTCCAAGGATCACCACGCGATGTTAAAAATATTTAGATCAACAACTAACCTAGATATAAAAGTTACAAGCTCATGGTCAAAGCAGAACAGAAATGAAAGACCTGGTACACCAATGACAAAGACGAGTTTCTTAAAAGTTTCTTTGGTTTTTCTTTAGTAGTAGAAAATACCATTAATTTTGTATGGTTCAGTTTTGACTGGTTTTTAAAGTTCAAATTTAAGTTGAAAAATTACTGTAATACTATTTTTCATCAAGGAAGGCTAATATAGTGTTTTTTTTTTTTTCAATTTTGTGTTCCAGTTTCAATGATTTTATTCAAACGATATTGTAATGTTACATAAACGAATACAGTAAAATAAAGGGGCTATGTAGGAGATAATTTAGATACTTTAGTTGAGAAGCCGACGCGAAATCTAGTACAATAGAAACCGTGTGATGAATCTGATGAAGTGGCGTTTTGTTACTTACTAGAAAATTGTTAAAAAGACGCAATTGGTGATAGGCAAATGGAGAAAGATATTTCACAACCATCAACAAGACGTAAGATTAAAAAAAAAAAAAAAAAAAAAAAAAAAAAAACAACAACAACAACAACAACAACAACAAGAAATCTGTCGTCGAGGTTGATGGAAGAACTTACACCTGTGAACCCTAAATTGTCGAGTATTTACGACATTAAAAATACAAGATTGCTCACCGAACTAGCAGAGCAACAACTATTAACGACTTTGAACTAATTGAATGCTAAACGGTACTAATATTTCTCTAACGAACGACCTCATATAAAATAGCAATACAATGTAAAGTAATTGCAGCGTCATCTCGGCAGCGCTTATCTAATTTGTCACTCGGTATAGCCCTAGCCCGCGATGGGGCACAATTACACAGTGATTGAGTGTCGGCGGGTGCGCGTGCGGGCGCGTGTGTGCGTGTGTGTGCGTGTGTAGGCCGTGTGATATCGCCGAATGTAATTATTCCCTCGCTGTGAGCCTGCCCGCCTATTATGTAAACAAGGAGTTCCCTTTGATCTCGCCGCCTCGCCCCACCTGCGCTCCCCCCACCGTTTCCAATCGCCCCCCTCCCCCCGCGCTAACAGATGACAATAATCTTAATTGCTCACAGAAGAAGGGATTTGGGTAATACATTGCTGGCGGTTCTTTTCTGCTGGGCCACCTGTTTTGAGGAGTCCGGAGTTGGGGCAAGGACCCGAGATGGTGGGAGGTCGGCGTCGTGGCTTGCGTGCTGAAGGTTGATCCAATTGTGACTTAAACTTGGGGATAAGATGTTTACTTTAAATTTGCATGGAATGAGATAACAGACTGGTGATGAAATGGTGGTTCAGTCATGAAAAATCAGAACTCATCTCCCAGCAGTATTCGCTGAGTTCCTTGGTTTTTACTTGCTTTTTCTTTCTTAAAATAAACCCAAACCTTTTCAAATAATTTTAATCAAATTTAAAAACGGACACTTAGGGCAAACGCGCACTACACCGACCACGACCACGACCACGACCCCGACCAGTCGCATGCGGCCAGTTTTATCATAGAAGTAAGTGGAACAGCGCGCACTAGGCGACATGCGACTCAGCGGTCGGACCCTGGTCGCACGACCAGAGTTCTGGAGTTTGGTCGCGCCCGACCACGACCCGACTGCGACCAAAAATAACATAGATTGTAATGGCACATCGCGCACTGCCTCCGACAACACTCCCGACCCGACCAGTAATACTGCGTGGAGCGAACTGTGTACACCTTGTTTTGCGTGTGGTTTTATGTTGTTGAAGTGTAATTCACACTTGACACTATTCTTGTACCATGTACAATTTGTGAATAAAGAATTTATGAATATGAATTGAAAAACCTTTCTTCATACTGGCGCAGATCGTTATAAAATGTAGCGAACTGTCCTCTCGTAGACCTCACAGCCATCATAGGATGTACCCAGTACCACCTTCTCCTTCGCCGAACGTACCAGCGATACAAGTGCGCAATGACAGCTATCTCTTCAACGTCCATTTTTAACTGAATTGCTACTAGCTTAGCAATCGTCGTGGTCGTGGTCGTGGTCGGGGCTCGGCCGCAAGGCTGTGCGACCCGACGGTCGTGGTCGTGGTCGTTGTAGTGCGCTTTTGCCCTTATATATTGTTATATTTATTAGTCCAGTGAATAGAGGGATGTTTGCTTACAAACGGTCCGGTAGTTCTATTTTTTTTTTTTTTATGTTGTCTAGGATGGTTAGTAGTTGTTTAAAATTTAAAATGCACAATTTCCCCCCCTCCGCGCCCACCGCCATATTGAAAAAATACGAAAAAATCTGTACTTTCTTCAGATTTTTTGTTATATCATCGTTGGGGTTGCATTTTATATAGAAAACAGTAATGTAAATCTTGTAGACAATTACATTTCCTATAATTTACATATTTAATTTGTCTATCTAGGACTTATGGTTACGGAGATATTCACTTTTAAAAATATATAAATATTTCAGTTTTTTTTTTATTTGCCAACATTTTGATTTTGAACACATCAATTCATTAAAAGCCAGACAGTTGAGATTATTTTGGATCATTTTTTACGCGGTGAACTACTCCCAGTATGTAGTTTTCCTAACAGTCAACCCAAGAACGACGTACGTATTTTACTCTAATGGAAGGTGACATTATGTATACAGAACTAAATAATTTTTATAAATTTTATTCTAATGGTACTTTGTTTCAATAAACAAATCTTCACGAAAATGGTTTACGTTGTTTGTAGTTTATTTGCTATCGAACATTACCTCTCACTTGTATAATATTCTTGTAAAATAGTAAAATATCACTGTTTCATGTAAAAACCCTTGGTATAATTTATGTTAACTGATGCGTTTTTATTAAATAAAATCATACACAACAGCAACAAACATCAATATGGTGTTGTTTTGATTTGTTACTTACATATCAATTTATAAAGTCGGTTAAAAGAAATGTAGCTAATTAAATTTCCTGCTGAGATATTATGATACTCATTTTCCTAGATTAGGCTATAACAGAAATTAGTGTTCAAAATCAAAATTCTGTCAAATTGAAAAGAAATGAAATATTTATACAGGGTGAGTCTCTACTGACTACATTAATTTTAACAGTTGATTCTACTTATCAAAAGAAACAAAAAATGTACATAATCCCATTAGCTGTAATGGTGTATTTTGTAATTTTTTAAAATTACACTACTTGTTTCTATTAGTTTGGTTGTAAAACCCAAAATAATGTATTTAGTACATAGGGAGTGATACCATTTGAAACGGATTCCCTATAAATTAAACATAGTAGGCCTACCTAAATAATAACATCTTATACAACGTGTTTGAAATAGCTTAAAAGTTAAAAAAAAACATTTTTTCAGACTTTTTTGTTTAAACTTTAAGGCTTAATTAACCCAGTAAAATGTTTGTATTTTTATGTTCAGTTCCTTAAAAAACTTCCTTATGTATTCATTCATGTATTTTTATTCATCTTTAAAATTGTGTATAAATATTAAGGGGTCATATGTGGAAAAAAGTAAGAAATTCCTAAAAATGTTGTCACGGTACAGTATTAGGAAATCATCGTACTGGTTCTCACCAATACCAATTACACTATCTGTAATTCTTTACCAGCTTAATCTTTTCACAAAATCAGCTGATTGGAAACCAAAATAGTTATAATCAGCTGTTTTATTATCATTATTATTTTAGAAAAATAAATACAACATTTTTTCAGGATTTGTTTTTATTAAATGTTTTATTAATACAGCAAACAGGAAAAATAAATAGTAAATATTATTATTTCAAAGGGGTTGTTTTTATTAAATTTATTAGAAATTGGACTAAATCTTCAGTTAGAGTTAGACGAAAAACGTACATGATATACTGATCTGAGACGGTTTCATCATTTAAGATTTTCAAAATGTCCACCGCTTACTCTGATACACATGCGAAGTCTTTTTCTGAATTCCCTCACAGTCGCCTTCAAGTTCAGTTCATTCCGAAGGAGTTCAGAGGCGTTCAAAATAATATTCCTTAACTCATCTACGTTTAGAACTGGTGTGCGATAAACATTTTGCTTCAGGTGACCCCAAACATAGTAAACGAGGGGTGTGTGGTCTGGAGACCGTGGGGGCCAAGCTAATGTCAAGAGACAATGCGCTGACGCAAATCCAGCGGCAAGTCTTGAAGAAGCACCGGTAAGGTTTCATTTAGAAAATTCAAGTATTGAGCACTATTTAAGGCTATTGGAGGTCCAGGTAAGGTCCTTTGAGCCGGCTTCCAATGAGTCCCATCCAAACGTTTACTTTGAACCGTACTTGATTGGAAGATTCATATACCAGGTGAGGATTTTCTGCAGCATAGCAATGTTCGTTGTGTATGTTAAAACACCATCGCGAGTGAATGTTGATTCATCTGTCTTTAAAAGGTCTTAAGGAAATCGCGACGATCACACTGAAGAATCAAGCGGCAAAACTGAAGTCTTAGTGGAGGATCTCTTAGTTCTAGGGCTTGCACTCGAATAAAATTATAAGGGTGCAGTTTTTCTTTACGGATTAGTCAACTTACATATGATTGGGAAACCCCAAACTCACGAGAAACTGTTCTTGTACTTGTTCGTGGGTCTCTTACAAAGCGATTTATAACAGCTTCTTCAACCCCTACATGTTGAATAAAATTCCCAACCAAACTATTATTGCAAGGAAACTTTCCACATTCACGCAAACAGCAATGAACGTTGACAAAAGTTCCTTCATTCAGATGCCTTCTGTTCGGATAGCAGCGACGGTACTCACGGCGGCTTTCGGCTGCATTATAGTCGCAGAACCCGTAAAAAACAATAAGGTCGATATATTCTTCATTGGTAAACGACATGACAACTCAGAACAACAATGATATCTATCACTAACTGCATCAGATTTGTTTTAATTGTAGTTCAAAATTTCAAAGAAAATAAACAAACATTTGTATAATACAACAATAAAAAAATCAGCTGATTATAAAAATTTTGGTTAATAATCAACTGATTTAATCAACATATTCAGCTGGTAAAAAAATTACAGATGCAGTAATTCGTATTGGTGAGAACCAGTACGATGATTTCCTGTACCTTGACAATATTGTTAGGAATTTCTTACTTTTTCCCACATATGACCCCTTAATATTTATACATAGTTTTAAAGATGAGTTTTAATTATTAGGTTTAGGCCTAATTACATTCGAAAAAATAACATCAAACCCTAAAAGAAAATTAAGTACGGTATTAGATCACTTTTAATTTCTTACCACTGTGATTTGTATGAAAAATCAATTACTTTCAAGAGTTCATTCATATATGTATTTCCATCAAATTTAAACTATGTGACGTGTCACTAAATCGATATAAAAGCGACTAAAAAGTTTTTCTAATATATAGTTTGGTATTTTTTATTTAAACATTGTATATCAACTTTAATGTGTTCACTTTTATCGATTGTTTAATTTTTGTTCTTATACGCTTGTTATTTTTGCGATTATTGTCAATCATTGTCTCCTGAACAATTTTATGAGAAGTTACAAGTATGCATTATATCTATACAGTAAGTTATTTTAACAAAGTAGTGAAACTAGTATAAACATGTAAAGTATAAGTAAAATTAACAAACAAAAATAAATTTATTATTTTGCAATGATTATAAGGGCTAGTTTTGCTTGTTTTAAAATAGAAGAGAAGAGAACCTGTTTCTGGCGACATATATGTTTACTAAATTGCATACAAATGTGGGTCATACATTACGGGTTGGCGAGTATCCAGAAGCGTGGGCGACGAAAGTGAACTGGGCTACTGAATAAATTAAAACTTATCATGACGACATATCGCCTCTCTTCTTGCGAAACTAGAGTCGTTGACAGCAGGTGTCTTAAGTGTTTTTGGCACAGAGCTGTTTAAACTATAGTAAGGTGTAGAAAATATAACTGTAATTATTTACAGTATTGTAGGTTGTTTTTTTTTAAACTTTATGCTTCTCGAGAATATTGAGATGGGGGGAGAGATTTAAACTTTAAACAGAAATCTATTTTCGTTATTTTGTATTTTAGATAACAATCTTTGAAGAAAAAGAATAGTTATATGTTTAAAAAACTGCCATAAAATAAAGAATCGATTATGTGGGAAATGTATTTTGAGGAATGTCAAAAAGTAATTTTACATGGAAATATTCACCATGGAAGTGTTTTGATGTATGTTGAGAGCTTGTATTGACTTTTATAACTTATGAGTTGACAATTTCAAGGAAGTCTCAAAATTTATCATTTTAAGATAAAATAGCGCTCATTAAATTGTTTTAGTTTTTGTTTTATCTACAATAACTATATTTCAGTGCGTGAGCACTGAAATTGTATTCATAGTTACAAATATTAATTGTTTGCAGTGTTGTATATTTTAATTAACTATAAAACTGTTGCAATATGAATAAATATATTCTTTTCACACAGTTAAAAACAACTTTGACAGTGATTCTGAAACTTCTGAATCACTGATTCAGTGAAACAGTGATTCTGAGTCTATAATTACAGGTGTAATTATAGACTATCACCAGTATTTCTAATGTGTTCATTTTTTGTATACGGACAGTATGTTAAAAAAATTAGTAAAAAGAATATAAATTTCTTTAAAAAGTTACAAACATTAATTTAAGCGAATTTACAAAATCTAACTCTATGATATCAGTATGGAGGAGCTTGTTATAGTTTTGTCTTACTTTGCATTTTATAAAATAAAAATGCATTGAAACCAAGTAATAGATTTATCTAAAATTTTTGAGGGCATTTTATGGTTGTACTTAAAAAATAATGACGCATTTTACAGTGTGTCTCAGAAGTTATCTTGATTATCTTATGAACGACCAAAAAATTTAGAATTTTGACAAAACCTGAGATAAAGAAGTAGGGAATGCTCTTAGTTTACCTAATGGTAAAAAAGTTTTTTTTTATGTAACTATCCTAAAATAGGGGTGACCACATCTATCTAAATTTTTTTAAATACCAACCCCAATCATGCTACACACCATTGGAAACAGTATAAAATATTATGATTTTTTTGTTTAAATTTTTTTATCTAAATTCGTTGTGGAGAATTAGGACTAGTAGTGGCCTATCGTGCAGTAGTAAACTTTAACCCGATAGTAGACTACTCCACATCGAGTTGTGAAAAAAATATTTTCCACTAAATATAATGATTTTTAGTACTTTTTCCAATGGTTGCCTATATCGCATGATAGGTAATTAAACATTTTGAGTTAGGGGTAGTTACATAAAAAATTACACCATTAAAAAGAGCATCTCCTACTTACCTATCTAAGGGTTTGTCAAAATTGTAAAGTTTCTAGTCGTTCATGAAACAATCAAGATTGGTGAGACACGTTGTTCTAACGCATATGAATGTGCAGTAAACCTATTTATTTTTGCAGGGTTCAACATCCTCTTATAAATATTACACATTCTCTCTTTTTACTCAATTATAGCTAATAAAATATTTATGTAAGAATATGACATTTACCTAAGTCAGTAAAATAAATGAACACAAAAAAGTAAAGAAGAACAAATCTTATGAACAAAAGGGTTAAGATAGTTTCGGCCGTCGTAGTAGGGCACTCCACCATGAGAGCGAGTATGAGACAATAACCTATAAAGTCAGATTACATTCTGTGTTTCTTGCAGATGGTCACCACCAAAAATTATCTTTCGTCCACGCACTACACTCACAAACAATTCATAACCCATGGCAGTTTTCCATTCCTGGACCTATTCTTACAATTAATTATTATAGGAACACTTTCTTCCTTCGCCTATTTTAGAGCTCATTTTTAACCCCAAGAAAAAACTAATTTGAAAATAGTAGGATGGTGGGATCCCATGACGATGTGAAGAACTCGTAAAGCATAGTTCATTTTTTAAACATATGATTGAATAATATATCTCCATAAGAATAACATCAGAAGTTTGAAAACCTATAGGTCGAGCTTTAACGATAAACGGATTTAATGATTTATAATAACTATTCTCCATGCAAAAAACTTTCCAATGATACCAGATAAGCTAGGTATGTATTGTTTTAAAGATTGGTTTTAACGACAGACGCAATATTAAAGAAATTTAATAGGGATGTGGATCTATCTCCCTCTCTCTATAGTCATAGTCGTACTCTTTATTGCATGGAACATTTTTGTTTTAAATTTGTTAAGTAAACAGGAGCATTGTCACAAAATAATAAATCTAAACTTAGGCTTACATCTAATAACTAACAAACTACATAGCCACTTATAAGGCTATCGTGTAGAAACTAATCACATTGTAGTACAGTTTTCTAATAAAATATTCTCATATTTTTTCAAATTGTCTAACAGGTAATAGCACTTTCATAGATTGAGGGATTTTGTTGTAGATTTAAAGACCGATGAGCAAAGGACTTTTTTTTAAGTGTATATAATCTTTGAGTTTGATATTGATATAAATTGCAGTTTCTTGTACTGTAATTGTGTTTTAAGGTGTAAATAGAGAAAATTAAAGGGTTTTGATGGACGAAATTTGTTATTTCATAAATGTACAAACAGGAAAGAGGAAGCACATTTAAATTTTGAAAAAAATAACAACTTATTGTTTTTATAATTCTACAGAGAGTGCTGATTATTAATTTTTAACATTTCTCTCTCTCGCACTATGTTTACGTTCCCCAGGCGCTATCTCTATTTGGAGTGTTTGATTTTGGTTTACAACGATTCCAGCGGAAAAATTATCGGCCAATTTTTATTATGGGATGCGACCTTTATTATATTTTTGTATTCATTGGTAAAATGTTTTCCCCGCGAGTGTCCCCGGCGCGACGCCGGCTCGCCCCACCACTCTAGTCTCCGCTGCCCCTGTACCGCCGCCGCCGCCGTGCCCGTGCCCGTGCCGTAGCCAGTAGTGTAGTGATTGAGTGCCGCGGCTCAGCCTGTGCTGGATGGTGCGTGTCCCACCTCGAAGACATGTCGGTACGTAAATTCAAACTTTTACATATTCTATAATAAATCGATTGGGAAATTGGTTCTTGTAAGAGGTTTGGGTTTAGTTATTTTTGTCGTATAACTGTTATGTAGAATTAGATTTTATCGGTTTAAATTTAAATCTGGAGTTCTTGAAGAAATTACGAAGCAAGCAATTATTAAAGCGGGGTTGCCGTACAAATTACTATATTTTTTCTGTTTTCTGGGTTTCTATTTTTTATTCCTACGTTTCGAAAAATAAAAAAAATCAATGTAATTTTAACTTAAAATTACATTAATTTGTATCAATCTTAAAATTTAAATACCTTAATAAGGTTTGGACAACACGGCACCAGCCAAGTGTAAATGAAAATGTTAAAAATTATGATACATATTAAAAGTTAAATGATATACATTAAAATTTATAAAAAAAAATTAAGAAACTTTAAATTTCTATTTATAATATCCTACATCTTTAATTCCGTTTAAATAATCTAAGGAAGCGAACAAGCTCTTTTACCGGTTCTTAATTGTCCACCATTTTGTAGTAGGCCTAAATATAGTAATATGTGCAAATTTCTGTCTAAATTTTTAGTTTGATGACATTATAATCTATTTTTATTTAATATGCTAAAGGGTTTATTTGTTAAGAGAACTCCTTCTACAATTTTCAACCACTTTTTAAAAATTTCGATGTCATTGGATAGGACTCGGGCTGTAGTTGTTTCCTCCAAAAGCTGATGAATCGCACTGAAATTTATAAGGCGCAATCCATTACTGTAATTTGAAGTTTTCCTATTATAATAACATTGGTATTGGATCGAGAATTTTAAACATATTATGTTAATGTTCATCTGTAAATAGGTGCAGTTTTAGCAAGTACCAGAACTGATAATTACAATGTTGGATTAGACGTTTATAATTGATTTAAATTTATTATTTATTGATTTATTTTGTCGTGTGTAATAATTATGATATTTATGCTCAATTTCGAGCAACGTTTGCCCTAGCGTCTAGGGTCTGATATTATTGCTATTATTAAAATTAAAGTATTGCATTATACTGCAATATTATTAAATATATATTTATTTTTATTTGCTGAAATGTTGTTTATTCTAAATAGTGGTGTCTAAAACAAAAATGTTTACTGTAATTATTTAGTAATTTTTGTTGGGTTAAAGTATTGTGCGTTATGAACTAAATACAAAAAAGTCACCTTGCAAACTCATACCATGACTACGGATTAAAAAAGTTTTACGTGGAACTTTAGTTTGAAGGTTAATTAAAATTTTTGAAGTAAATATAAGTTAGGTTACAGAGAATAAATATTTTAAACTTTCTGTCATTTATTTATTTCGAGACTAACCAGGCCTACGTGCAACCCTTATTTTTGATGATGAGATACAGTATTAAAATGTAAAATTTATAAAAATTTATTTGCGATACTTACCTTGGATTCCTAGGGAACGGAAAACTATTAATTTTAAAATTAAATACGATTAACAGCTTATAACTTAATTGCTTAAACTTGATTGTCAAAATATTAATTTTTTATCGATTTCCGCTGATTAAGAATTAATATCTTATGGGCCGTACAAAAAACGTAATGGGATACCAGAGAAAATAAAAATAATTGAGGTCAGAATTTTGGTAGGTAGGCCTATACACAATCGAAGTATTTTTTTACGAGTAGGGTGTTTATTAATAAAAGTAAAATTTTGCTTTGACTCTCAAAACCTTTTATCCGCAAAATTCTTTTTGAAACCAACGGTTTGTGAAAGTTTAGCTGGAATTTAATTAGGTAATAACCAGCAAACATCAACATTAGCTTTTGGCATAAAATTTCAAAACAAATGGTTTCTACATTTTTAATTATTTGGATAGTTTCTAAAATAAATGCTTCATACAATCACGTGAGAGTAAATATAAACTGTAAAAATCTTTATCTGACCTGCACAACCTTCATAACCTGATTTTCGTATCCATAAACGCCGTATATACTTGTGTAGGTATGTCAAGGTAGGTGGGGTTTAAAGAAGTTATAACACGCATAAAGAGAATTTACTACACTGAAAAAATTACCATAGCTATCGTAGCTACTATAGCTAGATCGTAACTTAAACTAAGTTACGTCATCTAATACCTGTTTATTATGAGCAAATTCTTATTTACTTTTTCTTTACTCTTTTAGTTTTATATTATGCTTTCTATTGTCATTGTAATAATAAAAGAATTACTTTTTATTTTGCGTATTTGTTACGAGGTTTATAATGTAGAGGTTGCTAGTAGTTGTTTCATTATTACTGTCGTTGCCATACACAGTATTATTATCGTCTTGGAACCGCTATTTTCTATCAAAGTATCATCTGATGGTGGTAGTGGCATCACTGTAGACTGTAGACCACCAACAGCTGATCGCGGCCGCGGCATCACTGCTGCAGGACGGTATCAGCTGATCAGCTGATTATCACTGGCCGATCAGCTGTTTGTCGGCGGCACCGCAACAATCAGCGCGGAATGTGACAGGGAGTTGTCTTACTTGGCGGCAAAAAAGCGGCGTTCCGCGCACGCTCCGGCCGCCACACTTGATACATGGACCTCTGCCCTTCCGTGTCCATAGAGCACACACAAGATGTGCCGGCCAGGGGGATATGGATACGAATGTATATAAATAATTCCTTTTTTAGTGAGCGTTTATACATTACAGTACAAAGTCTGCTTTACAGAATATTCTTAAATTGCACTGAATCATTAAAGATTGCATAGTTCGTCAGTAAATTCACCACGAAATTCTGATTGAGGATTCTTATAAACACAGTCTCGTTATTTCAAATATTTAGAGGTAAATTAAACCGTTTTTCTCAATTACCGATACACTAAACAGTTATAGGCCTGTGCCTTGTAGTACTGTAATGAGTCTTAGTAAATTTACAAAAACCTATATTAATCTATAAAATCTATGTTAAAACTTTCATAAAGAATTAAATATTACTTTTTTATTAAAGTATGAAATTTATGACCCGAGTTAACTAAAGAAATTAACCCATCAACAGTTTGGACCTACTCTAACATTGTTATGGGGGGCGATCCTCGGAGGTAGTTTTTAAGAAAACTTAGACTTTGTCACATAAAACATATCTTTAAACGTCTTGGAATGTCTAAAATTATTATGAAACCCCTTTTTCAAAAGGCTAATTAGGCATATTTCCAAATTATGGCATTTCAACATTTTCCATAGGATTTTAATTGAAAGATTGATTCCTTTTGTCATTTCTGCCTCGGTCAATGATTTGACGTGTATCTTTTGGCATCCATTACACTTGATAAGAACATTAATTTGATGTTCATATTGAAATAAAATCAAGATTTTTACCGACTCCCATCAGGGGGCCGTCCCCCTAAAGGCCACTCAGTTATTGGCTGGTTGCAGATGAGCGTTACTATCACCTGCGATTATGTGCAAACAGGGCCGGATTTACGAATTTGCCGCCCATGGGCCCAAAATATTTCTGCCGCCCCCCTTCCACATCCACGAAACAATATGTTAAACCAAAACAATATTCGTTGTACAATATGCGCCAAAATAAACAGCACTGAAATCTTCACCAAAATGATACAAAACCTTCAAGAATGGTAATACGAGTGTTGCCTCAAGTGGACTGAGGTCATATTGAAATGTTATTAATTGAGTTTAAACCTACGTTTATATGTTGGTGAAACTAAGTATATTAAATCTTACAATTTGAATACGGGACTGTTTATTTTGGTGCATTAGGCTACTGTAGAACCATATCCTCACATAATAACATTATTTTTTCATATCGTAAGCTATAGGCCCTAACATCACTATCTGGGTCTAGGTCGAATGTTAATTAAGACTGCATGTTCTTTGGGATGAACAGAGAAATTATAATATCTTTTGATACCTTTTCAGGGTATCGCTTTTATTATTTATCTGTTTAATAGTTTAGGTAAATCTGAATAAAGTAGTATAGGCCTAATGAAATAGGAGAAAAATAAACGACTATTCAAGGTTAAATTTTTGTGACTTGATTGCTAACGAAAGTTAAAAACCCCCTCCATGTTAAAATTTTTCTCTGTCGTACATTTGTCTACTACCAATACAGAAAATAGTATTTCTGTATAAATAATAAAACTACATAAGAACTTGGATTAATTTAATATTGCGGCTAAATAACAGCTAATCTTCACAACCCAGTAAATTGGTTCATAAGCAGACAGCAAAATGAAATCACCAAAATCAGCTACAAAGAAAAAAAACCATAGAATCCCAGAGTGCCGTTGCAAAGTGGCAATTGTATAGTCTATGTTAAAATGTGAGACGAAAATATGTACAACACAATTTTCGTAATATCGCAAGCTATGTTATTGCTTTATAAACAGACCTACAAATGAAATGGAAAAAATATTGTGTCATGACCATCAGTGGATCTTTGTATTGAAATAGAGTCAGAAAATCCAAAATGAAAATCAGCAGATAACTTATTGCTGGGGGTTTAAAGATTAAACATCTCATATCACAAGCGTCGGGATAAACCGTTATATCTATACAATAAATTAAATGAAATGGGAAATTCAGCCCGGAGCCCGGGACCAACCGGGATTTTGATTTTTGCCAGAGTGGGTACGCTGAAGGGGCAAGACGATCAGCCTAATAATGTCAAATAATTAGCTATGGAGTCACGGTTCGCGCCCTCGCAGTTTCCTGTACATTTAGTGACGCTAACACGAATCTGATGAATTATCTATTGTTTTAAAAGCTCATTGAACTTTTTCAAGTTTTACTCAGTGTAAACCTTAGTGAAACCAAATAATCTGCATGGACCACTCTTGATATTTTAGACTAATTTAATCTAATCCCAAAAAAATCTGCCGCCCCTTAAAATTTGCCGCCCTGGGCCCGGGCCAATGTGGCCCATGCCTAAATCCGGCCCTGTGAGCAAACGTTGGCATTCTTATCCGTGGTGGTTAAACAGTTATTATAGGGGGGTCCGGGACTTAATTTTGTCACCCTTCACTTGCAAATGAAAAATGATGTAATGAGTAATACCAGGAACCCCAAGTTAATCAATGTTTGCCAATTTACCCTTAAGAGAAAGAAATGTTTTAGATTTGGACATTGATAACTTTTAGTTAGTCTGAATCATATGTAAAAAAATTGAAAAAGTTGAGATTCATTAAATTTTGCTAAGTATTTTGAATATTTGGCTCAATTATTGGAAAAAGAAACGCTAACTAAACACTATCCAGAAACTCGACGTTCTATAAACAATAAACTACATGCCATATTAAGTGTTTTTAATTTTTTGATCAAGCTAGTTCATACCCTCCACGAAGTTAAAGCTCATAGGAGGACAAATGTATTCATGTTTTATAAATATTGTAATCGTATAATTATACAGAAAAAATACTGAATTACATTGGAAACTCGCGTATATACTCGAGTACGGACCGAGAACTGTTGTATCGGTGGTGATTTGCAACATCTACATACATCCGATAAAGTACATCTAATATCTATCATAGTGTTAATGTAGTGAAGAAACTCCTACTGCAGAGTACCTACAATTATTGATACTACATTTTTTTAATTTGACATTAAATTGTAAATTGATATTATTATAATGGAATCACATGGGTCTATACCTACGTTACTAGTTTTGAAAAACTATACGTACGTGTTTACAAAACAAGGATTTTCAGCGTCGTATAAGGGAAAAATATTAATGATTTCTCTCAAATTCAGAAATTTTCTCATCAGTTGGAAGAGTGTATCACCCGGAGCATATTTTAGCTGCAGCAACGTCTGGGGACGAAGGAGCCCCGGAGCACTGTGACAGTGACATCTTATCACCCGGAACATATTTTAGCTGCAGCAACGTCTGGGGACGAAGGAGCCCCGGAGCACCGTGACAGTGACATCTTATCACCCGGAGCATATTTTAGCTGCAGCAACGTCTGGGGACGAAGGAGCCCCGGAGCACCGTGACAGTGACATCTTATCACCCGGAGCATATTTTAGCTGCAGCAACGTCTGGGGACGAAGGAGCCCCGGAGCACCGTGACAGTGACATCTTATCACCCGGAATATACTTGAGCTGCAGCAACGTCTGGGGACGAAGGAGCCCCGGAGCACCGTGACAGTGACATCTTATCACCCGGAGCATATTTTAGCTGCAGCAACGTCTGGGGACGAAGGAGCCCCGGAGCACCGTGACAGTGACATCGTATACGAATACTAAGGAATTAGAGTAGTTTTAATAAAACAAGGAATCTGTTTTAAGTAGAAAAATACTACACGCAATACATATATAGATGATTTAAAGTTTTGTCAGCAAAAAGTCTTTTCCCTTTTCTTCTAAATTAATTTATCACATTTATGATAAGGGTGTGAAATAAAATCTTCTGTAGATTTTTACAAATGGCACGAATTTTCCAAGTTTTTATGGATTTGGCCTGTTTCACGCCTTTTGCAGATCAAAGTTCTCTTCGAATAGATACACCGAAAATTACTCATATGGTTGTGAAATATCAAATGCCAATTCACACTTTGCGAAGGGGCTTTTTATTACTTTGCAAGTTTTGGCAAGAGAAAAAAAAACTATTGATTTTACGACTCATAAACATATGGACGACGAACAATCGGAAATACACTCTACGAAAATTACTATATGGTGCCGGTGCCGTCTCTTCCACTTCCTACAGATTTGATTTAACCGATATCACTTTCCGTACAAATGTCGTATCAGAATGAAGTCTCTGGTTATGCTAATTTTCAACAGGCAAAACTAAAATGCAAAAACCATTTTTATGTACTTTTGAATGCATAGGCCTACTCGTAAAAGGACTGCAGTTTTTAAAAAAGGGCTACTTGAGGAGGAACAGTTCACGGGAGTTGTTTCCTTGAATCTGAAAATGTGTTATTTTGAATAATTCTATGGTTCAGAAGGTGTCCTAACACGTTTTCAAAATGTGATTTAGTAAAGATTAGTACAATAACCACATCACGCATCAAACTCTTTTGTGATATACCTTCTCAGAATTAAAAGCATCACATATAATTCAGTAATCCAGATCGAAAGGCTCCTTTACTTTTTATATTTTTCTGTTGTGCTTGATGATGCTGGTGTAGTTGATCCAACAAGTTCGTATAGCAGAATCAAGAGTGCCTTGCTGAACATCTCTGGATGATAACTTCTCCTCCAGGAAATAGGAATGGGCTAATCTTGCTGATTGCCCATTTGACTTTGAAGGCTAAGACAAACTTGGCTTACCTGTTGCCCAGCTTTCACGATAAGCTCTTTGCTACGTAGCTGCAACTAGGTAAATCCTAAGGAGGAAGTTTGAACCTTCCATTGATCTTAATAGTGTATTGCCATCCTTTTGGAGATTACATCTATCCCAAAAGACTATAACTTGTCGTTACAGGATGCTATTCATATCCTGTGTAAATTGTCTCAAAGACTTACCTTTTGGATTTGTTGATCTCGAGACTAGTGTGAGTGCACTTTGATTTTACTTCCACATAGACTTATAGTTTGCATGGTCCGTTAAAATTCATGACATGTGACCTCTCACACCAAAGTTAAGTACACCACCACTTAGTTTCAGGATTAGGATTGTTCTCCTGCAAAGGAAAATTGACATAGAAGCGCTTTATTAGGTTTATCAAAAGAAACCTGATCAATGACTTCAAAATACCTGACTCTCCCGTCCAAGGTTTGTGATTGGCACTGAAGGTTGGATTTTTAGGAAATCAATGTGTACTTTTAGAGGAACGGAGGGATAATAAGAAAATGCCACACTTAATTTGTACGTAAAAACAGAATATGTACCTGGATCAAATTAAGAGGTATCCTGACTGACGTGCCAAATATCAATGATCCTAAAGTTTCAATTTGAGTTGACATTAATTCCGATGACCTCTTAACGTCTACGTTACACGGAAGATTTCACTTGGTTCTTCCTCCTGTCCTGTCACTCGTGCCATCCGCTCACTTCCTTCTACTCGGTCCTGTGTCGCTTCCTACAGTAAATAAACCCCGGTTGTCCGGAACTCCGAGGTGATTATTGTTTTACTTATTATTCCAGTTGATATTATTTACGCACTGGGGGGGGGGGGGAGGCAGCTGCCGGGAGGGGGGCGGTGATTACGGCTCGCCGGTCTTTCTTCTCTTTTCAGCGGCAAGATCAAAGGGAAGGCGAAGCACCGGCGAGCGCACCTTAACTGGAACTCTACGGCCCATTTGGAAAACATTGCTCTCTCTGCCCCACATACTGTACGTTTGTGATTTGGGTAGTACACTTGACAGGATTAATATCGTTCTGTATTCGAGAAATTATTCGGATGTGAAAGTATTCGAGTTTTTCTCTGCAAGCGTTAAGTGGTCGGTTGAGTAGGGAATATATATTTCAAATTTTGTATATATATGTTCTTTATGTTATGACACATTTCTTAATCTATTTAAATTTAGTATATTTATTTATATATGCCAACAAATCATTATTAATCGCTGTTAAACATAAAATCTTTAGCAACATCAATATGATATTTTTATTTTGTACAATATTGGGTTTTTTGTCCCTTACCTTATTGTTGTTGCTTGAACTGCGTAAATGTACATTTCCATTCTTTTCAAATTTATTTTAACATAATAAATTTACGAATTAGTTTATAAATAAATAAACCTTACAGGCTGGGAGCTGAGCAGGTGGATCATGCACTGAAAGTCTAACCCTGGTTTTATGCTAGGCGCAACACGCGTCCCGCGACATCTAGATTAATCGCGCCACGTTTCTAGGTCTATTGAGATAAATGGAACCATTTATGCAGCGCGTTGCGCGACATTGGCTACACGCGTTCTAGATTATGTTGTGGCAGTAAAGATGCACGAGCGACAGAAGTCGAAAACGCCGCAGTAAAGAGTGTCGCGCGCGTGCTCTAAATACATTGAGTCAAATGGAGCGAAATATGCAGCGCGTTCGGCGACACGCGACGCCTCCAGGAATGTATGGCTGTGGAGGGGTGGGTTTGTTTTTACTTCTCCGAGGTTCCCCCACCATTTTTTTTTAACTCGTGACCGATTTTGCAAAATTTTTCATGCGCCCGTCTGAATCTAGATCCAGCTTAGCGCGAGACGAGTGTCGCGCCGTGTATAAAGCAGCCTAACCAATGTTTACTTTGATTTTGTTTGGAATATCGGGTAGATGAAATAATTTAATGATGCCAACTTTCCAAAGGGGACACAACATGGGGGACGCCCCATAGAAGAAGTCGTAGAGGAAACTATGTTGGCCTATGTTGTTACATATATAATTGTAATGGTCTTTGAATTTGAATATAGACAAAAACACCACAAACCCGGTCTTAAAATATTGAATATGTAACAAAAGTTATTACAGTTTGAAATTTCAGTAAAATACTTTTAGTGCAAAATTTGACCTACTGCTGTTTCTGGGTATAGAAGACCCAAGTCTGGTTGGCGACATTGTTTCCTATTATAATTTTATCTATAGATTGTTTTTAAAGTTAATTAAGACCTTTGAAATTAATATAAAGGTTTTCTTGTAACTCTTCATTTTCCGTCACCGATTGTTGTAGCAGTTCTAAATAGTGAGGTATATTATGATTTTCAGCCCTAACTGGGACAGGTCATGAAAATTTACAAGAAAATATTTAACATAATCTTTATTATCCTGCTTGAGAGAGAGCAATGCCCCAAACCTGATCTAAAATAACCGTTCGAGCCAGAACTTTCAGGCAGAACATTGCTTTAAAAGCATAACTACATTTCAAAATGTAATAACTCTCGATATATTCGACATTTTGAGACAGTGTTTGTGTGTGGCATTTTGCTCTAAGTTAAAAAAAAACTTTAAAAGATATACATCATAACATAGTCAATATATTTTCCTCTACGACTTCCTCTGGTGGCTGCCCCTTATTGCGCTTACTCTTGAAAGTTGGCAACATTAATTTTTTCTGTCTACCAGATTTCCCCTACAAATAATCATAAGTCCAATTTAATTCATTTCAGAGCATTCTCAACCTGTTTCGCTCCGGGACAAATGACTTTGGGTTATAATTTTATTCTCTCTCGGAAATACAGTTTTGTGCAAATTCTTTCATTTCAAATAAACATGTAATCGCAAAGAAACAAATAAAAAAAGATTACAAAACCTAAAAAACAAAAATGCAATCATTAATACAAAAATAAAAGAGGGCGAAGGAGGACTACTTTGTTTACATTGCAATTACTGGTAAAGTATGTAGAGGATGAAATTCAATGCGTCAAGTGGACTTGCCGACCAGCGAGGTGTGCCCTTGGAATGTTATCGGTTCGATTATCTACTGTCAATTCTCTTACAATAAAAGGATGGGGATTCACACAATCTTTTATGAATTTATAAAACAAATCAAAAAAATCAAATCAAATCATCAAATAGTATAGAGTGTTTGGTAAAACATACATTAACATGATTCCAGGTAAGGTTTTGGCATTTTCAAGCCTAATGGAGGAATCTTCCGTAATTGTTTAGGGGACAGTCTGGCGCCTGTTATAGAGAATGCGTGTCGGTGACACGAGTCATAATTATGGAACAATTAAGCTGTAATGAAAGCCTGGCCGCACGACGGCCTTGGAGCACAGAAGTAGGCCGCACGCCGCGGTATCGACACCGAGGCGGCACGAGCACGCCGGCGCTGTACAGGAGCGTACTGCGTTATCGACACCGAGGTGGAACGAGCGCGCCGGCGCTGTACAGGAGCGTGCTGCGTTATCGACACCGAGGTGGAACGAGCGCGCCGGCGCTATACAGGAGCGTGCTGCGTTATCGACACCGAGGTGGCACGAGCGCGCCGGCGCTGTACAGGAGCGTGCTGCGTTATCGACACCGAGGTGGCACGAGCGCGCCGGCGCTGTACAGGAGCGTGCTGCGTTATCGACACCGAGGTGGCACGAGCGCGCCGGCACTGTACAGGAGCGTACTGCGTTATCGACACCGAGGTGGAACGAGCGCGCCGGCGCTATACAGGAGCGTGCTGCGTTATCGACACCGAGGTGGCACGAGCGCGCCGGCACTGTACAGGAGCGTGCTGCGTTATCGACACCGAGGCGGCACGAGCGCGCCGGCACTGTACAGGAGCGTACTGCGTTATCGACACCGAGGTGGCAAGAGCGCGCCGGCGCTGTACAGGAGCGTACTGCGTTATCGACACCGAGGTGGCACGAGCGCGCCGGCGCTGTACAGGAGCGTACTGCGTTATCGACACCGAGGTGGCACGAGCGCGCCGGCGCTGTACAGGAGCGTACTGCGTTATCGACACCGAGGCAGCACGAGCGTGCCGGCGCTGTACAGGAGCGTACTGCGTTATCGACACCGAGGCGGCACGAGCGCGCCGGCGCTGTGCAGGAGCGTGCTGCGTTATCGACACCGAGGTGGCACGAGCGCGCCGGCGCTGTACAGGAGCGTACTGCGTTATCGAAACCGAGGTGGCACGAGCGCGCCGGCGCTGTACAGGAGCGTGCTGCGTTATCGACACCGAGGTGGCACGAGCGCGCCGGCGCTGTACAGGAGCGTGCTGCGTTATCGACACCGAGGCGGGACGAGCGCGCCGGCGCTGTACAGGAGCGTGCTGCGTTATCGACACCGAGGCGGGACGAGCGCGCAGGCACTGTACAGGAGCGTACTGCGTTATCGACACCAAGGCGGGACGAGCGCGCCGGCGCTGTACAGGAGCGTGCTGCGTTATCGACACCGAGGCGGGACGAGCGCGGCGGCGGTGTACAGGAGCGTACTGCGTTATCGACACCAAGGCGGGACGAGCGCGCCGGCGCTGTACAGGAGCGTACTGCGTTATCGACACCGAGGTGGAACGAGCGCGCCGGCGCTGTACAGGAGCGTACTGCGTTATCGACACCGAGGTGGAACGAGCGCGCCGGCGCTGTACAGGAGCGTGCTGCGTTATAGACACCGAGGTGGCACGAGCGCGCCGGCACTGTACAGGAGCGTGCTGCGTTATCGACACCGAGGCGGCACGAGCGCGCCGGCACTGTACAGGAGCGTACTGCGTTATCGACACCGAGGTGGCACGAGCGCGCCGGCGCTGTACAGGAGCGTGCTGCGTTATCGACACCGAGGCGGGACGAGCGCGCAGGCACTGTACAGGAGCGTACTGCGTTATCGACACCAAGGCGGGACGAGCGCGCCGGCGCTGTACAGGAGCGTGCTGCGTTATCGACACCGAGGCGGGACGAGCGCGGCGGCGGTGTACAGGAGCGTACTGCGTTATTGACACCAAGGCGGCACGAGCGCGGCGGCGGTGTACAGGAGCGTACTGCGTTACCGACGCCGAGGCTCGCTTCTCGCCGGCGCTGTACAGGGGCGTACTGCGTTATCGACACCGAGGCGGGACGAGCGCGCCGGCGCTGTACAGGAGCGTACTGCGTTATCGACACCGAGGTGGCACGAGCGCGACGGCGCTGTACAGGAGCGTGCTGCGTTATCGACACCGAGGTGGCACGAGCGCGCCGGCGCTGTACAGGAGCGTACTGCGTTATCGACACCGAGGTGGCACGAGCGCGCCGGCACTGTACAGGAGCGTGCTGCGTTATCGACACCGAGGCGGGACGAGCGCGGCGGCGGTGTACAGGAGCGTACTGCGTTATCGACACCGAGGCGGGACGAGCGCGCCGGCGCTGTACAGGAGCGTACTGCGTTATCGACACCGAGGTGGCACGAGCGCGCCGGCGCTGTACAGGAGCGTACTGCGTTATCGACACCTAGGTGGCACGAGCGCGCTGGCACTGTACAGGAGCGTGCTGCGTTATCGACACCGAGGTGGCACGAGCGCGCCGGCGCTGTACAGGAGCGTGCTGCGTTATCGACACCAAGGCGGGACGAGCGCGCCGGCGCTGTACAGGAGTGTGCTGTGTTATTGACATCGAGGCGGCACGAGCACGCCGGCGCTGTACAGGAGCGTGCTGCGTTATCGACACCAAGGCGGGACGAGCGCGCCGGCGCTGTACAGGAGCGTACTGCGTTATCGACAACAAGGCGGGACGAGCGCGCCGGCGCTGTACAGGAGCGTGCTGCGTTATTTACACCAAGGCGGGACGAGCGCGCCGCCGCTTTACAGGACCGTACTGCGTTATCGACACCAAGGCGGGACGAGCGCGCCGGCGCTGTACAGGAGCGTGCTGCGTTATCGACACCAAGGCGGGACGAGCGCGCCGGCGCTGTACAGGAGCGTGCTGCGTTATCGACACCGAGGCGGCACGAGCGCGCCGGCGCTGTACAGGAGCCTGCTGCGTTATCGACACCGAGGCGGCACGAGCGCGCCGGCGCTGTACAGGAGCGTGCTGCGTTATCGACACCAAGGCGGGACGAGCGCGCCGGCGCTGTACAGGAGCGTGCTGCGTTATCGACACCGAGGCGGCACGAGCGCGCCGGCGCTGTACAGGAGCGTACTGCGTTATCGACACCAAGGCGGGACGAGCGCGCCGGCGCTGTACAGGAGCGTACTGCGTTATCGACACCGAGGCGGCACGAGCACGCCGGCACTGTACAGGAGCGTGCTGCGTTATCGACACCGAGGTGGCACGAGCGCGCCGGCACTGTACAGGAGCGTACTGCGTTATCGACACCAAGGCGGTACGAGCTTGCCGGCGCTGTACAGCAGCGTGCTGCGTTATCGACACCTAGGCGGGACGAGCGCGACGGCGCTGTACAGGAGCGTGCTGCGTTATCGACACCAAGGCGGCACGAGCGCGGCGGCGGTGTACAGGAGCGTACTGCGTTATTGACACCAAGGCGGCACGAGCGCGGCGGCGGTGTACAGGAGCGTACTGCGTTACCGACACCGAGGCTCGCTTCTCGCTGGCGCTGTACAGGAGCGTGCTGCGTTACCGACACTAAGGTACGCTTCGCGCGGTGCGCTGCGAGGGTTAGGCAGCGACTGATGGACGCGCTCTCCCCGTGGCTTGAGGGATGGAAGATCAAGGTCAACACCGACCAAAGTCATTCAATTTGTTTAATTTGTTTCAAGTTGTTGGTTCAGGATCAAAACTTGCATAACTATCCAACAAGAGGCAGAACCATGTAAGACTCTTTCAAACAAATCTAGAGAAAACAATCAATAATACGCCCTGTATTTAAAGACGGTCTCTCAAATTTGCCGCAAAATTGGCGGCCAATTGCAAATGTTTCTACTTTTTCAAAACTTTATGAACATGTATTCGCTCGTAGATTACTAAATTTTATGTTTAATCATAATTTGCTTTGTAAGGAGCAGTACGGATTTGTAAAAGGGAAAAATACAACGGATGCCTTGGTTAATTTTTTTATGACAGCCGTCAATGCTTTGGATCAAAAATTTAAATCTGTAGGGGTATTTTTAGACATACAAAAAGCTTTTGATTGTTTAGATCACAAAATTATGTTTGAAAGATTACACAAACTAGGCGTGCGCGGAACATCCCTCAGCTGGATAAAATCGTTCCTACAAGAAAGAACCCAAAGAGTGGAAATAAATAGGGAAAAATCTAAAAATATTACAATGGACTTTGGAATTCCCCAGGGTACAATTTTGGGCCCAGTTATATACATTTTATATACCAACAACTTAACAAGAAACTTTGATAATCTACACATTACAATGTATGCCGATGACATAGCTATCCTTTTTAAAAATAAATCGCTTTCAAATTTAGAAAATGACAGTTTTATACAGTTAACAAATCTCTACCAGTACCTTAACAGCAATAACCTCCATGTAAATCCAAGTAAAACAAATTGTCTATTATTCGGCCTTCAAAACAATCTTTCAGCAGATCATCCAGTAATGGTAATGAACGATTTCGAGCTACCATTTACAACTGACAACAAATACTTAGGATTAATTTTTGATGAAAATTTCACCTGGATTCCATACATAGACACCCTTTGTTCTAAATTATCATCACAGTTATTTTTATTAAATCGTTTTTCAAAATTCCAAGATGTTTTTATAATGAGACTAATTTACTCTTCTCTTATCGAGTCACGACTAACATACGGTATCATTTTATGGGGATCAGCTTCTGAGTCTGCACTTTTGCGTGTATTCAGGCTGCAAAAAAGGGCTATTCGAATAATGGCCGGAATAAATAGAAGAACATCTTGCCGAACATTTTTCAAATCCCTAAATTTTTTAACTTTATATTCTTTGTATATTTATGAAATGTTAGTTTTTTACAAATTCAAATTTCCTTCCATTCAAACAGGAGCAGACGTGCATAGTTATAATACTCGTCATCGGCACAATCACAGGCAAACTCCACACAAATTAACACTCTCAGCAGCCCTACCTCAAAATATAGGACCAAAATTGTACAATAGGCTCCCGGATTACATTAAATTACAAGACACCCCTGTAAAATTCAAAGCTTTGTTAAAATCATTTTTGAAAGAAAATGCTTTTTACTCAGTTGGTGAGTATTTACAATACCAGGAAGGATAAAATATTATTTGTTTATTAGTTATAAAGATTTTGTTTATTTCTTATTCTAATAACAGATTAGTTAAAAAAAATATATATATATGTAACCAATAGACCATAATACATGACTGCTGTAATACAATTGTACAATTGTCAATCTACGGCAATAAAGAATTTGAATTTTGAAATTTGAATTTGAGATGCTAAGAATCTTCCATCTCAAGCAGGAGTTTGGGAGCTCCCTCAAATTCCCATCTTGAGTCTGGAGTGTTAGCTGTATCCCATGTTCCTGATTGGAAGCTCCCTTAACTTCACATGTAGAATCTGAGGTGTTAACTGTACACCATGTTCCTGATAGGAACTTTCTCAAGTTTCACATGTTGAGCCTGGAGTATTAACTGTATCACATGTTTCGATTGGGAGCTCCTTTTTAACTTCACAAGTAGATTCTGGGGTGTTAGCTGTATCCCGAGTCCCTAATTGGGAGATCCCTTAACTTCAGATATTGAGTCTGGAGCGTTACCGTGATGTTCTTGGTTGGGAGATCTCTTAACTTCACATGTTTAGTCTGGAGTGTTAGCTGTATCCCAAGTTCCTAATTGGGAGATCCCTTAACTTCACATGTTGAGTCTGGAGTGTTAGCTGTATCCCGAGTTCCTAATTGGGAGATCCCTTAACTTCAGATAGGCCTATTGAGTCTGGAGCGTTACCGTGATGTTCTTGGTTGGGAGGTCCCTTGATTTCACAAGTTGAGTCTAGAGTGTTGGTTGTATCCCATGTCCCATGTTCTTGATTGGGAGCTTCCCTAAGTTCACATGTTGAGGCTGGGGTGTAGCGGTAATCCATGTTCCTGCTTGGGAGTTTCTTGAACCGTTGAGTTACTATGTTTTTTTATTCTTTTTTGTACATTTAATTTTTGTCTAAAATTTTGTATCACTGAGTCTAATTCTTATGATAATATGTTATGAAAAATTTCTATGAATTTCCATGGATACACAATGTATGTTTGATTGTTGGTTTTCATTTTGTAAAGAGCATAACTAAAAGTGTCATTACAAATTTTAACATTTTGATCAACACTTCATTGTGGCCACTTGTCGTTCATTTTATTTAATTTTTTTATAATTAATTAGATATTAGATAATAAATTAAATGCTTTTATTTCTTTTCCATCTAGAGATAAAATCATTAAAATGATCTGATATTAGTTACCTACTGTACTTTCCAATAAATGATTAGACTTTTCATCAGTTTGGAAGAGCAGACACGTTAAATCTACATCAGTAAAATAAATGTTGGAATTTATCAAAGTTCCCAACGGTAAATTCGTTGGCCTACACAATATAACAAAAGTAACAAGAGCCCTGAGCACCGATTGGGGACCGACCGCCGCTGCAACAAACTTGCACTAAACTCTGTCAGTAGAATGATCACTGTCGCTGTCACGATGCTCCGGAGATCTCTTCCCGTACCGGCTTGTAGCGGCTTTATAATAAGAAAGACATTGTTGCTTACTAAAGGAAGTTATTACTGACTTCTTCTAAGGTGAGAAATGTTGACATTTGCAATGTTGACAAAAGTTTACATGTTAATCGTTTAAAAAAAAGCTACTTTGGTTATACTTACAAATGTTGGCCTTAAGCCGCGTCCGCACTGGCCGCACATTTGTGGCGAACTTGTTCGGCGAAAAATAATAATAATAATAATAATCAACAAACATTCCTAAGGAAAAATTACTGACCTTATGATTTACATACTAAAAGGTTTTAGCAATCAACAAACAAAAGTTTTTAAGAACTTTGTTCTCGAACATGCTGCGTTCGGCAAGTGCGGACGGGGCTTTACGGGTCGACCTAACAAGTGCTATTTTTTTACACATTCCTTCCTCAATTTGCTTTGCAGTCTAGTAAAAGTGTGGGCCTATATACCATCTCAATCTTCACTTTTCTTTTATGAAGCTCTTCTAGCTTTCCCTCCCGCCAGTCACCTGGACCCATCAAGCTTCCCATACTTCCCTGCTGGGCGTGTAACAAATCCTTTAAGCGGCCGGAGTTGAGCCGTCATCCATTAATCAGAAGTTTGGCCCCCGCTGGGGCGGTTCGCTGTGAGTCTGGGGTCTGGGGTTCGAGGAAGTGCCTCTGGTCTGATCCAGGAGCCGCGCCGCCGCCTCTGGATGTGATTTACCCTCCGAGGTGTCCGGCGGACAAAGGCCAGTGTAAACAGACCTCCCATCCTTACCCAGAAGTCGCTGTCACGTGATTAGTCTTCCGTCGCTAAACACGCTCTTGTGCGGCTGACGGCAGAGAAAACATTGGACAATGGAATTTTCGGAATTAGTCAAAAAGTTTGACTAGGGATACAATGGGAGAATAAATTGATTTCCAGTTAGAACTTACAAGCGGAATAAAGCTGATCGTTTTTACAACTCCTTTGAGGTCAGTGACTGTAAGTAGGGGATGATCTCAATGGGTGACCGATAGGCAATAGGCCTAACATTAAATAGGTACCATCTTCCTTGTAAGACCTGTAAAAATCCACTATAGTAAAATTAAACGCCGGTTTAAAGTAGGTAGTTTCATAATGGCATAGCAATTTTTATTTGGAAAAGGGACAAATACAATACATTTGTTTTAAAACCAAACTTAATTTAACACATTCTTAATTAAACGATTAAATTTAGTCTTCAATTCACCTAGTCTCAAATGTCTACAAAGAGATTGTCTCTGCTGGAACATCATTAGTTAATGAACAATTCATATTTTTTGCGTATTTAGCTCAATCCCAGGCCCAGGCATTAAAAGTCCACTAGGGGACCCGTGCAGCGCAATGCGCTGCATTTATAGAGTAGCTGGTGATCATACCTTGCTCCATGGCAATTTACCGAGTTACTTTGAATGAAAGTTAAATCGTAGTGAAAATCAGATTACACCATATTGGTATTTAATCAATTGATCTTCATTACTGATTCTCCAACTTCCCAAATAGGATAAAATTGAGATTTGGTGGTTGTTCTTTTAGGTCCAAATTAGCTAGGATTACATGATGATTCTTATGCCGATTTGTCTTGGAGCCTCTGCCTAAAAACTCCTATAAAATGTAGAATACATCCACAGATGTTTGATCTAGATAGTTCATCAGAGATAAAACGTAAATGACAACAGAAGAAATAGTAGTTTTCATCACTAGGAGCAAAAGTGAGTCTTTTTGGTGCGCAATCGTGTTTTAAAAACGAGGCGCAGCCGAGTTTTTAAAAACGATTAAGCATCAAAAAGACACTTTTGCTCCGAGTGATGAACAACGTTTTTTATCATAATGCGAAATTAGACTTTTAATCGTTAAAAATATTAAATAAAAATTTGTATTTTTAAGGTTATATTTACAAAGTAAGTATTATGCAATGTTTACATTTCTGTTATTTACAAACAATGCTCTTTATAACGTATGAATTTCAAAATTCTGCTCTCCAACATTAATGAATTAATATTAATATACTTATCAAACAGCTGACTTTTCAGTACTAGGACCTAAAAAATTCTCCAGATGATTTTTCAGTCCTAGGACAAGAAAGAATCGGTTTTGGTACTATTGAGAGAACAAAAAACAGGCTGATTTCGTGCAGAATGATAAAAAATCAATATTTCATTACAACTCCTCGATCCTGTGTGAGCTATGCAGCCACCCACTGTGGCTGTTCTAGTACTGTGTGAGGTAGTCATAGGCATAGTGAAAGAGCCCACACTATTACTATTTATAACAAACTAAATCCTCTTTAACTTAACTTTCCATGGCATTACAGAATTTAAATAAAAAAATACCAAAAAATTAAGAAAATCTACATTTTTTTGTGTGTCAATTTTGGTTTGATGTGACATTTATATTTTGGTTAAAGTTCCTCCTTATACAAACCATTTTTCAATAAGCTTGAAATTTAGACTGGAGAGGTAAAATACCCCCATCGCAGCAGACCTGCATACTCAGCGAATTTTCAATGGAATTTCAGATTATTTACTTTCCCCATAAAAACACCATAGGATCGAGTATGTAGGTTTTCTGCCATTGGGTGTTGTTAGAAAATCTAAGTTAATCAATAATTGGTAAATGTAAACACAAAATTGTATCAAACTCTGGCAACTCTGCCAATTACCATTCTGCATAAAATTTGTTTTGGTATCACATTACGGTTTACGGTAATTAATGTACACCAACAAATAACCTTCTATCCCTTTTCCTAGTTCACAGCAGTTTGAAAACCCATGCGCAAACATTAAGTATTCTACTTTAATTTTTGTTATATTTCGTTGTTCTTTTGATAGCAATCTGATAACTCTTAAGACCCACGTCAAAAATTTCAATTTCCAAACTTGTTTTTGTGCATCAAGAGAATGAATCTTTTTGTGTTTAAGTTACTAAATTTATATTTGTGCCCAAATACACATAAATAGAAAGTTCACGCAAAATCTATACCTGCTACATTTTGAGAAATAGCGTATTCCCTATAGGGAAATTGGCTAAAAGGTAAAATACACAATTTGTTCCACCCTTGCATTAAAGTATGGAATATAGGTTGATATTTCAATGCCGTACCAGTTCAATCGCTTCTATTCAGCATTCAGCTAACTTTTTAACATGTGTTTGTTTGTTTAACTATCAACAGCTGTTTTATTTAGTAATTCAATATAAATTGTTCCCCATGTTAATCTTATGGACAAAAAATGAACTTTAAGGGCTTCCCGTGAGTTTCAGAATTAAAATATCAAAAATCTAAAACCTTATTGCAAAACTACGAACTGAGACAATTCTCCTGACACCTCAAACTTTAAAATTGGTCCAGAAATAAGGGAGGAGTAGCTGTTAACAAAAAAGGGCATCACGTATTATATATATAGAATAGATACACTCAAACTTTAAAATCCTCATTGACTACCAATCGACCTATATACCTAATGACCTTATATGCCTTCCTATAAACTATAGGTATTATCCAATGGTTCGTTTTAATCTACATAAACTCTCCACTCTTGAAAAGATCTGAGTCATACTCTCCCCACACGCCCGTAAAGGATCGGGCGGCAAAGCGTTTGAGACCTCAGCAGCGATTTCCCGCCAATAAACAAGCTCGTTAAGCGTAACCACCGGTTTTCCGGCGGCCAATTTCAAAATTAAACATATAGCAATAAACATACCCAAATTATAAAGTGCGGACGGCCATTAAATCGTAAGATCGGCTCGAGCGGAGGAAGAGCGGCAAATTTAAAGCAGAACCCGGGGTACAATAGGGATACAATCAGTGGTTGCATAATGTTGTGGGTGTACATAAATCAGCCGTAAGTAGGCTCCGGTCGCGTCAATTTGTTTAGCATGCAGATCAGAGAGCGGCATGTTATCGGAGCTTTGAGGAGCCGCCGCCCGCGGCGCTAGTGTCGGCGGCCGCCGCGGACCGGCCCGCGCGCTCGCGAGTTGTTAGGTTATGTTGGTGTAACCTAACCTAACCGCGACTACGTTTAGAACATCACTCGGTTTAGTGAATGAAGATTTTTAACATTATAATTTCCTGTTAAAAATTGGCTGAAGAACTTAGTTTTTAATGTGGTTGGAAAATTTGTTTGTAAAAGTGGGTACAACAATAATTTTTTTTATTAATTTAACAAATATATTGAAATTCTATGGAATTCGTCATGAAATACTTAATATTACGGTAATACTAACAACAAGAGTATTGTTAAGAAATAAACACAATAAAGAGAGTTGACAGTCTCAAATAGAAATTTTGTTAAAATTCGTCCCAATTAATTCAGAGGGGAAAGGGGTGTGTTGCATTGAGTAGGCCTAAGTGTTCCCAACTATGGCCCAAGTACTCCCTCACCGAATAAAAGGCTTCAGACACCAGGAGGTTCTTTAGCTTGTTTTGAACGAGTTTAGGTTTGATACCTTGTCTTGTCAATGGTTCGCGGAAAATGATTGATCAGATGAACTCTTTGCCTGTGAGGGCGATCGTGCCATGCGTGAACTACTGTCCGGTGTCTTCCCGTTCGGTAGTTCTTCCTGCCTCTTGTATTACAGTATAATATAAGGGTGTATGTCTCAACCATGTGTCGGTGCGCATTTTGAAAGAAAAAGCAGATTTGCCAAGGAAGGGTGAATGCACCCTTGCAAGACTCTGTATGTCATATGTGTCTTGATCCGCACAGCTTTTATACAATACTTTCTAACTTTATAAACTTTATACACCGTACCCATATTATTTGCTTTATGCTTTATACATTAGACTATCTTTATTTAACTTTATGATCAATACTTTCATGATGCGATCATTTAAACAGCTAAGAATGTTTTTTTTTTTATTTTTTATTATTAACTGTAGTAGGTCTACACTTATTAGGCCTATAGTCCTACACGAATCTTGAAATTATGCTTGAGATTCTGAGAATTCAGAAATCAGAGAATTTATTATCATAAAACATTTCACAATGTATGGCTAAGCGTCAAATCTAAACAAAGTTCTGCAGTGATATTCAATCATATCACTATATCAGTGAAGTAATTAACTATTAAAAATACAAAACAATAATAACACAGCCCAAAATAATAACTGCTTTTATCCGATAAGCCAACTTAACTAGACAAATTCTTAACCTAAGATCACAGGTACAAGGTCATATCACAGATACCAGCATAGGAACATCATTAAATACTATAAATTTTATACCAGTACATAGATCATAAATAGTGTTGAATTAACACAGTTAATTAAAATCCTAAAATTAACACTGCTAAATCCTCTAATACTCAGTAGTTTTAGTAAATAAAATAGCGAAATACAACCAAATGAATTTTTCTCTAAAAGTTGCACAAAGTGTAGTTATTCCAAAGCAATGTTCGTTGATGTCGATAGAATGTTTGTAATTCATTTTGCAATAAAACTGGTTTTATTGGAAAAAGAAGATCTACTTTGGGTTGTTTTTGGACTTGAGTAAGGCGTTTGATGTAGTGGGACCATGGCCTTCTCTTAAGAAAGCTCTCAAATAGTGGAATTGGCTGGAAGGCTTTCGACTGGTTAGAATCATACCTTCTATTCCGCAGACAAAGTGTGAAAATTCCTTTTATTGATGATGGGGATTGTGTGAGAGACTACTACTCATTCCCAATAGCTGTAAAAAGTGGAGTTCCTCAGGGTTCAATCTTGGGACCCATTTTATTCTTGATATTCATCAATGATATCCATTCCAGTATTGTGGGAGATCATCATCTATGTCTATTTGCCGACGTTACATCCTTGTAGTTTCATCTCCTGATCGTGAGCTTGTTGAAATCAATACATTTCTACAAGGCAGTTCAGTTTTCCAATGGCTTACTAATAATTGTCTCTGTGTCAACACTTTGAAAACAAAACTTATCGACTTCAGAATGCGAAATATTTCTGGTTCATTGCCATCCAATAACATCTTCATTTGAGATGCCGAAATTAGTTCCTGCGATGAAGTGAATTATCTAGGCTTAATCATTGACGACCAGGCCGTATTTCTAAATAGGCTGAAAAGGCTGGAGCCTATAGCGGCAAAATTTAGGGGCGGCACTTTGTCAATTTACTAAAAATTGAAAATAGTTTTACTATTTAAAAAACAGAAACTTCTTTAGGCCCATCTTTCTGATTTAAAGTGTATTAATTTGAAGAAGTTAAAATATGTTTATTATTTTCATACAAATTTACTCCACAAAATCTTGTAACACCTTTTTCCTGTAGGATTAATCGTTTTAATTACACTCACACTTTTGTTTAAGGCCCAGTAAGAGGGAACTACACTAGCGCTCCCAGTGTTTGTTTAGATTCGCAACTAGTTACGGTATTTACTTTTTGATTTTACGAATATATTGGCCACAAAATAATGACAACAATCGTATGGGCTTGATTTTATAATTAACCTCCCCCATGAAAATGTCATTTTTTATAAAAGGAATGAGCAATTTACCGCACTAGGCTACTTGGCAGGCGGAGCTGTTCTGCTAAACAACCAATTTACCGCCAACATCAGAATCCAGATTAAAGTGGCGTTAAAGTATTCAATTAAATGATATACAGTTCGTAAAAGCAAGTGATAGGCCTACTTTTGATACTTTGGTATTGAGACATCAAATTAATCTGGTGCATATTTTAAGGTTAATACGCCCCTACATAAATGATAAAGCTATGTATGAGGCTGTCCCTTTTTGTGGTGAGGGGGGGGGGGCGGCAGAAAATAGATAGTCTACAGGCGGCATATTCCTAAATCCGGCCCTGTTGACGACAAGTTAAATTTTTCATCCCATATCAATAAAGTATTAAAAAAACTAAGCTCTGGCATTTTATTCTTCGCAGACTTGCGCATTTTGCAAAAATGGATGTTTTGTTAACTGCATACTACGGTTGTCTGTATCCGTACATGTTTTATTGTGTCCCTGCTTGGGGTTCAGAGAGCCTCAAAACACTTTCAATTTTCTTGATGCAAAAGAAAGCCCTTAGACTCATTCTTGGCCTTGAGTACTCGGACTCCTGCAAAACACACTTTAAGACCAACAACATCCTAACCTTTCCTTGCATCTACATTCTAGAATGTCTCACCTTTTTCAAGCGCAATAGCCACCTTTTCACCTTCCACTCATTACCTTGCCACTCATACAACCTCCGAAATAGAACTAATATCCCGCCACCAATCCACCACACCTCTTTTTCGGAAAACAAATGTATCAATCAAGTATAGCCCTATTTAATGCCCTTCCATCCATTCTAAAGAAAGAGAATAACATAAAAGTGTTCAGATATTCTTTAAAAAAGTTTTTAATTTCAAAGGAATATTATTCTGTTCACGATTATTTACAAGAATTGAAGGAATGAAAATACTGTTTTGTTTCTTTTAGCTTATTGTTGAAGATTTAATTTCATTTATTTTTTTAGTTTTAGTTAACTTTGTGTATATGACTCTTGCCCATGATTGTGTAAATTTTATGGCAAATAAAAAACTTTAACTTTAACTTTAATTTTAACTTTAACTCTTATGGCAACCCAAACCATTTTAGCGAATTTCCCATAGGAAATAAGCTATTACCGTAGGTCTCATGGTAAGACCTAAGCCCGGGACCATGTTACTTTTTCGTTTTTAGGTGCCCAGAGACCAAAAATAATAGTCATTAAAAATTTTATATATATATATATGTATATATATATATGTATATATATATATGTATATATGTATGTGTCCCTAGACACGATAACTCTCGTAAAAATGGTCCAATCGACACCAAATTTGGTAGAGATGTGTAATCCTACGTTTATTCGGATGAGTTCGAAAACCAGACATATCGACCTACCGGAAGGGGTAGTTTTGGGGGGTTTTGTACCCCAAAAATGGGTTTTTTGCATTTTTCATATGTAAATTTTAAATATTTTAAATTTTTATTTTGACCATTGGATTTAGCTCAAAAAAACACACAATTTAGTATTTTGAAGCTTTGCTCTATCTCCATTGGTTACCGAGATATTACAAAGTCTAAAGACAGTACATTGTCTTTTAGGGCTCCAATGTTAATCTTATGGAGAGTAAGGATGTGTTAATATTTCACTTATTAACCAATATTTTTGGATGAAACTTGGTATTTAGCTTCATTTAGTTGAGATTCATTCATTTAAGGTAAAAAATCTTGGTTTTTGTACTTATCATGGCAGCAAACCTGCATACTCTTTTCCCATGTTAATCATATGGAGAATAGGCAAACTCTTTTATTTATGGACAGATATTGATGAAACTTACTATATGTCTTTATATGGTCGAAATAAATTTTTTTTATGCTAAAAACCTATTTTTAGTGTCCCCCATGGCAGCATACCTGCATACTCTTTCCTTATATTTATCTTAAGGAGAATAGACATTTATTTCCCTATTTATGAGCACGTGATGAAATTTTGTTTACAAGTTTAGCTGGTCAAAATTAATATTACTAATTTGGAAATTCGCTGAGTACGCAGGTCTGCTGCGACGGGGGGTATTTTTGTTTGTTTTAGCATTTAATGATTAGTTAAGGCTTTTGTGTGTATTTGTATATAAATTAGTTATGTCGTTGTTGTTGTTGTTGTTGTTGTTGTTGTTGTTTTTTTTTTTTTTTTTTTTTTTTGTGAAAAATATTGTGTCGTGATTTGTGTGGTTTATTTTTATCATTTTTATTTATCATTTTTACTCATTATTTTATTAACTAAGTAAGACGATCACTCTGTAAATAAATACAAAAATTACTCCTCATTGGCTTTACTCATTTATACAAAATTTGAAATAGTTAATGCATGAAAGAGAGTATTCTATAATTTTATCTAGTATGAAGATAAAAGGTCGTAAATTAAACAGAATCACTCTGACAAATACATAAATTTGATTACTGAAACATTTACGATCGGGATCTACTCAAGGCTTTTTGTCTTTTTATGAGGAAGATGGTATTCAGTGATATGTACATTTTATTACTACAGCATTCCTAAAACGATTTACATCTTGTACTCAAAAGAAACTTTTGGAATCCAAGACATTTCCTTCCTATAATTGGCATGTAAAATCAAATTCTGAAACCAGAAGAATCAGTTAATTTACAGTGTGATTTTTTTAAACCTTAACCACCAAGTATGCAAAACTTAACTAGTATGTCTTACAATAATTGAGAGCAGGAAAAAGGAATAGAAGCAGATGTAAACAAAACAGTTATTCAAACTATAAACTCAACTAACATTTGTTATGATAATGCTACTTTTTTATTAACTAGGAGTACGCTTATGGGTTTCACGCGTATGGGGATGAACAGCAACATGAGCCAGCTAATCCTAATTCGACGCTATTAAAAAATAAATAAATAAGAAATAACACATTTATCAAATTATATACACATATTAATTAAATATATATAATAAAGTTTTTTTTCATTCAAGATATTTAATTACAAGTAGGTACTGATTACAAATTTCATTGTTTTAGTAAATTATATTTTGTTTTGTTTTACAAAATATATTTTTTTAGTAGGCTCTATTCATAACCTATTATAAAATATTTCAAAAATAACAAATTGTATTATTTTTAGTACAGTTACAGTAACACAGACAGATAATAGTTTCCATAAAACATGCATGTCTGACATCAAACAACTGAAGCACAATTTAACATAGCCTTAAGCACCGTTATTTACAGCCCAATGCATTTCTTATGGGAAATTAAATTATGTCTCATTAATATATTACTTAACAAAATAACTTCAGAAACAAACTTGGCCTTACAAATTAAGCCTAAATTCTACTGTGAAAGTTTAAAGTCGATCTGAAACTTCTTACGAACGTAATTGTCGGTCAATGAAAATCGGGATGTGTCACTACTCTGAGGGACCAACAGTCATGTATGAGGATTTCACTCCTCTTCGATCCGTTCATCCAATTAGGTCTTCTTTTTACTACTTATATTCACAGGTTTAACCATTGTATTTATAAAGCATGCCTTACAAAAAATAATTATGGGTAGGCCTAAGAGAAAAATCAATCACACAAAGACATCCATGTATAGTTATTCCTTATCATAAATTGCATTATGTGTTTTTCTTTTTCTGCAAGCCATCTTCATTCTGCCCTCCAACATTTTCCTGGACGTTCTCATCCCGTGTGTCCCGTGTGCAGTTGCAGGTAGTCCTGAGTATGCTGACCGGGATGATGGCAGGGCTCGCGATGATCCACTCCCAGTCTGTCAACCTGGTGGATGCTCCCCAGCAAACGGAGATACTCAAGGTCAGTCTTACACCGTAGATCACAAGTTTTGGATTTTTAAATTTTGAATGTCTAGTAATAGCAAGCTCTACATTTTGTTGTGAATTCTCTTTTGTTAATAATTAAAGGAAATACATTTATCCAAAGAAAAAAGTGACATTGTCTTACCGCTATGAGGAAAGGTGTTTCAGCCATAAAAATGAATGTGTATCGTGAAAAATATTAAAAGATATATTGATTTTAGGTTATCTTTGTATGTATTGCTCTAAAGATGCGCAATGGGGCCATCTCCTTAAGAACGGGTTGGAAGCCACCAATAAATAAAAAAAAAAAAAAAAAAACGTTTAATTGATTGTAAATCAATTTGTTCAAAAAACACCTGGTAGAAAAGATTAACCCAAATATTAGCCTTACAATACAACTCTGCTCATGATTTCTGCGTTGTTCACTGTTAAATCGATTGAATTAGAAAAAGGAGAGAGAGGATAGTGACAGTAGTTAAAAGCCGTATTTTGTCTTATCACAACTGCTGGGTATTGTGGTTTATTATATGAAGAATGTAATTTTTCTTGATGCAGGGCCGGATTTAGGAATATGCCGCCTGTAGGCTATATATTTTCTGCCGCCCCCCCCCCCCCCCCCCCAACTGCAAATAGCGACAAACACATACATAGTTTTTATTGTCACTTAGGCCTATGTAGGGGAGTATCTATATACTGTATTAATAGGCAAGCATGTTTCATTTCCTCCTTTTTTCTCAGCTCGTGTACATCTAAGGAGAAATCCCCGCATAATGTTAGAAAGTTATCGTCCTGTAGATGAGCAGAATCCCATTCGAATTCACATCGGACTCCAGGGCTACGCCCCTCAGGCTTTCAAAGTTCCAATGTTAATCTTATGGAGGTCGGATAACTGATTGAATCAGTAGACAGCTGTTGTAAAAAAACTGTTAGAAAAACAGGGAGAACAGATGTTTCAGTTTAAAATATTTTTAAACTTCTTGGGTCCAGATAAACTGAAATTCCTGTCGAATTTCGACCAGGAGGTGATCTCTAGTACATCTTAAAATGCGCACCAGATTAATTTGACGTCTCAATATCAAAGTATCAAAAGTATCAATTGCTTTTATGAACCGTGTAGTCATTAATTGAAAACTTTTAAAGCCACTTTAATCTGGATTCTGATATTGGTGGTGGTTAGATTTTTTGGCAGAACAGCTCCGCCTGCCAAGTAGTGCGGTAACATTTTCGTCCCTTCATAAAAAATCACATTTTTCAGGGGGAAGTCATTATAAAATCAAAACCATACGTTTGTTGTCATTATTTTGTGGTCAATCTATTCGTAAAATCAAAAAGGAAATAACTAGTTGCTAATCTAAACACTGGGAGCGCTAGTGTAAGTTCCCTCTTTCTGGGCCTTATACTAACTGTGTGTCTCGTTACAACGATTTCCCCCTACATGAAAAAGGTGTTACAAGATCATGTGGAGTAAATTCGTATAAAAGGAATAAACATATTTCCATTTCCTCAAATTAATACACTTTAAACCAGAGAGATGGACCTAAAGAAGTTCATGTTATTAAAGTAGTAGGCCTAAAATTATTTCCAATTTGTTGTAAACTGACAAAGTGCCGCCCCTGAAATTTTGCCGCTATAGGCTCCAGCCTTTTCAGCCTATTTAGAAATACGGCCCTGTCTTGACATATGTTGATCATGCAAACGTTTTCCAAACTTTATAAAGGCGTCCCCAAGGAAGAAATAAATTAACAAAAGTAGGTTGCTTGCTTCTTTGAATCACCAACATTGTTTATTTAAATTATTATGATATTTTTACATATTTCATTTTTTAAATTGAAAAAAAAACACAACCCAAACAGTCCCACCTCCCCCTCTGGCACAGCCTACGCATTATAATGTGCGCTGTACCTATTGCTTGGAGCATTGTCTGCCGTTACATTTAAAGAAGGGTGATCTAGAAAAATTGACTGCACCAGAAACCTTCACTTTGCAACAACATAACTAGCTTGGTAGCTGAGTGGTTTATAGAGCTCGCCTTTGAATCCAAAGGTTGCCAGTTGAATCCTGAGAAAAGTTAGTAGATTATTAAAGGTTCAATTCCGGACCCAGTTGTCATTTGTCATTGGGATAGTAAATAAATATGCTATCTAATAAATAGTTGAAGTTAGGTAGTAACAATACTGGGGTTTGGACCGTTCTGGTCAAAACATTAAAAAATGCCACTGGCGAAGAAACACTCAAACAACTTGGAACTGGGTGACACTTATGCCGCCTTATGACACTTATGACACAACATGTTATTTGATGAACAGACTGCACCTGTAAACTGATGACTGATGATGATACCCCCAGGTGCTGGCCAACTGCTGCGGACTCTCCGAACCCAAGGCGCTCCACCGAGTCAACCTGACAGGAGATGCAGTCTGCAACGATGGATCCCCCGCGGGGTTAGTAGCCCACCCCAACGTTACCTTGTAGTTGAGTTAGCTCTCACACGGGCAGTCTTGAAACAATATCCTCACTAGTTAATATATTGAAAAGGAGTTTGTTAATTTTTTTAATGAAAAATTTCCTAAAATGTCCTTAAAATTTGTCTCCTAGGAACTGTGCCAGAAATTAAAGGTTGCTAACTTCTTACAAAAATATTTCTCATCAACCCTAAACACTGGTGTAACAATTATAATACCGCAGTCAGTACATAAAATACTCGTGTTTACTCTACCTATAAACTTTATCAATGCCTTTTTTTTGTAAATTCCATAAATCATTTACAATGAAATTACCTTGCAGACCTTGACAGAATAATTAAGGCTTTTTTATTTTATTCAGGAAATGTCACTTTTATTGTATTTTCCTTACAGGTTTTACATAAGGCACTCTCATGGGAGTAGAAGATGGATTGTATTCTTGGAAGGTTTGTAAAATTTTAGCAGTATTTCTTTAGTGACAAAAAAACTGGGTTTGATTATTCGACTATACTGTATAGTAAATAGCTAGATTCACCATATAAAGCAGAATATAATTTATTAATAAATTTAAATACTCTTGGTAATTTATAATTTTTAGCATTAAAATTTGTTACAAATCAATATTAATTGTTCAATAATAGAATTAATCTGTAACTTAAAAATATAATTAAAATAATTTAATGTCATTTTTTTATCACAAAGTATACTTTTACAAAACTCAGAAGAACATGCTGTAGTCGATTTATCAGGCCAATGCTTGGTTAGAAGTCTCTCTGTGGTCCACATACAAGTTACTTCAGGGGAGACAAGAACCAAAGGGTAGCCAATGGCTTCCTTTCCCATGAAAGTAAAATTTGGTGAGAGCGTGGAAGATTTCCAAACCACGAAGCAGTTTCTTCCATTTTTTATTAATCAAACCATTAATCATTTCTTCCATTTTTTCTGATATGTAATCTCTGATATATGACCCATACAGTGCTATCTAAACGCTTATCCACATATTAAAACTGTTCTGCTTCTCCACCATGTTAGCCCAAAGAAGCTATCATACGCTCAAATTGAAAAATGGACATCGTTTATGGGGTGCGGGATGATGGCTCATCAATAGGTAGTAGGGGGCTGATAGTGGTATATGCTTCTTATCTTATAATCCTCTTTAATTTTAATCTGGGGAGTGGGGGGGAGGTTCATCAACCCCGTATCAATGCTTACAAAGACCTCTGTCATACTAGAAGTTATGTAAAGGCACTTAATCTGCACTTTGGAAATAACTTTAATTTGGGATGAGAAATATTTATCTAATTTTGCTAAATTCCTAGATAATTTTTCTGTATTTTTCAAAAATAAAAAAAAAAATGCATAATGAAACTACTTAAACACTTTCAAGTGTGTTTATGCAGTAGTTACCGAATATTACTATAAAATAACCTTCTCGTTGCAGGAGGCTGGTACTGCTACGATCAGAGGAGTTGCCACAACCGTTGGCACCGCATGAACCACCTCATGTCCTCACATCAGTGGCCAGACACCAGAAATGGTAGGTCAGTGTTGCGTTACTGTCTAGAGTTAGTTAGAAAACACACGTAACATATGGCGTCTTTGGAGAATGAAATGCTTAGAAAAGTAAATCTAAAATGAGCATTGTATTAATCTTTCAAGGGTTTCAATACAGCACTAGTTAGGATGAAACATAAAAAAGAGAGACAGATTTAGTGTTTTTCTTCCTCTATTGTAATTTTTTGTTTTATATTTCTAAGCCAATGATATTTTGAAAGGCAGTGACAAGGAAATTCCCAGTTTTTAATCTTCCATATTTACCCTCGTGAAAACATCAAAAATTAATTGAGAGCTCACTGAAGAATGTCACTTCAAGTATGTTACTTCAAAAAACCACAAAAACCATTGAGATTTCCTAGGAGGATTGAATTTGTAGACATAAACACTGAAATGAGGACAAGTGTGCCATCCAGTCTGGTTATCATTAACTTTATTTTCCAGTTGGCGGCTTGTTATCGCCAAATCCTGAGGAAAACCCTTATTGGTGGAACGCCAACCATGTGTAAGTATAATTATTTTGAGTTAACCAAATATAATTATTTAAGATTCAAGACATTGGTAACACAGCATAATTTTTCCGTAAATGAAATATATTATATTGAGTTTTTCCAACTCTAAATCAATAAAAGAGTAAAACAACTTCTTTAAATCAGTCATTTTTCTATAAAAAAAGTAGGGCCTATATTATAAGCTACTTGCTTGATTATCTGAGCTACAGGTTTATTTAATCAAAAATCCTCTTTGGACTTTCCCACCAGGATTTGCATTCTTTTTTTGCATCTATGCTGAGTAGAGATATAACTTGTATTAACCACATTGTTTTCCTAATTATGGTATTTAATGTTAGGACAGTCTCAAAGGGAATTTGGTTTTAGGATTTTTTTAAGTAGGAAAGAAGAATACCTTACAGTAGAATCCTTCTAGTCTCGAATAATCCGGCCATGGTATTCCAGAAATGAAATGTGTATCCCCAGGCGTTTCCTACATGAAAAATAGACAAGAGTCAACTTGTACCATGTTATATCACTAAAATATATTCGCCAGCGGCCGCTTGTCCGTTCCAGAACGTCATTTCGGCGCTACAACCTCTGAGAGGGAGTAAGTCATGATGGTTAAAAAGTTGATATAGCATTGATTGGACAAGTATGATACCCTTCATTGGTAAATTCATCCTAATAGTTCATTGTTGGAACACACATATAAAACAGGTCTCTGTTTAACCCGTTTAATAAACCGCCGGATAATCCAGCCACTTTGAAATCTGGCCGGTGGTCCATTCCTGAGGTGGCCGGATTTGAGGGCTTTTACTGTGCAGTATACTCTTGATAGTTCAACATTTAATTGACAAATTCTATAACCAGACAATGACTTAGTGATAATATCTCTAGTCTTTAGTCAGTGGATGCTAATGTTTTCAATTTGTGCAAAATTCTTTTAGTAAATTTTCAAGATTTAATTTGTGCCTCTACTCTCTATGTTAATATACCAAATAAAAGTGGTTTGTTGTTTGCAAAAAATTTAAACATTGATAACTTTGTTTCAAATTTTGTGTCTTTTTAGTGTAACCTTCAGGTATAACTTTCTATAATGAATAATCAGTTAGATCCTCACTAATTTTCCTCCTGATAATTTCTTTACGCTCTATTTACTCTCTCTCTATGGCCGCAGGTTCGTGCCATACTGCTCCAGTGACGTGTGGAGTGGCCAGCGCCGCGCCGTGCCGGGGGACTCCCAGTTCAGCTTCATGGGGTCAGTCATCGTTCAGGAGGTGGTGCGGGAACTGCTCACACGGGGCATGGAGTCTGCCTCCTCTCTGCTGCTTGCTGGCAGCAGGTAAGTAACTTGAGGGTGTGATGAAAACACCATTGATTAAAATAAAAAAAATATCTCATACAATAGGGGTTGTCATCTGGGGGAAACTATAGTAGTTTTCATTACTAATCTTGAAAGTGACTTATTGCGGGTAGAGATTGCATTTACCGGAAAAGGCTATGAAGCCCCGCAATAGCTCTTTTGAGGAGAGTATTGAATATTATTTTTCATTACGATATCGAAAAACATGTAAACAACATGAATATTTTTGTTTATTCAACTTAGTTAATAAACTAACTTCTAACTTAATTAATAAAAACCGAACTCATAACGATGAGTTTCCGTGTATATGTCGAGGTACATACTACGAAACCTCAGCGTTATGCAACAGCTGATCGGTCTGCACCGCAAAATCCCATAACGGTTACTTTAGGTGCACCACAAATGCACAGAAAGTTGAGGTTATGTAATTTTACTGTGCAGTAGCAGGAATAATAACCTATTTTCTAGTTCACTTTATGTTTGGAAAGTGTACTTTCGTGTGTAGAGTAATAAAAAGTTCATATTTAATAGAGTCCCTCTTTTCTGAACCCCAATATTAAAAAAATCAGCCTATTCTAAAAAAATGTTGTCCAAAAATACCGATATATTCTTTAATTAAAATTAGGGAAAACAATGGTTGTCTTCATTTCATGGAATTATCTATGATATTTAGACATCATTGTGTCAATATTTCAGCAGTTCCATGCTTTGATTGTCATTGCCAAACTTAAGTTTCAATGGTTTTCCCTCTTTATTTTTATGCTGTCTCAATTGCTAGCAACACTTTCCGCAGTTCAATGGCCATTGAGTGAAATCATACGACCCTTTCGAGAAAACGGAGGGAACAAACAAATTAATATTTGCATTATTAGAACCTCACCTATACTGTAAATGTGCTAAACTGAACAGGGTCCAGTCCCAATTAATTCTGATTAGCGGAATCCAATTAACTTTGTAACAACTTTTTTTGTCTGGAATATCATTGCCCTGTTATTTGATGGTGTGGGTAAAATTCTCTCTTTGGTTGTCTCTTTCCTTTATGTCCTTTTCATAGAGAAAATTTATGAATGAGTTCTGATTTGTTGCTCACATGTTTGTGTTTTTGTCTTTTTAACAACCTCACAAAAAAGATTAGTGAAGCATAATGAATTTTAATCGTACTGAAATGTACAAGATCAGATACAAATTGTAAGGCATGCTACTATTAAAACGAACAAGACAAATCAACAAGGCAAAGGTTTTATGGATTGGAAGCAAGTTTTCAAAAATCCCCTTTATTAGTCTTAGAAAGAAGAAAAAAGAAGAAGATAGAAAGAAGAAAAAAAGCAATTAAAAATAATTAAGAATTAATTAAATAAATAAGACTTGAAAAAGTATAGAGTATTAAATGAATTAACAATGAATTATCTTGTTAAAAAATCCGGGATTGTGAGTTTTAAACTGTGAAACAGATAGAAAGAATTTTTATAAATTCCCATACAATGTCAATTTGTCAGCGGAATAAATTTATTATTATTATTATGTTATATACCTACAGTACGGTGTATAAAGACACTGGAATCTTAAAATTTTCCTTTTTATTGTCAATTTTTTACTTTCATTTTAATAAGTGTTTCATGACAGGGTTGGGAAAGAGTTAGAACATGACAGTTCCACGCAACTAACAACTGCACAACAGAGTATATTTTGTTTTCTTCAGTTTTATCTGGACATTGTGGCCCAGATTTTACAGTCACATTGGTAACTAATTCATAAAGAAATTGGAAATCGTTTGAATCTGGACTCTCCCTCTAACCCTCATTTGCCCCTGCAGTGCCGGAGGCATGGGTGTCATGCTGAACCTGGACCCAGTGAAGGCGGCCCTCCGCGGCCACAAGCACATCGCCCTGCGGGGCGTCTCCGACTCAGGGTGGTTCCTGGACCGGCCGCCGTACTCGCGCGATGGGGAGGGCCTCGCCCCCGTGGATGCCCTCAAGCGCGGCATCGCCCTGTGGGACGGCCGAGTTCCCGAGGGCTGTAAGCGGGCGTATGGGGACGAGCCCTGGAGGTGCTACTTCGGCTACCGCCTCTACCACACGCTCACCAGTGAGTGCAGTTCGAGCTGATTTTGTAGTTTCCATCCCAGCACAGTAACCAGTTTACTTTGCATGAGATGGGGTAGTAAGTTTTTTTTTTTACAAGTGCAAAATAGTGCAAAGTGCAAAATTACAGTTATTTTAATTTATGCTGCTTGACGGTGATCACGGCAAAGGTCCTATCTCGATACTATCATAAACAATGTAATAGAAGAAACATAACCTACTAAAGATAACACAGAATTTATTGGCCTGTGATGGCCGTTTACAGTCAAACAATTGGATTGGAATGATGAAGTTGCAGCTGTTTAAGTCCCATATGGTTTACCAATTTGAATCCAGTAGTGAAATATGCCAGAGGCTGTGTCATCTGTACCCCATTTAATGCCCTCTTTGAATGACAAAGTTTCTGTACTATCTGGGTGACGTGATTCTTCTTTCTAGATCTAAAAGTGAATAAAAATTAAAGAGTATAAAAACTTTACTTGTGCTCAAGGTAAAAATTTATTTAATGAGTTTCCGATTGGTGAGTAGATAGTAAATAACTTGGTTGAATATATCTCTAATATGTTTGAATGTATGGGTTGAGTTGGTTGCAATCACATTGGTCTCCAATGTCAATATGGAGGTCTGAGTGTTCCCGGCTTGCTGTATGTTTATTGGGAAAATAATTACAAAAATACGCTTGACCCCTAGATTATGGTTAATATTTTATTAAATTGAATTAAATATATAATCAATAAAAATAAAGGGCAAGAATATAATTTAAATTTAGGACTCAAGTAGACTAAGTAGCATGAGTGAGGAAGTCATTTTCAGACAATGATGGAATGACCTACCATTAAAGGGAACATGCCCTCAAGCGTGGCATAAACCTGTGCATTATCCTTTTTTATCTTATTGGAATAAACATCATTAACTCTACTAATTATCCAAAGTAATTTATTCATCTACTTTCAGACATAACAACGCACAGCCCAACATTTCATATCTTCAAGGCAAATAACTATTTTAATTTATTGAATTCTCCTTCTCTTTACTCTTCTATTTTCTAATCATAAAATTTTTAAGTATCTCATTTCTTTTGCAGCTCCGCTGTTCGTGTTCCAGTGGCTGTTCGACGAGGCCCAAATGACGGCAGACAATGTTGGCACGCCTGTCACCAAGCAGCAGTGGGACTACATACACAAGATGGGGGACAGTCTCCGCAACACCTTCCAGAATGTCACGTCAGTATTTCATTGACTGAGGGTTTTGATACATAATTTTGCTTAAAAAATCAGTCCTTATCGACGGTTTTAAATCGATCATGGGTATTGGTGGGTTTAAGTTGTATGAAAGTATTTCCTGTAATTTGTCTTTATTTATTGATTACTGATAGTTGAGCCCTCTGGACCACTAATCTAGGATTGAGATGTTGGATGAATAACAAGAATTTTTAATTTGATAAATTAGGTCATTCGCAGAAAACGTGATTATGAGTCAAAAATGATTGGCTATAAAGACACTTAATTTGGCAATCCCCATTATGTCTTCTTAACACGTTCGCTGCTGCATATCAAATGTCAAAACTCAACCCTCACACTGAACCTTTTTTACATTCCTCCAACGATGGCGCAAAATTAAAAACCTGTAGAATATATACTAATCACAAGTAATCTAAAAGCTCAATGCCCTTACCTACATGCTAATGCTCAATATGTGTTTCCTTCTCAAACGCTAGAGGAGAAACAGTAACATTAATTTGACATTGTCATATGTAACCGATCGGAAACATCCGCACCCGCGAAGGGACGTCTTTGTATCCTATTGGATACATGCCGCAGTCAACGTGTTAAAAAAGACAATATTCATTGACAATTTCTGCCTTTCCAATATATGGTTTGAAGTGACACATCGTTAAAAACGTAGGGGAACAAAAGGCAGTCATTTACTGATAGATGCAATTTGTAAGTTAAAGTGGCAGCTGGTTGAAAGATGTTTCGGGCTAAGAGGGAACCTACCGATACCTGGAATCTGATCACATGTTAATTCTTATTAACGATGAATTCTTATGTTAATATACGACGAGAACACAAGAAATCCCTAATATCATTTGTGGTCGTTCAGTGTCATATACAATATTTTTACATCAAACTAACCCTTGTCAGACACTAAATAACCATCTACAATCTAGTATCATTCAGGCCTTATGTAGTTCTAATGTAGCACACAATACATCAGATGGAATTAAACTCCAACCTACCATGGTCTGTTCTGTAAGATTAGAGCTCTAGGTAATTTCCAAATTACTTGGACAGAAGATAAGTTTGTATGAACAACCCAACAGCAGCAGACTGCAGAAGAAAATAAGTGAAGCAGAAATCTGAAAAGTAATTTATTTAAGTTATTTTTACGGATATTTCAGAAATTAAGCTATTTGGTGACTGTACATAGTGTTTGAAGGAGACCAGATAACTGACAGAATTATCACACATCTCAGCAGTTATAATTTATTGTTATATATATATATATATATATATATATATATATATATATATATATATATATTGATCCTTCTCACATTTGTAACCTGTGTGTGTCGGTGTGTGTGGCAGGTCAGTGTTTGCGCCGTCGTGCATCTCTCACTCGGTGCTGACCAAGCGTGACTGGCGCGTGTTGAGGATTGATGACGTCACGTTACCGCAGGCCCTACGCTGCTGGGAGCTGCAGATACAGTTCACATTTGTAACCTGTGTGTGTCGGTGTGTGTGGCAGGTCAGTGTTTGCGCCGTCGTGCATCTCGCATTCGGTGCTGACCAAGCGTGACTGGCGCGTGTTGAGGATTGATGACGTCACGTTACCGCAGGCCCTACGCTGCTGGGAGCTGCAGATACAGTTCACATTTGTAACCTGTGTGTGTCGGTGTGTGTGGCAGGTCAGTGTTTGCGCCGTCGTGCATCTCGCATTCGGTGCTGACCAAGCGTGACTGGCGCGTGTTGAGGATTGATGACGTCACGTTACCGCAGGCCCTACGCTGCTGGGAGCTGCAGATACAGTTCACATTTGTAACCTGTGTGTGTCGGTGTGTGTGGCAGGTCAGTGTTTGCGCCGTCGTGCATCTCGCATTCGGTGCTGACCAAGCGTGACTGGCGCGTGTTGAGGATTGATGACGTCACGTTACCGCAAGCCCTACGCTGCTGGGAGCTGCAGATACAGTTCCCCGACATATCTTTCCGCAAGAAGGACAGGTCAGTCACCTTGTCAACAGCTCTTGAGCAGGTGTTATTAAGATCCCCATTATAAGTGATTCCCTAAGTCTAAAAATTACAAAATTGATAGCTGAATTTGTATTTGGCTAAGGGTGATTTTTGGATAGAGAGGTTGAAAACCCTTGTTAAAACTTTATGTGTTTAATGATACATGGAGCTAGTTTTAAACTATGGCCAGTTACCAAGGTGTTTTCGTTTTGTCCACAGCTCAGTCAGCATGCTATCTGACTCTCCGCTGTACGTTAGCAAATCTGCCAGGAATCTGACAAGATCAGCTGGGCCCCAGACCACACAACGGAAACGCCGCCGCAGGAAAAATAGGAACAAAAATCGAGGAAAGAAGCGTAAAGGTAAACAGTAGTATTACTACCTATTTATTTAGTCAACCATCCTGATGTTATAAATTTATGTAGAACTTAAACAAAACTTCCTTTCTGAAGTCTTGAGGTATATTAAAAAATACTAGAGCTCGCCCACTGGTCGAAATTCGACCAAAAATTCAGTTGATCTTGAACCAATTTTAAAATGTTATATAACTGAAACATCTGTTCGTCCTGACGTGATTTTTTTTTTTTTTTTTTTTTGAGGGAGAGGCGGAAAAATGCATTACGCACACAGGTGGCCAGCCTGTAGTGTGGGGCTCCCCAAAAAACGGGTTTACCCACTAAAAAACCTCCTCTACTCTTTAGGAATCTAACCTGGAATTGTTTGTCACATTACGTCAGGCTAGGCCTAAATTTGGCTTACGCCCGTGGGGCTCGCTCCTTATCCAGCCGCTCGATCAAGGGATCTGGGCCACTTCGCGGTCCAGATCGGTTTTCTTTTCCAGGAGGATGCTTCGGACGAACTGTGACAAACAATCCCAGTTGCCCTCATCCTCCAAAATCTTTTGGCAGACCGAGTCCACCGAAAATACACCAAAGATTTGTGTGGCCTCCAGGCGGGGCCCTTCCCAACGGGGACAGCGGAAGAATGTGTGTTCCGCATCGTCGGGAACACCCGGGCAATAAATGCAGTCCGGTGAACCGGTCTTTCCCATCCGGTTCAGGTACGACCGAAAATAGCCGTGACCTGTGAAAAATTGGGTCAGGTAGTAGTCCACCTCCCCATGCCGCCGTTCCACCCATGGTTGGACCTGCTTGATAAGTCGCGCAGTCCATCGTCCTCGGGTGTCGTGCTCCCAGCTGTGTTGCCACTGCTGGAAGGTTCGGGAGCGCTCTTCTGTTCTTGCCGTGTCCTGACGTGATAGCATTTGTTATTACAACAGCTGTCCATAGATTCAATCAATTATCCTTTTCCCACAAGATTAACATTGAAACTTTGAAAGAGTGTGGGGCGTAGTCCTGGGGTCCGATGTGAATTAGAATGTGATTCTTCTCATCTACAGCACAATACCAGTCTAACATTGTGTGCGGATTTCTCCTACGACGCCCACAAGCTGAGAAAAAAGGAGGAAACGAAACATGCTTGCCTATTAATATATAGCTTTTATATTCAACTTTTTCAATGTAAACACATTAATTAGTACAGTTTATACTTTTTAATCAATACAGTTGTAGCACTGGATAATACAGGAAACAAAAACATTGAGAAAATATATAAACTTTTTAACTATTGTTAATTTCAATTTGACTATTAGCTTTTCAGAATTTTACCTTTTTAGTATCCATGGTGTGTTGTTCCAGAGAGGAAGGGCAACCGCATGCGTCCGCAGAGGTCGACCGCGGTGCCCCGGGAACAGGCCTGCCAACATCGGCTGATCGAACGGTGCTCGTGGCCACAGTGCAACCACTCCTGCCCCAAGCTGCGGAATCCATTTACAGGTTTGTCATATTTATTGAGTTTTACTAAGAAAACTAAGAGAAAAAAGAGCTTAACTTGATGTCCAAACAGCACTCACTTGAAAACCTAGTTAATGCCTGTTCAAAATGTAGTTTGAGTGTTAGTAAGAATTCCAAATATTTTCTTCAGGGAAGCAGGGAAATTGAAGCGCAAATGTACTACAGTATTGTCATTAATCCAAAATTAGTTAATTAGCAAGAATTGCTGACAAAATTACTCAGCGCACTAACGGTATTTTTTTCTTTCCAGGAGAGGAAATGGACTTTCTAGAACTGCTGAAATCTTTCGGCTTGGATATGATGAGCGTTGCAAATGCGCTGGGAATCGACATCAACACTCTCAACAACATGGATCCTCAGGAGCTGCTCAACTTGCTCACCCAACAAGCCAACTGAGCTCATTTTGTCTTCATAACTAGAAAACTGAATTTATTTTGTTGCTGTATTTAACTAGCCATCTGAGTTTATTTTAACTACCCAATTGAATTCAATCTCTCGTCCGTCTAGTCAACCCTGGGTTCGTTCTCAAGATGAAGGATTTATAGAAACATACTTTGCTTGATACACATTGACGTATAAAATAACTATAGGCCCCATGTTGTTTTCAATCATTTCAATTCACAATTTATAAAAATCAATATGAAACTTTGTAAATTGCTATGTATTAGAATGTAAATAATTTAATAGCATTTCTTAGGCACTGAAAAAATTAAAATTTTTGAAAAACAGTGACTCCATTCAAACTTTTTCCCAAAATGATTTTTTTAGAGAAAGTGATCCAAGTTTAGAGGTGACTTTCCATCCCAATAGTTTTAGAAGCAATTGAACTCCACTGAACCTCAACTTCTACAATTTTATCAAACAATCTTAAATACTTTTTTTTAAAGTGATATAACACCAGTTAGTTTTAAATTGTGTTTTATGCACAATTTGGCGATTTAAGTAGTTGAAGTAAAAAAGAAGAAAACAAAAATTGCCTGAGAACATGGAGTATTTTACTTTGTTTCTTTTTAGCACAAGTAGACAACAAACAACAAATTACTACAAATTAACTTAGGAGTAGGACATTTAAAATATATTGCAATGACAATTAATAACAATCAGTTGATATCCCTACTTACTACGGAGAACTGTTATGGAAAATAACTGTTAACAATATTTTTTGCTAAGTATGGTTCAGCATAATATTAAAAGCTACTAATCAAAGATGTTACGATTCGTGGTATGAAATAGAATTTTGGTTTGAAAACCAATTTGAAATATATTATATTTTGTACATATGTGTATAGAATGGTTCAGTTTTGCTAAGGTAAATCTTTTTCCTCCATGACCTACTATTTAAGAACTCATCAATAACTACTTAAAATCGTTACTTTGTAAAATATAACATTTGTAAATGTGATAGTTATCTTGTAAATATTGTGAATTATGTCACTTGGATGCATTTAGAATGCAATATTGACTAAGACCTTAGTTTTAGAAAACACATCAATCTTACCAGACATTTTCTTATTTTACTGTAAATTGATATTGATATCCTAGTTGGAGGAATATTATACCAAAGGAAGGATATTAATTTTTATTAGTCTGTTTTAGTACTATAAGTGTTAAATGTATATTTTATTTTTGTTCAAAGTTTTTTGGTTTGTTATAATGTAAATATTATTGATAAGCTGCTCGTTATGAATGTTTTGAGACTTATTTTTTATGGTAGATAAATATCTTTTAGAAGTTAAATATTTTTATGTTTAAGACTTATATGAGCTGAAACCTTCATAAATATTTGTCTGGTACATTGTTTTATTTTTATTTTACTCTGAATCAGAGAATATTTGGATACTGTTTATGATGAAAAACATGGCATCCTGTTGGAGGATTAAGGAGAATTTTCCACACAAAAATACTGGTTGACAACTATTACTGAACCAAGTTTTAGAATGTATTTTAGAATCTCTTTTAAATTTTTCAGTTTTTTTCACCAGTAATAGTTTTTAAGAAGCAAATTAGAAACAAACAAACAAAATTGGCAGCTCGTGTTATAAATTTAAAATGAAACAAATTCAAATGCAATGTTTTAAAAACTTACCTTTAAGTTTTGCGCTTTAGAAATTTAAAATACAGTACTTAAATGAAGTTGACCATTTAAAAAATCTCATTGAATCCCAAAATTGCTTAAAAAATTACATATATTTTTCATTTATACAATGTGATTGATTATATTTTGTTTATTCATAACTGTGTTCATTCCTTCCCATTTATCTATTGTTAATCATGGTAATCTCACTCAACCCACTGTCAAGTACAAATATCTTAGAGCCTAAGTCGCAAGTCAGTATTATTCTTTAAGGAGATATTCATGTTCTATTTATTTATTAACCCTCGTAGTTGTTAGCTCTTAAACTGTTAGTCTTACTACAGTAACCAGCTACCTCCTTAGCATTTAGTTGTAAAAATATTTATGAAACCTTTTAATATGTCTAAAATAAATTAAGATAAAAAGTGTTCAACACGAAAAGAGGTGTTTTATTTTGCCTGAACATGACTTATCATAATAGAGAGTTTTCCATAAGATTTTAAACCCGAGTCACTGGGAGACATGGAAAATGCTATGGGAGATTCATGGGAGAATTGCTCCATCAGGCCTTCAAATTCAAAGGGGCTAACACCAACTTTGTAAATTGATTAGAAATCATTTTTATTTAGCATAATATAAAATAAAATTTGACTATCAGTTACGGTAGTTTACTAAAGTCGTGGCCAGGCTTATTGGCGGGTTGGTCAATCAGCTAATGCAACCTATTACCTTTAGTAAACTGTTTCCAGAAGGTGGTAACTGTTTTTATTGAAATCATAATTTAACTGTTTGTAACTATTCATTTTTAATGTGAGCTTTTCTTGCGCATTTATACTATTTTTTTTTTTTGATACTTTTATTTTGGCTAAATGATTTTATAAATTATTGCTTGTTTATCAAGTGAAACAGATGGAAGGATCCGTAATGATTATATTAGGGCAATTTAGGATTATCTTACCTTAAACAAACGTTTAAGGAAAACTTTAACGTAAGCTATAGGAAACGTAAAAACGTGAGGAAACGTGTTATGAGTTATATGATAAAGGTAACCTAAAAAAGTTTTGTAATTTTCGTCTTTTACTAACAAAATGTTGTCTAATGAGATCACAACAAAGACAGAAATAGGCTATATAGTTTAAGTGTGTGGTGTGAAAAATAAATAGGCTGTACACTAAATGATTTCATTGTATCACAATAAAAAAAGTATTCCCAAAGCATTATCGAAACTCAACGCTGCTTTTCAAATGCAGTATTTTTCTCATGTCAGTGTAATTTTTACTAACGCCTCTATAAATCATAATAAATTGTCTTGGTACACAAAGTCTGCATAGGTTAGAAAATTAGGGTGAGGCTAGTTCACACTTCAAGTCCTACGCATGAGGTGCCTTCCTCTTTCATAGATGCACGATGTGTAGGTAAAGTGCAACATTAAAGATTAAACTAACTAAAATACTTATGTAAGTTAAATATATTTGATAAATTGTAACTTTGAAAGATATCGCTTGTAAAAATGTATTGAAACAATTTTTAATGGTTTAACAACCAGTTAGAAAGAAGGTTGTGTCTATACATAACAGCGGGCAATATAATATGTTTGTAACCGTTACTTTATATGATTCTGGTTGAAGCAGCTACTGTTAAGATCCAGAAACAGTTTACAAAGACAATAGGTTGCAACAGCTGATCGGCCACCCGCCAATAAGCCTGTCCAGGACGGTAGTCGTTAAAATGTCTCTACCCTATTCATTGCAAAATAAAAAGTAGGAGTGTTGCAAAGTGAAGAGAGATTGTGATATCTGTTATCATTAAATGTGCCTACTTCGGATGTAACAGAATTTTTTATAAACTGGCATCAAATCTTATAAATATTATATTGGGTTTTTTAACTGATCGTAACAAGGTTATGAGACAAATTAAACAACTTATATTACTATATTATAAATCTGGTGTCTTTAACCAATTTGTTTCTATTTGCTATGACTCTATTTTTGGCAAGTTGCCATTCATCTTCTTAAAAAAAATATTTTGAGTCAACTTAAAAAAAATCAGGTGAGGGTTGAAATCGAATTTTTTTTTGTAAATATAATCAGAAAATGAAAACTAGGACTATAAAAATTCAAGTTATGGCTCTTTGACAGTCTTGCTTTGACGACAACACTGCCTTTTATTTTTAAAGGTGTTGCATTTGAAGTGTCTGGGACTTTGTTTTGTAATGGCGAAAATACAGAGACTTTGAGGATTTAAGTAAAACACTTTGAGCTCCAAAACTAACAACAAAATGTCATTTTAATTTTTTTTAAACTGTTTTATGGACTGATAAAACCACAAGCCTTTACAACACTAACACTGAATTAAAATTAATGGGCGATTGATTGTATGTCACTTCGCCGACTATCTTGACGTGATATGTATGCCAGAGAGGAGGGGGGGGGGGGGGACTGTAGGTAGAGGTAACAATTACAGCTGATCATGAAGTGGAGAAGGAAGAGGGGAAGAGGAGGATGTGAGGAGTTGAACCAATTGTTTACATCACTCATCAGCCGTCATGGAGCTGGTTGCGTGGTCCCTCGTCTGGTTGGCGCGGCTCGCAGGTAAATGTCCTCCGGTTTATTGAATTTTATTTACAAAATGTCATAAAAGCAAATTATACATTTTATTAATTATAAAAATTTAAAAAACAAACTTGGGTTCAAATTTATTTTTCATAATGATTTTTGTTTAAATTTACAATGCCAGTGGTAGTAAACTCTAATTGTTAAATCTTGATAAAATAAAAGAACATTTTTACAATTATTCTGAATGACAGTATAATAGAGAGTTTATGCAACATACAGTTAATCTTACGGTAAACGCTAAACGCTATTTTTAAAATGCAAATTTATGTATATTACGTTACAGAGGATAGTTCAACTGTATGAATGATGTCTAATGCTTACTATTGATCACTTTTAAATGAAATTTTGTAACTTGAAGCAGTAAAAATGTCTAAGTCGGCCATTATCAAAATAGCGTTTAACGTATTCATTTACTGTATGTGCAAAAACTGTCTAATAATCAGTTCCCATACTACTTTCAAATCCCTGTTGCAGCAGATCTGCTTACTCAGCAAATTTTCTTTATTGTAGATGATACTTGTAATTTAATTTTAAATTTTTGAATGATTTATAAGCACCAGTTTTTAAATATAGTTCAGAGGAAGCCTTATCAACATTTTCTAAACCTACCTAAATGTACCTGAAAAAAGGGTGACAACAAAATAAGTGATAAGGAGCACAAATTACTATTAATATTAGGCTTAAGTTACAGCAGTGTTTCCCAAACTTTTTTAACCCATGGCTCCCTTTCAGTACAAACATGGCTTGGCGGCGCACTTATGATAATTGACCCATTTTGCATTGTATTGCTTTACAATTACATTTTAAATTTATCTTTTAAACAGTTAGCGGTTAATATATTCTTACATATCACTTTAAATATGATTGTTACTATTTGCATTATAATACAGAATTCACTATCTTAAACATTTCTCACAGATTGGTCAGTTAGTTACTGGCAAAATTGATCAGGTTTACCTTTTACTATGGAGGTCAAGAAATAATATAACATACAATAGTTGTAATTGTAATAACACATGATTTATTCTTATTGCCAAAAAATGAACTTGAAACAAACATTAAAAAAATATGAAACTAGCATTTGAAGCAGTGGGCTGTCCGCCGAGCGCCAAGGACGGACGACGATTTCCGAAACTACACGAAGGTAGTTGTGTTGCCTAGCAACGAGCTCCACGAATAATATGACGCGCTTGCCACGATTGCAGGCTGTGCTAAGTGCTGGACACGGACGCGTACACTTAGGGGGGCCGGCCAGCGTTCATGGGCGCTTTCCCAACATGATAAAGCTTATAACCACAAAACTGCACCAAGACGCAATGTTTTGTAGTAGGCCTTTTTGGTAGACGACGACGGCGCCCCTGGCACTAGCTCGCGGCACACCGGGGCGCTGCGGCGCACAGTTTGGGAACCGCTAAGTTACAGTGATGAGGTATTTTAGCGCTTGTGAAAACTGAATTAGTGAGAAAGGCTGGTGTGTTGTTCCTTAAGTTTTGAACTCTATCAGTTAGTGTCAACAATATCCTGAAATATGATTACAGGAGCCCAGAGTCTGGAGACGGAGCCCATTTGGCTGACGGTGTCGTCCCTGTACCGGACTCGGATCCAGGGAGCGGCTTTGATAGACCGGGAGCTGCAGCTCAACTGGGCGGAGGATGTGGAGGAGGTGGCTCTCTTCACCAGCGACCCCACCCTCAACCTGACCACCCCTCCTGGTGAGTGTTGAGGATGTTGTTAAAGAAAACTAGTTCAGGTACAAAATGCAACGCCGAAAGACCTCGCTCCCTTGTTTACTAAATACTAATCATCATACTTTATTTTTTGGTGGAGTCTTCAAGTTTGGTTACACTGGGTATCTGAGTGGTTATAGTGCTCCCCTTTGAAACCAAAGGTTGCCGGTTCGGTCCTGAGAAAAATTTGTAGCATTTTTAAGATTCGATTCCATGCCCATTTACCATTTGTCATTGGGCTATTAATTAATGATGCTTTCTAACAACTGGTCAATGTTAGATAGTAACAAGACTGGGGTTTGGTTCGTTCTCTGTCAAAACATTAAAAAAATGCCACTGGCGTAGATAGACATCAAAGCAAAAAACCCTGTACACTGTGTTTTAACTCAATGTGTAGGATTTATGGCAGTGGCAGAGGATTGGCAGCGGCCGTAGCTCAGTGGTAGAGCTCTGGGTTATCACCCAGCGGGCCCGGGTTCAAATCCCGGCTCGGGGACAAAAAGATCGTTCGGCTGCTCCCGTGGTTCGGAAGTCACGTTAAGCTGTTGGTCCACCTGCATAGAAAACAAAAAAGTGCAGGCATTTCAGGCGAGGAGAACTATCAGTTAATTGCTGATATACCTCCACTAAAAGCCATATGATTATTATTAATGTGAAGGATTGAAAATAAATTGAGTAAAATGTAGTTAAGAAGTGAAACTTATTGTAGCATACTCACATGAAAACTGATTTTCAAGATGGGTTTATAATTAATTCTAGTGGTCAGTGGCACTAATTTTACCAAATATTTTAGTACGGTAAGCTGTTTAGATTTTTCTTGTAATGTAACTCATCAGGTATTAAATAGATGGAGAACATTGGTTCATCTACTTAATAATAGCAATATAGGTTAAAGCTTATGCAAATTAAATGTAAAGTATTACATTCTTAACTGCCAAAAGAAATCCTACCAAATAAATAAGAAATTTTATGAAGAAAAATTATAGGATTGTTCTAATAGAAAATAATTTAATTTCTTATTAACGTAAAAATATTTGATATCTATATACTTGGTACTGTACAATAACTGATGCTTACTATTTTTTATATATCCTAATTTTTGTGAAAAATATAACCCTATAATTTTAAACAGTGTAATATTTGCAAAGAAGTTAAGTACATTATTAATTCCACTTTACAAAAAAGGTAGTAAAAGGGATCCTTCAAATTACAGACCTCTTTCAATACTTCCCTCTTTGTCAAAAATTTTTGAAAAGTGTATGTTGATCCAATTGGCTGATTTCTTTGAAACTAATAACTTGTTAGATAATCAACAACATGGTTTTAGACAGAATAAATCCACAACTACTGCCATAATATCTTTTATTGAATATATAATAAATAAAATAGATAATGATGAACAAGTTGTTACTGCATTTCTTGATTTAACTAAGGCGTTTGAAAGTCTATCACATCCAATTTTGCTTGATAAATTAAGTTCTTATGGAATCAATGGTAAAGATTTGGCTTTAATAAAATCTTACTTAACTGACAGGCTGCAATATGTTGAAACCACACAAATAGCTAGAAACAGAGTTTTAAAAATAAAATCCAAAACTAGACTAATTAAATATTTAGTACCACAAGGATCTGTTCTAGGTCCATTTTTATTTCTTTGTTATGTAGGAAAACTACCTCAATGCCTTACAGAATTAAAAATAAATAATGAATTATGTCTTTTTGCTGATGATATTAATTTGAAAATTTCAGACAAAAATATTAACAAAATTTTTCCAGCAGTAGAAACAGCAATAAACAAAGTAAAAACACAGCTAGGTAATCAAAACTTCTTGCTCAATGAAAATAAAACGACTTTTATCAAGTTCTCATGTAAAAATACTAAAAGCGTAATTGAAAATCCACAATTTCCCTTTCAATTCCAAGATAATACAAAAATTTTAGGATTAATAGTAGATAAAAATCTTAATTGGACATTTCACATTGATAAACTATGCTCTAAATTGAGTTCCGGTATTTTTGCAATTAGAAGATTAGCTCCATTTTGTAATTTAATAACCCTTAAATCTGTCTACTTTTCTTTGATCCACTCCCACATCTCATATGGTTTGGAAGTGTATGGATCAACAACTGTCTGCAATTTGAATAGAATCTTATACCTACAAAAAAATGCCATAAGAACTATGTTACATTTAGATCATGATGCACATTGTAAAAATCACTTTAAAGAATTGGGTATAATGACGGTTTATAGTCTTTATATATATAGAACCGTATTGCATGTGAAAAAAATTAGTGGCACTTTACCTAAAAATGTGGAAAAACATAGTTATGATACAAGAAGCAAGCAAAATTTACAGGTACTAAAACATAAAAAAGAAGTTTTCAAAAAGAAGCCATCTTACATAGGAATAAAATTTTTTAACCAACTCCCAACAGTAATAAGAAATTAATTAAGTTTTCAAAAGTTTAAAAAATCTGTAAAAACATTTTTTGTAGAAGCTGCATTGTATGATATTAATTAATATTGGTCTATAAAGTGATTATATTTTATTTTTTTTCATTAATTTTTTAGACTTAATTAAATTAAGTTAGTATACTCATTGACACAATTCATGTATACAAATGTATACTTTGATGAATAAAGGATATTTGAATTGAATTGAATTGAATTCAGAAAAAGTAGGGTATTTATTGAACATTCTATAAGACACTTCCTTTAGCTGTCCAACATTTAGGTCAAGTTCACAGAAGTGGTACTAATAGATTTCAGTTTGACTGTCAAATTACACAATTAACTTCTCATCGTCGTTAACCATTTGTGAAATGATTAGCTTTAGTCACAGTTCTTGGTCTTGCTACTTTATTTCATTCACACTTCATCACCTTACACCTACACCGTGGAAATTTCCTATATTATTTCAGAATATTTTGTAGCTTTTTTCATATTATTGTTAATTGTTAGTAAATTATTTGCGGACATTTTCCATCACTGATTGAGTAAAACAAATTCACGACGTTTCAGGATTTAGAATCTGACCCACTTATTCTGGTGGAAAAAAATAACAAAGTTAGTAAAAACCACACCAGGCGAACCTGGAGAAGTCCATAGCCAAACCTGAAAACAGAAAAGGCAGTCACAAAAAGTTAAATAAAACACGAATAAATGCCCAAAGCTTAAACCTTTGAAAGCTGTAAAAAAAAATAAAATAAAAAAAATAAAGCACAAAAAAAGAAAATACATCATCTAAAATGATTACACAGAAGTGCAAGTCATTTTCTTAAAGTTAGGTGTGTTTTTACTAACTTTGTTATGTTCTAGGTATTTCTTCCACCTAAAGGGGGTCAGATTCCAGATCCCGAAAGATATTGAATTTGTTTTACTAATCAGTGATGGAAACTAAACAATTACATAAACTCACCATCACCAACAATGAACTTTAAACATGTTTATTTTTAAAACAATGATTTATATTTATCTAAATACCATATATAGTAGACCTATAGCTAAAATCTATCAAACTACAAAGAAAATATAACATCAAACTGATTACACAGAAGTGATGCAATTAATTTTCCTAAAAGTTACTCAGAACCTTACTGTAGTACTTAGAAGCGACAAACTGTTAAACAAAATAAGTTGTTCTAGAAACAATTTTTAAAATAAAAATTTGCTCTGTATCGGAATAATCTAATGCATGTTATCTGACCGTTGTCTTTTAAACTTCAATTTATACCAGATTTCAATCACATTTTAACTGAGCTTTCTCTTCTTTTAACTTTTTTACCTGGAAAAATAAAAAAAAATAGATTAAGGTTCAATTGTTTGGTCAAGATTCGTTCAGGATATAGTGTAAGGAGGGGAATTTAACCCCACCGTATGCACTTAGTTGTGCGAGTTCGCACGGAGGACCATCCAGAGGGTCTATACCAGACGGAGGTGAGCCTGGGGCGCCCCCACCTCGGTTACTGGGAGATGGAAGCCCCCGCTGACCCGGAGCCCCCACCCCCCGGCGACCTCTGCCTCCCGTTCTGGATTGGCTCCTACAGGAACGGTTCTCTGGAGCAAGTGGAGTGCCTCAAGATCAGACCAACATGGATGTCCGACAACAGGTACACACTTTTGAACAATTGTACTGTCAAAGGCCACAAATATGATTTTTTCCCATTTAGATAGTGTAATAATTTGATTTTACAAAACTTTTGAACTCAAAGATGAGTCTCACAAACATATCTAACAAACTGCACTATAAAGAATCTAATTTTGGGTGAGTCGGTGGCGTAGTGGTTAGTGCGTCGGACTTCGGGACCATGGCAGCGATGTTGTGGGTTCAATGCCGTGTTCTGCCATTGAATTTTATTAGTACCATTCACCTTGTACTGTAGCGGCTCATCCCCTTACTTGATCTAATACTGTACACCCACAGATCAAAAGTCTATGTGGATGGGGCAAAGTAATGCAAAAAGAGGTCCACCAACCTCTTAAAAAAATATTTAGATTATCTTGAGGTTTTAAGGGTAATTCAATCTGATAGGAAATTTCTGAAGATGAGTGATTACATATTTAAAATTTTGGTTGATAGGGTAGTAATGACCCTCTATCTTTTCACTATGGCTATGGGGTTCCGTTCTTATTCCAATTTATATTTTATCCACATTCACATTTGTTATGTGACTAAAACCACACTGATCTGTGAAAAAACCTAAAAATAATTCTCTGTACCGTATTCTCCTTATCAACCTTCCCCCAAACCCCACTTGTCTTGATGTGTTCATTGCACTACCAAACCTAATAGCAATAATGTTAGTTAATATATCATAGAACAGAATGTTTTTTTTTATCCACCCAATGTCTTACCCCTATTATCATGTCTTCCTTTATATATCTACAACGTCTACAATTATAAAGCTAGACAGTTTCAGTAAAATAATTTAAGGAATTTCTATATACTTTTTTTTATTTTAAAGCCAGTGTAATTTTTAAACATTTTGATGGGAACACTTTTTTTGTTTTGGAGTGAAAGCCCGGGCCCCAAGTTTCAGACTTGGCTGACATACCCTCTCGACGGCGCTGCTTACAATTTATTATCCATGCTAATATTTAGTAAATTATGACTCATAAATCACCAGCAAATACAATGTATTGACCTTTGTACTGATTATATAGGAAGTCTGACTCTTAAATCCCCAGGGGAAAAATCATGGGTTGTTTCGTCATTTTGTTACTTAGTAAAACAACATCTATAATGATTATCACATCTACTAAAGTCTTTTAAATAGTCTTTATTATTAATAACAACGTTCTGTCTTATTTGTAAACATGCTCTTCAGCATTGGCATTGTCCACGATGGCCATGCGTATTTGCAGCATTGGTAACATTGTCGGTGCTACCCCCCTCCTCGTTCGAATTTGCTCTCCCACAAAATGATAATGGGGGAAGTAGACGCTAGTCCAATGGCTGGTGAAAATTTAAGATATATTTAAGAAAATAACAAATTTCAAAACAATTTATTTTCTTCAACCACCATACTTTTCAATACTTTCTTGAATCATTGATGAAAGCTTGATGGCAGCTTGTCCATCGGGGGACTGTCACTGACTTCTCTTGTGTGGCCGGGGACGCACAACTCCGCGTGCTACAAGCGAGGGGAGACGCTCAGCCTCAAGGACACTCTGGCCAGATACGTCTTGACGCAGGACCAGGACGTGTGGAGCCAGCTGGTCTACGGTATCAGGTGCAGAAAACTCTCTTGGAAAAATTTACTGTATTTAGATATTTAGTTGCCATTTTTAAGATACACAAAATAAAAAAAATTCCTGAATATGCATTATGCGTGGCAGAGATTCCCCACCACTGGGCGGCTGTTTGCCCCTTGCTTCTCAGTTTGAGGTGAGTCTCATTGCTGTGTGGCAATGCTACTTGTTTTCACAGTGTTTTAAATGGCAGCGCTAATGAAAAATCCCGCCAAAAAAGAAAATCCAGGCAATGGTTTTTTGGGAATGAAAGGGATTAATCCATGTGGATTTCAAGCCACAAGGAGCAACAATATACTCAAAGTTCTACTATGACACTCCTAAACGACTTTGACACGCCATCCAAAACAAGAGGCGTGGAATGCTGTCAGCTAAACAGCATTTTTTTTTTTATTCACGACAATGCGCCCGGCCTCATGTATGAGCACAAACACGTCAGGAACTCCAACGTCTGAAGTGGGAAATTGTAGGCATCCTCTCTACAGCCCTGACCTAGCACCAAGTAATTTTTATCTGAGTTTGAAAGAAATTTTGGGTAGAACACAGTTTGGAAATGATAGTGAACTTAAAGAAGCAATGATTACATGGCTCAAATCTTTTGTAGCTGATAATTATAACATCAGAATAGCGAAACTGGTCCCACGCTACAACAAGTGTCTCGACAACAAAGGGGATTATGTAGAAAAGTAGAATAAGGTGCTGTTGCTTTATAAATAAAGTGTGGTGTTGATATCTCTTGTTTTAAACCATAGTAAAACGTTCTTTACTTTCTGGATGATGCTCGTATTAACCCAGAACATTTGTTTGAACATGTTTTATTATGTTATGAATCAGTTTTTCAAAAAAGTTCAGACACAGCATGCTTTTATCATATTAACAACCAGGACTATGTAAAAAATTCTGTTTGTTCTGTTTAGGTATATTGATCTACGGGTTGGCATCTACCCTGTGAAACACAATAAATCTGAGCATATCGATCATGAGAAAAGGTAGGTCTATTGTACTTTCATACTAATTTTACTAACAATTAGCAAGTAAGAACTGAACAATTATATTTTTGATGTATGATATCAATCATTTCATTGAATTAGATTTTATTTCACCTATTTAGAAAGATAAAACACAATGTCCTAATACCACAGACATTAAAAAAAATTACAAATAGTTGAATGATTTAAATTTAACTGGATATTAAGTTAATAATCTATACTCTTTTTCAGTGTTGGGGAAGCTACTTTTTAAAAGTAGCTAGCTACAGCTACAGCTACTTTTTCAAAAAAGTAGCTTAGCTACAGCTACAGCTACATTTTCAAAAAAGTAGCTAGCTACAGCTACAGCTACAATAAAAAAGTAGCTCGCTACAATTTAAGCTACTTTGCTACTTTCGCAAACTGGTCCTGTTTTTCTCTTGTAGGCTAATATATAACCACCCAATTTTCCCATTTAAAAGTAAAATTAATTTTTTTTAAATATAGGCCTACTCCTTCTTTTGGTATTATGTTTAGACATATTTTCATTTTAATATAATAATTTGTGACTCTTATGGAGCCTAGGTAATGTAAACAGAATAGTGGCATGAAAATATAAATTGTCGAATAAAAAGACTTACATCAAAGACGTAAACAACAAGATTTATTAAGTTATAACTTATTACTTCACCAGGAACTTAATGTTATTAAGTTCATAACATTTTTCTTAGACTGGCCACAATAGGGTTAATAATGTTGGCGTATGCACACAAGAAGAAGGACTGGACTAGCTTTTCAGTTTAGTGGCTAATCTCGCTTTTAGGCCTACCAATTGCCATGATGTTGATTGTTAGATTAGATACTACAGAAACAGAATATAAGTATGAAGCACTCTGTAAAGTACTAAGTACAAATTTACAAAGTTCGGGAAGTAGGCCTACAGTAAACGTTCACATCAACTTCTAACATCAATCATCAATCAAGGTAATTGAGGTTATGTTAGTTGAGTCGTTATGGCAGTACAGTAACAATTGCCTATTTATTTGAATTCATTGACGTAGCGTCATTTCTCATTGTTGTAAATATTCCTTTCCTTAATTGCCGACCTGAGCGATCCTGGCGGTGTGCAAGCATAGTGCAACAGTTTAGTTTCTATTCTATAGGCGCATATTAGTAGAATACTACTAGCGCATCTAGTGGTCAGCAAACACAAAAGAGAACAAGACTGGTGATTGTCATGTTGTGGTTATGAGGTTATGGTACTCAATTGGAGCGTCTGGTGGTGGCAATGGATTGAAAGTAACCTTCAATTCCAACGAGAAAAAACATAACAGCTGACCAACCTTCTCTCGTGTTTATTTAGAAGCAATGAATGATGAAATGTAAACACAATTATTATATTTTATTGAAACAATAGTAGCGAGTAAAGTAGCGGAATAATCCGCTACAACTACTCAAAAAATGTAGCTCGCTACAGCTACAAGCTACTTATTTTCAAAAGTAGCGGAGCTACACTAACGCTACTAAAAAAGTAGCGGAGCTACAGTAGCGCGCTACAAGTAGCGCGCTACTCCCCAACACTGCTCTTTTTTAATATGCTACGGTAAGGGTTATTTTGTTAAGAGAACTCCTCCTACAATTTACAACCGATTTTCAAGTTTTTGGGGTCATTGGATAGGGCTCAGTCTGTAGTTGTTTCTCCCAAAAACTGATGAGAATCGGTCTTAAATTAAAGGCGCTATCCTTCATTGAAATTTTCCCATTAAAATAACATTAGGTTGAGAATTTTAAACATATGTTAATGTACAGCTGTAAAGAGGTGTAGTTTTTAGGCGATTTCCAGATTACAATGTTGGATTAGATGGTTAAAATTAATTAATTAATTATTACTTTATTTAACCAAACGTAATTTTTATGCCCGATTTTGAGTAAGGTTTGCACTAGTGGTTGTCAAGTCCCATCAATAATGGGAGTGATTATCTTTCTCATAGACTGAATAATACTTTATAATTGTTACACAGGTTTCGAAATAAAAGAAAACCATTAATATTTGTAGTAATTCATAATAAGATACGAAGTTTGATAAATATAAGCATTTAATTCGTGAAGTTTTTTTTGCAGAGGTATTGGTACTTATTTTATATCAAGCAATTGTGCAAATATCTAAGTATTGTAGTTCTTTGGCAAGTACTGTTTAATAACCAACAACTTCATGTTCTGCAGCTTCTGGGTGAACCATGACTTGATCAAAGTGCGCCCGCTAGTTCCCGTGTTGCGAGAACTGAAACAGTTCGTCCAGAAGGCGAAGGGAGAGATTGTGATCGTAGACTTCCATCGGTTCCCCGTGGGTTTTGCTGGGAGACACCCGAGACACAACAGGTTGGTCGAGCTGTTGGAGAAGGAACTGCGAGACGTCGCCATAGAGTTCACAGGGACTTTCCCCACCCTGGATACTCTGTGGCAACAGGATAAACAGCTGATCATCTCGTATGGGGACAACGAGGTGGCAAAAAGTGAGTGATTGAGAACTAGAGTTTTTGAAAAGTTTAACTGTGTGATGTATATAACCCCATTGTTGTTGTTGTGGATGCATGTGTCACATATTTGTTTGATTGAATGAACTGCATGAGTCTTACCAAATAAACAAGTGGATTGGTATACGAGCAAAACATTATTAACATACAAATTATAAGAACTGAGTGTGTACCATCTTAAGTAGCGTCAATAAAACATCAAGAAATTACAAATACAACGGTTGCATATCTCACCTGGGTACTCAGCGAATTCACAACAGAAAACAGTATTTTTCTATTTTCCCTATATAAGCACCAGGGGATTGAGAATGTAGGTTTGCTGCCATGGGAGTGTTATAAGCAAATATAATATGATTAATCTCTTTCCAATGCAGATATATAATTAATTGTATCAAATTTTTATATGTTAAAATTTTCCCTAAAATCCCCATGGAAATGAGTATATAGCTTTGTCTCCATATGGGTGTTGTAAGAAAATATAAGTTATGCTTTACTTGGTGACAGTGGCGCACCCAGAAAATAATTATGGGGGGGCTATTTGGTCCTTGAGCCAACCGACGGCAAACATTTAAAAATCCGGTTTTATAACCCAGTCAGCACACAATGTAAAAATCACGTTATTTTCACGTGAAAAAAGGTGAAAATGTAAAAGTGAAAAATAATACGTTTTTTTCACGTGAAAATAACGTAAAAATGTGAAAGTAAAAAAAAATGAAATTTAAAACGTGATTTTCACCAAAATTTTTTTACATTTTTTTTACTTTATGTTTTATATTCACTAAATCACTTTTTTAAGACAGGGACTTCACACAGTAGGTATTTTAACCTAAATATGAATGAGAGATTAGTGTAGGATGGTTGTGGCACGATCTTGCCCAGTCAGCACAAAATGTGAAAATCACGTTTTTTTTCACGTGTAAAATGTAAAAATTATATAAAAGTAAATAGAAGAATATTTTTTTCACATCAAAATTACGTGAAAAATGTGAATGTGAAAAAAGGCGAAACGAAGAATATTTTTTTCACGTCAAAATTACGTGAAAAATGTGAACGTGAAAAAAAGGTGAAAAGAAGAATATTTTTTCACGTCAAAATTACGTTTAACATGTAAAATGTCAAAAACTGATGAAAATATAATATCATTTAACGTGAAAATTATGTTAAAAATGTCAAATGAGAAAAAGGCGAATAATAGAATATTTCTCATGTACAAATTATGTGGCAAAATTTAAATCTAAAAAACGGGTAAACGAGAGAGTAAGTATTTTTGCATTTAAAATCTATGTAAAAATGTATACCGTATTTAAAAAAATTAAATTAAAAAATTCATTTTCAAATTTTTTTTACTTTTTAGTTATTGATAATTTTATTTGACTGTCAAAGTATCAGATTTACTTATGTAGAGATATTGTCTAATTATAGCTTTCGAAATAACAATTTAAATTTCAATTTGTGGTATTAACAATTTATAATTATATTTTTTAGCCTTTACATTATTCCAACAGGATGTAATTTCATGCGTTGGTTATATTAATTTTAATAACACTTTAAATATTTAATGCGCAATAGTAAATATAGTTATAAAAGATTAAAAAAATTATTATTATTAACAAACACAGAGTTATTTCAAATTGGGCCAGAGTTTTAATTTTGACTTGCTTAAGTACAAGGAAGGTTGAGTATTAAATGTATAAATAGTAATTTAAATCTGCCTATGGTACAGCAAAAGTGGCTGAGAGGGTTAAGGCGCTAGGACATTGACAGAAAGGTTGTGGGTTCAAATCCAGATGAGGGTGAGAAATTTTTGATCGACTTTATTTACATTTTTTAAATGTATTGGTTAGAAAAAAGCATTCATTTACAAATTTTGTTGAAAAAAATTGTTAAATGTTCAGTAAAACATAAGTTAAAAAGGTAAAAATTAAGTGAAACAAAAACGTCATTTTCACGTCTTTTTTTCACGTTTTTTTCACGTGAAATTCAGTGCAATTTTTACGTTATTTTTACGTGAAAATAACGTGATTTTCTCCTTTTTTCACGTGAAATTTACGTGAAAATGTAAAAAAAGAAACGTTATTTTCACGTGAAAATAACGTTTTTGTGCTATCTGGGAAGGCATTAATTACTTTAGTTTTATTTTAGCTCTTTGAATGCAAGTTTTGTGTAGGAATTATAGGAATGAATGATAAAACCCAGCAGATTAAGATGTTAGGTTTTATTTTGACAAAATCTTCTTATATCAATTAAACAATATGAGCCAAAAACTGACACAGACCTTAGAAGGCGAGTGGGTGAGGTTTACTGCTGACCTTTTGCAGTTGGGTTGTGGAAGGAAAAAACCCTTTTGTCCCACCTGGGGTTTCTCCCACCCACCACCAGAAACAAACAAATCAAGAGTGAGCGAGAATCGTTCCTTTGCGGGATTTGTAATATTATGAGATGCGTTTTATTTATTTACTTATTTTTAGTGCATTTCTTAGGAACATGAATGCAGCTATTATTTTGAAGTTGTAGTGAAATGCAACTCCTGCAAACCAGTATTCAGTACTCAATGTGTTAATAATGGGTAATTCTTGAGTTTAGCTACGACCATCGGAAAATGGAAATTTTTTTCCAAAATGTTGGAAATTTTGCGCTGATTCCGAAAATGATAGTTTTCCCGCGGAAAACTCGGGAAACCCCAAAAAATCGAAAAACCCGGAAATGAACTTTTTTTCCGAAATGCGACATGTGGGTATTTAAAATAACCGGCATGTTGAGCTCACTACGAATATGTAAAATTTATTTTGATCTGATTCTAAATAAGCCGGAAAATGTGAAAAATGTCGGAAAAGCCGTCAGATGAACTATTTTTAAGCATGTAATGTGAGTACTCGAAAGACGTGGAATTTTGTGTAGAATACAAATATGAATATATTAATTGAATAGAACAAACTAGTCGTGAACAAAGAGAAAAAACCCTTATAAATAAAATCAAAACACCCTGAAACTTGCATAAATAAACCACGAGGCTAAAAATGTTTCAAATGGTTGTTACTTATGTACTACCTTAAACTATTAGGTAATAGGCAGTACAGTACTATAAACATAAGTACTAGCTTACATCACATAATCAAAATAACACTAACTTAACTAACATAAGCTAACTAACCTAACCTAACCTAACCATCATTGTGAGTCATAACAAGCAAAGTGTTATGTGTAGAATACGAATATACATATTTACTATGTATTTACTATGTATGTATTTAATACATATTTATTATATGAAATTCACCAAGTTAGTATTCACATGATGGTTGGTTAGTGGTTAGTTGTTAGTAGTTAGTTAGGTTAGGTTATGTTAATTAGTGTTATTTTAGATTATATGTGATGTAAGTTAGCACTTATGTGTATATAGTACAGCATATTACCTAATAGTTTAAAGTAGTACATAATAAAAACGATTTGAAGCATTGTTAGTGGTTCATTTATTTATGTAACAGTAAGCTATTTATATATATATTTGTCTATTTAGCCACTAGTTTGTTGTATTCATTTAATATATACAAATTTGTATTCTACATACAAGTCCACGTCTTTTGAGTACCCACTTAATATAGTATCTGGATTTTCCGGCTTATTTAAAATCGGATCGAAATACATTTTACATATTCGTGATCAGCATAACATCCCGGTTAATTTGAATACCCACTCGACGTATTTCGGAATAAAAATGTCATTTCCGGTTTTTCCGATTTTTTGGGATTTTCCAAGCTTTTCCGCAGGAAAAACTATCATTTTCGGAATTTTCCATCAATTCCAACATTTTGGAAAAAAAATTCCGATGGTCGTAGCTAAACTCAAGACTTATCAAAATGCCAGTAGGTGGATGAAAAAAAATATTTTTTTTTCTAAATTTTTTCTTATTTTTTTAAGTATTTTTTTCTTGAGGGGGGGCTACAGCCCCCTTAACCCCCCCCCCCGTGGGTGCGCCACTGCTTGGTGAATGTACATACAACATTTTATCAAGTTATGTCAGTAACTAAGTTTGATGTAGGGTTTTCTTTATTTCCCATAAAAATAACATGGGGAACGTGGTTTTAGTTAAAATCTAGTTTTTCTAGTTGTTTTTGTAATATATAGTAACGACTAAAAGAAACGGCTCGAGTGATTCTAAGGGGGGGGGGGGGTCGCCTATCGACACTTTCGCCAAGGATGCCAGAAAAACTAGGGTGGGCCCTGGCTACTACCGTAATAGCGAGATTCTAAAAAAATAAAAATGTGACAGCAATGACAGGTAAAATATGGGAAACTTTAGATTCAGAGCTAAGCAAAAACATATTAAGATGACTTTAAAAAACATAATACATACTAGCATTTGTTTTTACTGTTAAAAAAAGAATAAGAATATTCTGTGAACCCAAGAGACTGAGTCAGTTGTTATTAAGTCTGACATTAGGTACGGTATATATAACTTTTAGAACTTTAGGTACCATATATAAATCATCACACCCACCCCTTCAGTCATACTAACCATGAAATACGTACCACAGTGTGTGGGGGTTCCAAATAGAGTCTCTTAAAAAGTCTCTCTCTTAAAATGTCTATTTGATAATTTCTAAAGAGTAGCACCTTCGACATCAAGTCAGATAAAAACCTGGGCTTCAGAACCACAACAGTGATGTGCGTTTTAATCCCTGTGCTGAGAGCATTTCTTATCAGTAGAATTCACCTGTACTGTATCAGCTTCCCCTCTTGGTTTGTCAAATGAATTATTCTTTTCACAGATCTGTATTGTAAATAGACAGGGCGAAGTTATGTAAGAAAATCTGTTAACCTTTTTAAATTAAAAAATGTGTTCCAGAGCACCCGTGGCTGTGGCCACCGATCATGCAGATGTGGGGCAACCAGCAGACGGTGGAGGGACTCGAGGAGTTCCTGGAGTCAAGCATGAACGAGACGGAGTCGCGCCGCGGCCTGTGGGCGACCATGGCCCAGCTGACCCCGGGACAGAAGGATCTGCTGTTCCGGCCCAACAGGAGGTGGGCGAGGGAGTCAGGGATGCAAGGACGTATCGTAGAATGAATCTTTCATAGGGAAGTTTGAGGAATGATTGTGATCTCTGTTAAAAAAAAGACTTTATTGATAATGAGTTTTTCTGAACATTTACACTCCTTTCATACATCACGGTTTTGCCCGTACGATTAAAAATCGCACGATTTAAAAACCGTCCATCACACCATACCGTCGCCATGTCTGTGTGAAAGGTCTCATAAGATTGTATTGGAATGTCCGCCGTGTGATTTTTAATCGTACGGGCAAAACCGTGATGTGTGAAAGGAGCGTAACAGTTTAACAGTACAAGTTCATCCAAATAATAGATAAGTAAACATAAAATTTGATGAGTTGAAAGACTTATTAAAATCTTTTTTCAAAAGCTTCATAGACATTTCAGCATAACAGGATCCTCCACTCCTTACTTGTAAGATTGTAAGATACTAAAGTCCATAGACAATAGACTACAGAACAATATATCTTTATTGACAATTTCATTTAGAAGTACATAGTGTCATAAAGTAATTGTTTGTTCTGGCTTTAAATATTTTTTTTATTTATTTTATTCCACTTTTACTATCTCCTTCTTCTTTCTATCTTCAATCTCTTTATTTCTTCTTCCTTTTTTTCTTTCTTAAAAATCATAACAGTACATTAAAAAAAGCCTGTAGCTTGTAGCTTCTATAGTCGAGGCCACGAAATCAGGCGGGTGAATGATTTTGCAACGTTGCCAAATTTCCAGTGGTTATTACTTTAATCATATGTTTTATATTTATGTCAATGTTTTTATCTGTTTTATTAGATGATACTTATTTTGATCATATTTAAAGAATGTGCATTCAACATACGGTCTAGGCAACGCTGGATGATCAGTGTTGCCAGTTTATGCATCAACATACGCAATTTTCGACAATTTCTTTCATCTTTTGGTTCAATGTGACAACATCGCGTTTTCAGTCACCCGCCTGATTTCGTGGCCACTACTGTAGTTTCTTCTGCTTGGAAAGTCTTCTAGAGAGTATGTGGCGACCATTCGCCTTTAGTGAATTGTTTTATGTCATATGTTTTTATCAACACATGTTAATTTGAAATGTTTGTTTACTTAGAGTGTTCTGGCTTGGTATTATAAAATACTAATTAAAACATCCTTTCTCTGACTTCTGGTGATTTATTTCTTCCACATTGGTGACCCCGACGTGATAAATCTTTGCCATGTCAGAAGAGGCACTAAGATCGCAAATTGCAGAGCTGCAGGGTTACATTGGGGCTCTAGAGCAGCAAATTACGCAACTTCGCCAAACACCTCCACCACAGCAAGATGAAATGGCTCAAGTCAACCGGGTTTCCCTCCGACTACCACCCTTTTGGCCCGAAAATCCTGTTGTTTGGTTGGCCCAAGTCGAAGCTCAATTTGCAATTCATCGCATCACCTCAGACAACAGCAAGTTCAACTACGTCATCTCTCAACTCGACCAGAGGTACGCCGCCGAAGTCCAGGATTTAATAACGAGTCCTCCGGCCACGGGAAAGTTCGAAAAACTGAAGGCAGAACTGATTCGACGCATCGGAGCCACACAGGACGAAAGGATCCGCCAGCTACTGACACGGGCTGAGATTGGCGATAGGAAACCTTCTCAATTCTTACGGTACTTACGTAGTTTAGTGCCTAGCACCGAGACCGTTCCTGACCAACTACTGCGGACCTTGTGGAGTGGATGTCTTCCATCTTCAGTTCGATCCATCATTGCGACACAACAGGATCTTCCTCTTGATGTGGTTGCTGAGCTAGCGGATAAGGTATTTGAGGTTATTTTACCAACTAATGCCCCCACCATTTCTTCCCCACAGGTCAACTCTACCGCTAATTCGCCAATTCCCATTGATAGAGTCGACATCTGCGACAAACTCGATCAGCTTACGAGTCAAATATCGGCTCTGTCAACTCGTCTTGATGACCAAGGGGGCCGCCGTTCATCCGATTTCCACAGACTTAGTCGCTCTCGGGCATTATCGCCCTCTAATAAAGAGTCTGATGTCATCTCGCAAACCTGTTGGTATCATCGCCGTTTTGGTAGAGATGCTCGACGGTGCATTTTACCATGTAAGTTTTCCCCAAACTTCAACAGCAACCAGTAGTTGGGGCGTCTACTGGTTGCCACGCTGATGCTTTTCATCGCCTTTTCATTGTTGACAAAACGACACTACGGAGCTTCCTCCTTGATACTGGTTCGGATGTCTCGATCATTCCAACTTTCATGCTTCGAGTCAGGCCCCCGAAATCCTCATTATCTCTATCTGCAGCAAATAATAGCGCTATTTCGACCTATGGAACCATAACTTCCGAGCTCGACCTTGGACTCCGACGCTCATTCCCTTGGCGCTTTCTAGTTGCTGACGTCTCTGAGCCTATACTAGGAGCGGACTTTCTCAGCCACTATAACCTCCTACCTGATTGCAAACAACGTCGTCTTGTAGACGGGTTGACCGGCTTGTCTACGATGTGCCGCACGAAATGTTTGGAACAGCCTAGTATCAAAGCGGTTTCTCCGGAACTACCAATTAACAAAATTTTGGCAGAGTTTCCAGAGCTTACCAGACCTACTGGAGTCCCGCGGGAAGTACACCATTCTACTCTTCATTATATAAGAACGACCCCAGGACCTCCTGTTTCATCTCGTCCGCGCCGACCTGCTCCTGATCGTCTCAAAATTGCAAAACAGGAATTTGAAACCATGCTACTTGATGGAACTGCTCGCCCATCAGATAGCCCATGGTCGTCGCCACTTCATATAGTCCCCAAAAAGACAGATGGCTGGCGCCCTTGTGGCGATTATCGCGCCTTAAATGCCCGGACGATCCCTGATACGTATCCCGTCCGCCACATCCACGACTTTGCTAGTAATCTTAGTGGTTGTACAGTTTTCTCTGTTATTGACCTGGTCCGTGCATACAACCAAATTCCTGTCCATCCAGACGACATCCCCAAAACAGTAATTACCACACCATTCGGACTTTTTGAATTCCCTTTCATGACTTTCGGCCTTCGAGCGCCGACTCGCTCCTGATCGTCTCAAAATTGCAAAACAGGAATTTGAAACCATGCTACTTGATGGAACTGCTCGCCCATCAGATAGCCCATGGTCGTCGCCACTTCATATAGTCCCCAAAAAGACAGATGGCTGGCGCCCTTGTGGCGATTATCGCGCCTTAAATGCCCGGACGATCCCTGATACGTATCCCGTCCGCCACATCCACGACTTTGCTAGTAATCTTAGTGGTTGTACAGTTTTCTCTGTTATTGACCTGGTCCGTGCATACAACCAAATTCCTGTCCATCCAGACGACATCCCCAAAACAGTAATTACCACACCATTCGGACTTTTTGAATTCCCTTTCATGACTTTCGGCCTTCGTAATGCCGGACAAACTTTCCAGCGCTTCATTGATGGGGTATTATCCGGACTGGACTTCTGTTTCTCATATGTGGACGACATCCTCATCTCATCCCGCACACCAGAGGAACACGACTGTCACCTTCGTGCCGTTTTCCAGCGACTCTCGTCCCACGGGATTCTTATCAATATAAAGAAGAGTGTCTTTAGCTTACCTGCTGTCAGGTTTCTGGGTTACGAGGTTTCTGCTGAGGGCACACGCCCACTGCCAGACCGCATTGCCGCCCTCCAGGAGTACCCACTACCATCAAAATCTTGTGACCTTCGCCGGTTTTTAGGTATGGTAAACTTCTATCGTCGTTTCCTGCCTAATGCCGCTGTGCACCAGGCTCCTCTCCATGCCGCCATTGCTAATCTCCGTGGGAATCAACCAATTACTTGGACACCAGAACTAAAGCAAGCTTTCCACAACTGTAAAGAGAGCCTCGCGCATGCAACTCTCCTAGCCCATCCTGACTCCACAGCACCACTTGGGTTGTTCACTGACGCTGCTAACAATTCAGTTGCCGCTTGTCTCCAGCAACTGGTTAACGGCAGCTGGCAACCTCTTGCTTTCTTTTCACGTAAGCTAACTGTGCGACAAGTCGAGTGGCCTGCTTACTACCGTGAGCTGCACGCCATCTACACCGCTATTCAACATTTTCGACACATGCTGGAGGCCCAAAACTTCACTGTTTACACTGATCACAAACCTATCACCTACGCCTTCCAACAACGTCGTGATAGGCTTCCGCCGATTCAACTTAATCAGCTCTCATTCATCAGTCAATTCACGACTGATGTCCGCCATGTCGATGGAGCTTCCAACGTAGTTGCTGATGCCCTGTCTCGAGTCGGTGCAGTCAAAGTTCCGCACGCTGTCGACCTTCGGGACCTTGCACACGCCCAGTCTGGTGACACTGAACTTCAAACTATATTGGATGGTAATACGTCACTAAAACTCGAGCGGATTAAAGTTCCTGGCATTGATATGGAACTCTATGCTGACACGGCTACTCCAAAACCTCGTCCTTACGTTCCTGCACCATTTCGTCGTCAAGTGTTTGACGCCCTACACAATCTGAGTCACCCCGGCACGCGGGCTACGACACGCCTAGTCTCCGAACGCTTCGTTTGGCCTCATATCCAGAAGGATTGTCGCGCATGGGCCCGAGCTTGTCTCTCATGCCAACGTTCCAAAATCACACGCCACGTTCACTCACCACTCGGCAACTTCCAGCTTCCATCTGCGCGATTTTCGCATGTGCATGTGGATATAATCGGCCCTCTGCCACCTGCCGGTCCTTACCGCTACTATCTTACTGCTGTCGACCGGTACACACGTTGGCCTGAGGTTTGGCCTCTTGAACGCATTACGGCAGAAGAAACAGCTAATGCCCTTCTTCAATGTTGGATTTCTCGATTTGGCTCTATTTCCTGTATAACAACCGACCAGGGACGACAATTTGAGTCTGAGCTCTTCAAATCTCTTGGCAATGCTCTTGGGACCATGCGCACTCGCACCTGTAGCTGGCACCCCTGCTCTAATGGAATGGTCGAGCGCTTTCATCGACAGCTTAAGGCAGCTATTATGTGTCATCAGGGAATGTCATGGTTGCAATCTTTGCCCATCGTCCTGCTTGGGATTCGCTCTTCAATCAAGGAAGACTTAAATGCATCTCCAGCTGAACTTCTCTACGGTGAACCACTCCGTCTTCCCGGTGAACTCCTTGTCACACCTTCTCCAGGACACATCCCTGACGCGATGGATTACGTCTCACAACTCCGACAGCTTATGTCACGTCTCCGTCCAACACCAGCCTCACGCCACGCTCGACCGGGAACATTCATTTATAAGGACCTTGCTTCATGTTCCCACGTCTTCCTCCGAGATGACACTGTCCGAGGCGCCTTGCAACCTCCATACTCGGGACCTCACCCCGTGATCAGCAGAGACGACAAGACCATCACGCTCCTGCTTCGTGGTCAGAACGTGCGTGTCACGATCGACCGTGTCAAACCAGCGTTCATCCTTTCAGATGACACCCCTTCCACCAACGCCTTACCATCGGTCCCTAACGCTCCGGCATTGCCCCCATCTTCTAAGACAAATCCAAATCCAGCTTACACTACACGTTACGGCCGAAAAGTCAGATTTCGACTACCGGACTCTGTTTCTCTGCGGGGGGCTGATGTGGCGACCATTCGCCTTTAGTGAATTGTTTTATGTCATATGTTTTTATCAACACATGTTAATTTGAAATGTTTGTTTACTTAGAGTGTTCTGGCTTGGTATTATAAAATACTAATTAAAACATCCTTTCTCTGACTTCTGGTGATTTATTTCTTCCACGCAAGTAGAAAGGATTATTTACACACTTCCTTACTTCAAATTTTTTGCATTTACTTTCTTCAGGTCTTCTGGCAGGTGGTCCATAATTTAATGCCCATGTATCAGGGTTTCTTCTCAAACAGAGCCATCCGGTGCACAAGGAGTTGGAAGTCTGCAGCATGTAGAGTGTTGTGATGATGCACTGTACACGCCTTTGGCAGATTTCTTTTGTGGACAAAAACAAAATCCTCCAACACATACAGTGACATGATTGTCGGAATGGAGAGATCAACAAACGAAGGACGACAACTTTGCCTCAGCTGCAGTCCCTCCAATGCTCTTATTGCCTTCTGGATCACAAGTATACACTGCAGATTGCTTGCTGAAGACTTACCTGAAGATTTTTGTCTGTAATCCAGCCACTTTTAGGTCACGAATTGTGGATAGTTATAAGCGATGGCTTGTGGATGCGATATTCCATAGTGGGGATTACCGTCCGCACTGGTGAATACTAGTTCATCCATAAAGACCATCCGCAAAATTAGACCAATTCGTATATATAAGGTCGAAATTATGGTTCGGATCCCAAGTTAAACTGTAGGTCCCTAGATATCATTGGTTGTTGGGTTATTAATTAAGAGTCCTGTCTAAGGAGAATGTCGGCGTTAATCAGTAACAATGCTACAAGATCGCGCCACAATCATCCTACACTCATCTCTCGTTCATATTCAGGTAAAAATATCCACTAAGTGAAGTCCATGTCTCAAAATAGTGATATAGTGATTTTGCAATGTCCATTTATAAGTGCCTTCAACTTCCTATTTGAGTATTTTTGTGTTTTAATATATTGGCATGTACATAAACTTAAAGAAAGTTCAAAATATATTATTAGAAAACTATTTGATACATAATAATTCCCATCAAGGACTTTATCCGTAAAATAACTGCATTTAAAACAAGATTATCTAAAATGTGCCATAATTTGTTAAAAATGTGGAGGTATAGTTTTTCTTCTGAAATATCAATACAGTTCTGAATCCAGTTTAATCTGAACAAACGAATATTCCAGTTTGCGAACGATGGCGGCCGATGTGAACCCTCGGCTGACGGAGTGGCTGAGGGACCGATGGTGGTCTCGTGCCAACATCGTCACCAGCGACTTCTTCCTTGGAAACAACGTCGTGGATATTGCCATTGCAGCCAACATTGAGAAAGGCAACGCCATCAAGAGATACGATCTCATGTGAGCCCGACAACAGTCCTGAGCACCTGACTCATATTCAGTACATTTGGAATGCAAAAATGTAAAAAATGTTCTTACCTCAATATGAAATGTATACTTTGCTAAAATTTTGGGGTTTTAGATATAAAATTCTTGGATTTTCTCATAATTCACTAGAGATGTATTAAATTGCTCATTTGATGGTTTAAAAATGATGACATTTTTGTTCTGTTTATAAGTGTATTATTATGTATTGGAACGGACTGTATCCTGTTCTTTTGCTAAAATTGTTCATAAGAACAGTAAATAATTCAAACGTTTCTAAGTTATAAAATCCTCCCTATATGTCGCAGCAATATGACAAGTATCGTGATTTTTTAAAATTTGTTCAATTAAGATGAAATAGCAGAACTATAACGAGGTAATATAAAGGAAAAATAATACCTCTCTATCACATAAATCCCACTGAAAAAAGGAAAAAAAACTGTAATGAGTTGTTATGAAACTGAATCTGAGCCAGAATAAATTAATTAAAATGAAAAATATAAATAATACAAAAAGTGGAAAATAATAAGTGTAACTATTCATATTTTAATTTTTTAATAAGTTTAATAAATTGTTTTAGAGGACAGATTTTGCCGGGCTTTTGATATCCTTTCTACAGTAATTTATTCATATACATTGATATTATGGTATATTGATATCATTAAATCTGATATCAATAAAATTAATGAAATAAATCAGATTCACAATTGATATCCATAAAATTGATGAAAATTTAAATTGTTGTCAAAATATGACTCAAGATGGAATGCATACTCTTAAATTTATTGTAAGATATTCTAAGCGCAATAGCTTGAATTTTATAAGTAAAAACATAATTTGAAATAGCTGGAGCTGTGTTTTTTCAAATGGTATTAATGTATTATGATACAAACATAAAATTAATTGGAGACAATTGATTAGTAACATATTGAGGGTAAAAAATTCCTCCCCACCCTCATAAAGCAAAAAGTGTATGAGTACAAAATATTGTTTTGTTTAATAAATTTGTTGAGAAGTAATGTTTGAATTTTTATTGTCCTTATCAAGTGGTATAAAAACCAGGAATAGCTTACTCACATACTTGATAATGTGTTGATACAACAACTTTAATGTAACATTTATGTTATAGCCTACTGTACAACACACTACACACCGTAGTACCGTACTATGTGTACTACTGTACAATAACATCTAAGTAATTACTTCAAAACAATTTCTTGTCCTTTTATATAAGACCTTCTGAAAATTCTTATCTTCATCTATGGATTCTAGCAGTAAAATTATAATTTTTTATAAATAGTTATGAATGCAAAGACAATATGAGAATAGAAGATATGAGAAGAGAAGGCATTTTTTGTCTGCTTTGACAAGATACCATTTTTTGTACTATTATTAGTAATTCAATCACATTTTCGACACAAATACTTGAGTTGATTAATTATCTAGCAAATATAATTAAGACTAGTCACTTCAATTTATATTGACAGAATGACTATATGAAGGGGTCATAAAGATCTAGTAAGGTTTTCTAGTCATTACATTACTTCAATTTTAACAGTCCAATGCCAAGGACTCATGGATCTGCTTTGATTACTTCCATTTTGATTGTTAAGACTATCATCAAACATAATCTCTATTCCCAACTTTTTCATTATTCCTCTGATCAAATTTCCTTACAGTTTCCGCTTTACTCGTACCATTTCCCACACTGCTGTTTGTAACTCCACTACCTTTATTCTCTCTGTTTGTTCTACTTTGTTCACCATTTTTACCACTTTCTTTTGAAGCCACAAACCTCTCACGATTAGGAACCCCTGTTTCTGCACTATAAAAAATATCAGACTATGAAATATAGTTCTCTTCTCTACTGGAAAAGTACTCGTTTTCCTCAACAAATCCTGCTTGTTGCGCCAACTGTTGGTGGTGATCGTTGTCTTTAATGTTGACCAGCCTGTTGAAGTCATGTTGGTAAGCCTGTAGAGCACCAGCTGGGTCACACTCTGAGGTGTACCACCAGTCGCAGACGAGATACTTCTGGTTGAACAAGCTTCCTCTGGGGCACAGAAAAGAGTGCTTTGCCCCAGACGCATCACAGATATGGAATACCTGTTGAAAAAGAAAATACCAGTAAGTTTAGTTACTTTTTACTGTGAAAATAAACTTTAAAAAAAATACTCAAAAATTATAGGTAAACAAAATTATTATTGGATTGTTAGTGATGGACAGGATAAGCAGGCTTAGTGTACCTTAGAAAGTGAAGGCATCATTTTATAGGGTGTAGCACAAAAAATAAACACACAGCTAAACATAAACTTGAATGTTTCAACGCCACTGGCATCTTGGTCAACATGGAAAAGATGAAGAATCTACATGTTTTCATTTTCTCCATTTTCATAATGAGACCAGTGGCCTTGAAATATTCAAGTTTTTGTTCAGCTGTGTGTTTATTCTTTGTGTTATAAAAGGATGTCTTCACTTTCTAAGGCAAGCTTGCTTATCCTGCCATCACTAATAAACCTTACTACCTAAACATTTAGCCCAATCCAAAAAATAGCCAAAATTATTATTGGATTATTGCCTCTTAGCTTAGATTTATGTTTAAATTATATTGTCCTCAATAATCGAGTAAACACTAATATATTATAATTTTTTATGACAGGCATGTTCTTTAGTCTTGGGGCCATTTGCGGGTATTGTTACCCTGTCTTTCAGATTTAATGTTCGAGGAGTGAAACTATACTTCCCATACCGGGTGTCCCAGATCACCGGTACACCAATTTAAAAATTTAATTTGGTAATTTTTCAGAAAAAACAAATTGTGCCATTATAGGTAAACTGGTTGCGCTCCATGGATTAACACTAATTTCAATGTACAAGGGGATGCACCAGAAGTAATCTCTATCCACACCTCAAGTCACTATAATTTTAAATACAACCTCTTCTTCTTATGACATTTTTGGATTCTACAAGTCAATTTAAGACAACTTTACAATTTAATTTGTGCGGCTAATCCTAAGGGTTTAAGATATAATGGTGGTTGAAATTTAATTTTTTCCATATAACATGGGAAAATTTTTACAACCATTATCTCTGAACATTTTAGGTTAAACAGAACTTTCCAAGCAAGAAAATATCTTAGAACGTCATTTTAAATAATATTCCATAAAAAAATATCGATTATCACGTAATTAGTTTTACTTTTCCTACTTTTACAGGCCATATTGTACAATTTATGGAAAATTAAAATAATTAATGAAATACCCCCGTCGCAGTAGACCTGCGTACTCAGCGAATTTCCTTTTGCACCTTGGGTCCTACTAAATTTACTTTGTTATTTTATACTAAAATTGTTTTACCATAAAGGTATGAGTAACAATAATATTCATGATAAAGTATTAACATTATACTAAAGGCTATCATAATTTATACAAATAATTCTGCCAGTCTATGTTAGGTAATTAATTAAATAAAACCAGAGTTACCTTGAAACATTTTTGTTTATTGATAAAATTTAATATTGTATAATAGTAACATTAATATAGATACAATTTCTCATTTATATTTATGATTTCAATTGAATGTATATAGATAGTTATTTAGTAATTTTACAATAAATAGGAGGTATAATTCTTCAATAGGCATTTAAATTCTAACAGAATAAATATAAGTTGTATTCATTATCTTCATTATAATAACACCTGATTCTTCAACTGAGGTATGAAGAAGCCTGTAACTTGACAAAAGAGATTAATAAAATTACAAATGTGGCTGGTGGTTGTTGGTCGCATTACTGCTTAAGCCCCCAAAGGAACGTCACCCTCCCCACCATCTTGGGGGTCACTACTTGATTTGGGGAGAGGGGAAAGAGGTTCCCACAGGTCTTGGCCACAAGCAAGTGTCCTGTGGTATGGAGAAACCCCGGAAGCTTTAAGGGGATTCGGCACTCGAACAGGTCATTTTTTAAAATTGATGACTTAACAAGAATTATTGTGGTTTTATTGGGTTTTTATGGATCTAATTAGAGTATTTTTTGTAATTTGAACCTTTTAGAGATTTATGTTGCATAAAAAAAATTAAAATCATGTTTTTGGTCAATAATTAGCTAATTTCTTTAATCCTATACTATAATACGAGGAATTTCTGAAGGGATGTGTGTTCAACGATCTCAAAATCTAGCGGTTAGAATTTGCTTAAACTTTCCATTTAAGAGTGTTTTGGCACAAAAATAATTTTAGAAACAGCCTCAATCCCAGGAAAAATCGAATTTGGTCTAAATTTAAGTTTTAAAATCGTAATTTTTAACATTGGTCTTATGGGTTGCTGTTTTGGCAACGAAATAACAACTAAAAGTAAACAAAAATAAAGGAACCTTAATTTGAAGCAGTTTTTTAACAGCTGTTATCCGTGAAGAGTCTGGTGTAGATTTGATAGCTTGATTACCATGTGACACTATAACAAAATTAAATTAAAACCAACGAGCAAGGCTCGGTTAACCTGGTACTTTAATATAAAATAAAAACTACTATGTATATTTTAATGCTTTTGGTGTCAAATTAAAGGTACTAAGAACATAAAAAAAATTCTTGTATTTTCATAATTATATCTTTAGTGGTAATATGTAAACAATCTATGCTTTTATTTATTTTTCTTTTTTTTTTAATAAAATTGCCATTTAGGAAAAAATTTTATTCACAAGAATGTAATAGGTCAAATTGGTTAAAAAAAACCAAGAATACCTAGCAACTATTGCCTTGATAACCCACAACAAATTTCATCATCTTATCTTTTATAGTTCTGAAGTTATATCCAATTTTTCCCTGAAAACATGGAAAATTTCTTTAACGAATAGTCGCGATCTAAGTTGGGCAATAGGTTAGCGTGGATTGGTTAGGTAACTATATCTCTTACTTATATGAATATACTGGATATAAGCTAACTATTTTTGTTCAAAATAAAACTAAAGTCTCATTTGTCCTGCAAAGTCCCAACATATTTGTTTAATAATAAATTAAATTGATTAATTAAATTAAATTTAAATTGTTTAAATGTTTTATTAAAAATAACACCTTAAAAACATTTGCAAAAAGTTTTGTCTTGTAATACTCTTGTTCAGAATTAAATATACAATAGAAATTTAAAAAAATAAAATAATCGTGAAAAATAAACTTTTTTGCCATTTTGAGTGCCAAATCCCCTCAAGAAGACTAATCCCTAATTAACTTTCCACCATTTATAGATATTTTTCGTTTGGGAAATATAGATGGAATAATAGATAGTAATAATTATTACATCATATAAAGGAGATTGGACCGAAGAAATTAAGGAAATGTAAGGGCTTGAAGACCCTCCCTTAACTAAAACCAGTAAGGGTGTTAAAAAACGAATTAAAGGACCTTAAGGGCACGAAGACCCCCCTTACGTTATTGAGTAAGGGTGTTAAAAAAATGCTGAGCCTAAGCTAAATATGACATGGATAAAGAGCAGTGTAGGGTGCAGTCAGAAAAAAATAAATGAAATATGGAGCTAAATAAGCTACTTAGACTAAAGAAAGTTGAGGGGCTTGGGAAAGGCCAAGAAAAGTATATTATAAAAACAAGGGACTTTAAATTAATTATACTTGGTAGTGGAAAGTTTTGGAGGTTTATCAGTATGATGGATTTTTAAGATTGATAATTGGGGAGAGAATTATAATGAACTTCTGTAAGAAAGAAACTGAATATTTTGGAAAGGGGATAATATTGGACGAAAGAGGAAAAAAATAATATACTTCATGAGTACAAACACCATTAATGAAGGTCAGCTTTAGCACTTGGTTACATAGAAGTATATTCCCACCCTGAAGAGGGTGGGCGAACAGCCTTTCATTAAGGACAGTTCTGGCACGTAGCTGCATATTTTGAACAGCCTCATTTTTTACCACAACGTGTTCTGAGCCCATTTTAACAACATTGGGTACTGAAGGCTGTTCAGGCAATTAGCCTCATGTGTACGAGCAGTCTTCATTAAGAACAGCTCTAGCCGTAGCCACACATGTATACAGGTTGTCTACTGTTTGGCAATTCTTGTCCAGTTGCCTGGAAATTGTTAGGGAAATCGTTAAATTTCATTAATTTTTGAGAATTTGGCTTATTTCAAAAAAATTTTTTGGCATAATGTAAAGTTACAGCGAGATGAATTTAGATATTCAGAGTGTACCATAAAGTGATTTTAAAAGGATTATGTTTATGATAAATAAATTTAATATTTTTAATTATTGTTTTCTAAAAATTTGCTATAAAATAACGGACATTTTAATATTTTTTGTAAATTTTGAATTTTTCATAAGATACAAATTATTAAGTTACATTTATTAAGTAGTTAAGGATTATTGGTAACCCATTTGATTGTTAAAATATACATTCTAGACACATAATAAAATTTAAAGAGCTATTTCCTTACATTTAGGTGTTTTATCATAAAAGTTAAATTAACTTACTATGTTTTCATAAAAATAAAAATATTTCCTCAACTTTTCACTTGGAATACTTAAATTGTTTTTTCGATAAACTTCATTAAAACCATATTAAATCTCCTGAAATGTTTTGTAAATTTATTAAAATGGGAGGATTTGTCAAGGAATTTTTAGTTTTAAGTTCAGTAGACATCCTGTTGAATAAACTGCCTTGAAAAGGCAGGCGAACAGCCTCACGTAAAGGACAGTTCTGGCACGTCGCCACCATTGCACATATATCATGCTTATAAGTGTGGACGAACAGCCTTCATTAAGGACAGTTCTGGCCGTGGCCCCACATGTATCATACATCATGCTTATGAGCGTGGTCGAAAAGCCTTCATTAAGGACAGTTCTAGCCGTAGCCCCACATGTATCATACATTATGCTTATAAGCGTGGATGAAAAGCCTCACGTAAAGGACAGTTCTAGCCGTAGCCCCACATATCTTGCTTATAAGCGTGGACGAAAAGCCTCACGTAAAGGACAGTTCTAGCCGTAGAACCACATGTATGATACATCATGCTCATAAGCGTGGACGAACAGCCTCACGTGAAGGACAGTCCTAGCCGTAGCCCCACATGTATGATACATCATGCTTATAAGCGTGGACGAACAGCCTCACGTAAAGGACAGTTCTGGCACGTAGCCCCACATGTGCTTTGCTCAGTTAGATGAGAGAATAATGGCAAGTAGCCCAATTTAAAGATGCTTCACTTGAATAATTTTAACATTTTTCCAAAACAATGACATACGCATCATTCTCAAATTTAGGATATTCACACTTTTTAATTTTGCTATCATTAGCATGGAACCACGTTTCACCTTTTCTAAGCTTGCACGTATAGTGCCCATGTGATATATTTGTTCCATGATGCATGATAACAGCAGAGGTCTTAAAATGTAGACCATTGATTTCAAAAGTTTCTACATGCAGATTGTGGAGTGTTTTAGGTTTCTTTACAAGTTCAACTCCATTATGTTCGAAAATATTCAGTTGCAAGAATAGTACTGAACACTGTTCTTTAAGCCAAATATTACTTCTAGTGACCATCTTGTTTTGTGAGCCACATTCAGCACAGTCTCCATCAAAAGATGTCCATATCCCATAGCTTTTTTCAATCATGATTTTCAATGAGTATGTATCATCAGTTTTATATATTGGAAGAATCATATTTTTCATTTCATTATCATCTTTATAATAGTGCAAACAATTTGTGCATTTATATTCATTACACAAAACATGCTGTGACACCTCCTCTAGCTTAGAAAAGCAGTTGCCCAAGTAACTTATGAACTCAGGAACATCCTGTTGTTCAGGCAAAGTAAACATTTCCATTTGATTTTTCTCATCAACTAATTCTCTTACTTCCCAAGAACTGCAAGCGTTTTCAGTATTAACTGAGTAAGATTGTGCTAATGCATTCATTACATTATTGTTTTCTCCCATTATTGCTTCGCGAAGAGGAGAGATAAATAAAATGCACTGGCATACAACATTTGCATAACACGAGACTCCATCAACATTTAGAAAACCTACAGGGTCTCCACGTTTTCCTAATTCTGTGTCTTTTTCAACATGCACTTGTTGAGACACATAAATATCTTTTACAACATCATTACCGGTACTAGGCCTACAAATCATGTCAGTATCTTTTGCATTTGATATCCGACTTAATTCTAAGGAGTTGTGTGTTTCCTCTTTGAGAACACCAACTATTGGTTTGTGATAACTGTAATATGACTCAAAGTAAGAAGCTGAAAGTTCATCTAGGTTTGAATAGCATACATCAATTTGAGTCATTCCATTTGTTGATGGTTGTTTTGATATTTTATTTTTTAAATTTTTGGAAACCAAGAACGAGTCAAAGTTTTTCCCTGCATTACTCATTAAATCAATGTTGAAATCGCCCATGAGCAATACTTTATTGCTAGCTTGAAATGCAACATCAATCATTGTAGTTACATGATGTTTTACTTTTACCATTGGTGTTGAAGGAGGTTTGTATGTAAAACATACACTCAGCTGACCTATTTTTAATGCAACAATATTACAAGCTCTTTGTTTTTCCTCACAGTTATATTCAAAAAGTAGTTCAACCGAGTCGGCCTGCTCTGCCTTACAATATACTAGCATACCGTATGCATGCCGGTAACTCTTCTGTACATCAATTCTGTACACCTCTTTGAATCCAGCAATTTCTACACAGTCAGAAGTAAGTGTCCATGTTTCAACAAGAGCAATGACACTAGCATGTGTCAAAAAGTGATCAGATGCTAGGTCTTCATGGTGTTTCCTTAATGACTGAGTGTTATGGAAAACAATTGTGAAGTTCCTGTCTTCTTCCAAAAACACCAAGTCCATGTTTATTTGCTTTTCTTTCAGTGCAGTTTGAATTACTTTGGTAACTTCATCGTTTGCTTTCTGAGGTTTGACAAAGTTACCTCGAATGAACAAGCCATTCAAGGACGTTACCCTGCTAAGAGCTACATAAATCTCATTACGTTTCATACCCGGTTTTAGATTAACCACGGCATCGCTATATGTGCCTCCTTGGCTTTTGTAGATAGTAATAGCTTCAGCTGGAACGGCTGGGAATTGCCTTCTCATCACCACTGCTAAGGTATTTTGCCTCGGTTTTAAATTCTTAGATACCATTTCAATAGGTGTTAGTGTTTGATCAATACCTTTTGCAATCGTAATATGTTTAATTTCTGTGCGAGTTTGTTTTCCTACAACTGGATCGCTAAAGAAGATCCAGAGCCTTTTAACTTCACCTGCATCATTTTTTTCAATATACTTCAAGATTCCAACAGCTCCATTCACTAAACCATCATGTACTTTTATGTTATTGGTCAACATATAATGAATACCAATGCTCAGTTTTAATGATTTTGGCAAACCGTAGGTAGCTGAGACGTTTAAGTCTTTAACGGCTTTAAGTAGAGATTTCTTAACATTGTCATGAACTTTGCCAATAACTTTATCAGAGGCATTCACGATCGTAACATCATTTTGATTTTTGAACACACTTTCATTGAAACTATCAACTTCTGCATTACTTCTGTACAACCTTATGGTTTCTGGAGGTTCTGGGCAGTTAACTCTTGAGTTAAACATGGCAACTTCTTCTTCCGTTAAATCTCCTTTTGCCAAATTATTTAATGCAACTGCAAACTTAGCATCATCTTTTTGCCTCATTATTTCTGTTAGCAGGAAAAAGGAAAACTTTTCCCACAACGGATTACCAATAAGCACGCTGTAAGGATTGCTTGGATCGGGTTTAAAAATGTATTTATCACCAACAGGTGCCAGTTGGTTGAAATCTCCCAAAAACAAAATAGATTTTCCAGCAAAAGGTTCACTTGAGCGGAAGATTTGCTGTAATCTCAAGTTGATTTGCCCAAGTACTTTACTTCCAACCATACTTATTTCATCTATTATGATGAGTTTCAGATCCCTCAGCTTTGATAATATTGAGTTGCTAACACTACTACTGAGTGGAGGCATTTCTGCACCAAACTGATTTAACGGCAGTACAAATGCGGAATGCAGAGTTACCCCTTTAATGTTAAAGGCAGCTTTTCCTGTTGGAGCACAAATTAAAACTTTCAGGGATTCAAGATCAGTACCTTCTTGGCTATTGTAATATCGCAGCAGTGTCTGGTGTATCACCTCTATAAGTCTTGATTTACCAACACCAGCACCACCTAATACACATTCATAGGTTGGAAACTTTTTTAACTTATGACAATTCAGAACATGCAACATATATTTCCTTTGCTGTTTGTTCAAAGAACGAACCATCTGTTCATAATAATTGTCATCAATCAAATGAGGGACTGGAAATGAGACTTCATCTGCGGTTTTCTTATTCACATGAATACCTGTATCTATGAATATGTCAGCATCGTTGTTCCTATCATTGAGTACTTCAAATTCATTGCCATTTTCATTGGCATCATTGTCCTCTTCTGCACTGTCATCATTGTTAGCTTCATGCTCATTTATTGCAGCATCAATAACATCTATTGGAACATCTGCACCTGTGTCGCCATGGACAAACTTTGCTCTGTTGTTTATTATAGTATCTCTAAAGTTTAAAAATTTTGCTTTATGATTGACATCAATTATGTCTTTTTGTTCACTTTTCCAAGGTAAAAACAACATTAACTGCTCTCTGAAATAGTTGTCTTCATCATTTTCAACATTGAACCTGACATACCTAATTATCTTGGCTTTTTTACGTCTGGTGAACACTTTAGTGGGAATTCCAGGTTCATTTTGAACTGACTCTGGTTCGCTTAATACTTCATCATCCGAAATGAATTCTTCATCGTTACCACCATCACCAACTCTGTTTGATTTTGAAAAAGTGTAGCAGGCTGCAAATTCTGCAAGACAAACGTTTTTCAGCTGTTCCGGTCTTTCTGCATAATGATCAATGACACTTTTCTTAAAGATATCAGTCGAATTGTCAGGCAGTTGTTGGAGCTCCCGTTTTGATTTCAACATGGAAACTCTTTTCTCTGGGAGGGAAGTATTAATAAAAACTGTAGACCGAGAGCAAATTGACAATGGCAAACTTAAGAGATAGTAAACAGCTTCTTGTGCAGAAAACTCACTTGCATTCAAAAATTTATTTGCTAGTAACCGTAACTTTTCTTTCAACGTGAAATCTCCTTTTTTTACTTCTTTCATTGCATCACGAAGAATTTTAGAGATGCCTCCTTTACTTTTGTTAATGTAGTTTAGAACATACATTGCACATGAGTAAACATCAGTTATGAACTGAATGTCCATGTTTGACTGATGTAAACCAAGTATTTCAGGATTGTAAGCGTTAACTCTTATATCTTTCATAGACCTTTTTAAAAAACATTTTGGTCTTTTCAGTGAACTTCTGATAGCCATTAAATATTCCTCTTCAGTCAAGTTCATCTGACAAATAAACTCGTCCATTGTTATCTCCTGCTCGTTTCGATACAAGTTGTCAAGCAAAGCTCGTATTTTAACATAGTTTTCCTTGTGCTTCTTCAAATCAATTTCATCAACTGAATCTCCCAAGGGTTCTAGTATTTTTGTTTCTCTCATCGGACAAAATGGTATCCCAAAACGACACTTTTTCTCGTTCTTTTTCTTTATCCAGCATGTGAATGTATGCTTATGAATTTGAAACTGGATTAGTTCACAGGGCACTTTGTCATTATTGTGGCTACATGAAATAAATCGATCAACAAAAATTTCACACTGTCTCAAGCTTTCTTGGTCTCCTGGATTAAGCTTTGGGGCATCTTTCAACCATATTAAGCAATGTGCATGGGGAGAACCTCTCTGTTGAAATTCTATTCTAATGTAACTATCAATTAGGTCATGTTCTCTAAAAACGCTATTTTTTGCTTTCATAACATTGAACAACTTTCTAAGTCTGTAATCAAAATATAGGCCACATGTAACAGGATCATGTTTAATCAATCTGACTTTTTCCTCATATGTCATATTTAAAGCCTCATCTTCTGATATGTCAACACCATCAATGACTTTTTTCAATATTACTAATAGCTCAGCCCATTTTGTTTCGGCAGGTGAAAGTGTTATGAAGAAAGTAGGAGGTCCAAGTTGTCGAATCATAGCAAAAAGTTCTTTCTTCTTCTGTTCCCAAAATGCGGGTGACCCTCTGTCTGGGGCAAATATTTTGTAGCCACTATCATGAATTGTAATTGACTTGATGAAATCATCTGTAAGTGCGGTTCCTGCTGTAGCACTTTGCTTCCTACTGCTTTTCCTCATACATATTGAAATGCTATTGGACACTTTTTGAGCCCTTAAATAGGTGCATGAGAAAAAAAGCTTATCAATAGATGATGCTACTCTTTTGTCAGAGCGCATTACTTCTGATTTGGTAATTTCTTGATAACTCATGTGACTTGGATATTCTTTGATTTCACCGCCATAAATTTTTATGAAACTCATTGCTTCAGCATCTGTGTCTAAAAAGAGTGGAATTGGTTGAAAATTTTCTCCAGGCGCAAATACAATTGCCTCTGAATTGAGCATTGTATGATCTGCTGGAACATTCACTGGTTCAGTTTCAGTGTCTGAGTCTGACTCATTTTGAACATTTTCATAATCATTCTCATTTACATCTGTTTCTTTCTCTAATTGTAATTCTCTTAATTCATTAATTTTACTATAATCTATTTTTACATTTGCCTTTTTATAAACTGGGCAGTTCTCTAAAACTTGTAAAGCATCTAGGATAATATTTGGTCTTATTGACTGAAACATGACATTGCTTTTGTATTCCTTCTTTTTCTTCAGTACAACGGGAATGACATCAGTCTGGTGTGGCAGCCGAGGCAACACATCTATATTGTCTGCAACATCAGTGGGAACATTTACCACTCTCCCTTTCACAGAATATTGTTGATTTCCTCCAAATGTCCTTATTTGCATGAAAGGGATCCTAGGGCACAGAAACCTTTCCTCTAAAGGAGATAACTTTTTTATTTCTTCAGGAACATGTGGAAATCTTAAGCCTTTATGACATAATGAAAATCTTGGCTTTTCTTGTTTACATATACTTTTCTTACAAGCTGAACATAAATATCCAACAACTGAATCATTTATCATATTAGTACAGCATTGCCTTAGAAAGGTTAAAGGTACACCATTGAAAGCTTCAACTGTACAGAAAATCACAGAACTTCTGAATAACAAACGACAACATGATACACATTCCCAAAAAGGCCCATCTTTTATTGCACTTTTATAACTTAAAAAAAGCTTTGTTCTTACATCACACTGTTGTCTACTAACCCTGTTACAATAATTCATTCTCATTTGTTCATTGTGTTTCTTGCGATACGAGTGGATACGCAATCGTTTGTATTGTAAAATCCTTAGTAGTGTTCTGTGCTTTTGGAGAAAGTGTAAATTCTTAAGCCTTCTAATTTGACACATTTTATTTAGCATGTTATGTTTCTTACGCAATGTATCATTTTTCAAACGTTGCTTTTGACATTCTCTGAGTCTTTTTAAATGAACACTTTGTCTATCTTTGTCCACTAATCGTTTTTGTTGACAGAAAATTAATCTTTTACGGTGGATTTCTCTAAGTTTTTCATCACTCAATCTTTTTCTTTGAGATTCTCTTTCTCTTTGACGATGGATTTCTAAAAGTTTTTCATCACTCAATCTTTTTTTGTGGGATTCTTTATCTCTTTGACGATGGATTTTTCGAAGTTTTTCATCACTCAATCTTTTTCTTTGAGATTCTCTTTCTCTTTGACGATGGATTTCTAAAAGTTTTTTATCAGTCAATCTTTTTTTGTGGGATTCTTTATCTCTTTGACGATGGATTTGTCGTAGTTTTTCATCAGTCAATCTTTTTGTGTGAGATTCTTTATCTCTTTGACGATGGATTTTTCGAAGTTTTTCATCAATCAATCTTTTCATGTGTGACTGTCTATCTCTTTGACGATGGATTTGTCGTAGTTTTTCATCAGTTAATCTTTTCCTGTGTGATTCTCTATCTCTTTGACGATGGATTCCTCGAATTTTTTCATCAGCTAATCTTTTTTGATGTTGTTTTCTATCTGTTTGACGATGACTATCTCTATTTTCTTTAACTGCAAGACGTTTCTTCTGAGATATTCTATTGATTATATTTTCATTGTGGCGAACTTCTGAATCTTGTCTCCTGTTTGCCTTTGATTTTCTATCAATTTCTTTCAAGTTATTTTTTAATGATGGATCTTTTCTTCTCTGGGACATAATTTGTTTCTTACGTTGAAGCTTTTGATTAATACTACTCTTTTTTAACTTGGGCATTGCCTTTTTTTCTAAATATACTATATCCTAAAGAATTCTTTTATTTATTTCCTAGCTTTTTGACTTTACTCAAAATTAAACAAAATTGCTTGTTAGTGTAATTTATATAAAAAATAAAAACCACTTTTACAATGATATTCAAGGGCAAAAAATAATACTGTACAACACTTTTACAGACTCACAGCAAAAATCAAATAATATTTTAATACTCTATTGAAATTAAGCTATAGTTTTATAGCATTAAAAAAATTAATAATATGCTTCTAAATATCTTACTTTCAATATGAAACTAACGCATAATCTATTATGAAAACAATAGATCACACAGGGCTGCTAATATACAACCTAGAAGGATTATATGCTATAATTACTATACCATAGTCTATATTTAGTCCTGTAAAAATAAAAATAAATTATTAAAATATTTAAAAAGTGTTAAAATATTGCAATGATGATTTTATAATTAAATTTACAAAATATTTATATCTTCATGAATAAAAAAAATTAAGATTACTAAAAAATTTAAAGTAAATCTACTTTGATTAAAAGGAAAAGTCATTGGCAGAAACAAAAGTTTAAACAAGGTATGGTAACTTACTTCTCAATTTCTTTACTGACCTATGATAGTTGGCAATTAATTTTATGATAAATAAAATAAACTAGACAAATTATAATAATGCGTACTTGATTTTAATATGGGTGCCACTAGTTTTTGAAGTTTAATTTACTTGAACCGTAAAAGAAAAGCATAAATCAGGCAACTGGGTTCCAAGAACATTTTGTGAAAATGACATGATTTTATATTAATTTACGTTAAATGGTTTTCAAGTTCTGAATCCCAAAAGGCAGCGTTGTTGAAAGGGTCTCAGCAAATGTATCTCTGCCCGCATCAGTGGTACCATTCTACTACACGTACTCAGCCAAGTTTACAGCGGGCTGCAACACTTACGTTGATTATGTTATCGTTAAATATTAGGGATGTGTCAATACCAAACTTTATCGATTCTCAATACCAATACCTGAAAAATCTATTCTCAATACATATACCATCGAAGTATGATAATAGGCCTACCTATAGATAAAAAAAGTTCACTTGCTGATAGTATTTGAAATCCAACATTTTTTATACAAATTAAAATCAATCATACTTAGGCTAGCAATAACATAAAAATATAAATGCTCACACACTTGAAAATGAGGCAATTTTGGAATAAAAACAAAAAAATGGTTCAAATACCTTTATTTTTTAGGCTTGCCATACGTACCGGTTTGACTGGGACAGTCCCTGTTTTTCGCTTTTGTCCCGGTGTCCCGGCCGGTTTTGCTTTTGTCCCGGTTTTTGTCAAAATTGAGAAAACTGCCATTTATTAATAAAAAAATAACTATTTGTTTTTTTTTCTTAAAATAAATATTCTTGTAAGAATTTTTACAATAAAAAGTACTACTTAAATTTTTATGATGATTAAATTTTTAGAAGGAAAAAATTTAAAGTAAGAATTTAATTTGATGTTCATAAGATGGGGGATAAAGGTTGGCTGGGCAAGTCTAGTATAGGCCTACTTGTGACATGGATGAAATGGACATAGGCTAATATTGAAAAAGACCCTTTTCATAATAAACTACAAACTAATATTATTAGTAAATCAGCTGATCGCCAAATTCAAATCTAATGGAAATTACAAGTTACAAGTTATAACTTGTAACTAGCAGATTATTATGAAAGGGCCCCAGGTCAAATGTCAATAAGAGACGATTTATTACTCTTGCAACTTTATTTTGATTTACGAATGTGTAGGACAATATCTTTTGAGCTTGTGTTCAAATAAACAGCTTAAAAAAAAAATATAGAACTGGTTTCAATTTTTTTAGTTTTAACATATTCTTACACAATCCGAAACATGTTAACTTTTCCACACTAAAATAAAATATTGTGTGTAAGCTACAATTTTTCTCTAAAACATTTTTAAACTAAGTTTAAATTTTGCGTAATTGAGACCACCAAATAGTTCTCCATTTACACCTGTTTGGGGGTGTCGGGAGGGTTAGGTTTCATACCGGGTGTCCCGGTTTGATCCTGTAAAATTATGGCAAGTCTATTTATTTTCCAACTAGTATTGTCCAGACATCCATACTTCAGATGCCATCTCCTACCACTAATTTAAGTACTACAATAACCTTTACACAAACTTAAAAGTTCAAGATAAACATAAACACTGATTCATCTAAAACTAAAATAAACATTCACCATTTGCCAAAGTTAACTTGTAAATAGGCCAATATGGATACAAATTGACTGTATTTTAATTTTAAAACGTGCCAGTGCGGAACTAATATAGACCAGAACAGCAGCTGCGCAGTAACAACCATTAACTGGGAAGCAAAAAGATGATGCTGATTGGCACTAGAATCGCCTTTGGTTAAAAAAATTCCTTTCAATCTTGCATCAGGAGACAAAATGCTGTGCATAACTGAATATATCAATTTGTTTTTTATTGGCTACACATCACTAAATAATAAAACAATTTTATTATTTGATATGTTTAATACCATCACAAATAAAAGATCATACCGTAAGGAATTAAATAACTGAATATGGCACTGCAGGCGATAACCGTAGTTTCGATATTGAAAGACGTATTTCATCGCTTGAAAAAGGAGGGCCCTAAAAAACTCATCCAAAAACCATGAACGCCAATTGGCTGACATACCCACACAACAACCTCGCGTGCTGACCAATGGAAGCTTTATTAAAGCGAATAGAGACAGTCAGTTGTTGTTGTTAACGAAAAATGAAATTATGGTTTCATCGTTTTATTTAAACTTAGGCCTAAACAAATTAATATTGAGGATTTGGCAAGTCTTCTTTCGTACAAAAAACCATTACAGTAAAATATTAAAGGATACAGTATATTTCAACACTTCTGATAACAAAGAAAATAACTTATAGGTCTACTTTTACCGACACAAGGATTGCATCCACATCTATGTGCACAGTTTACTGTTAACATAAAATTTACTCATTACTAGGCCTATTTTGTTTTCATGACTATCCGATATAATATGAGAATTTACTGTTTACTTAGGAATTCAATCTAAGCAATAATACATGATTTTTTTGCTGTGGTAATTAAATAGGCCTAATGGCCTTAAAAAACAAAACAAAAATTTGTTTTATTCTACTGACTAGTATCGATATTGACATTAGGCGATCGATTCCCGATACCAATGCCTAAGAGTCGGTGGTATCGAGAATCAGTATTGAGAATCGACAAATCCCTATTAAATATGGCAAAAGTACTTTCAAGTTATTCACAGTGAAAATTAAACGCACACTTAAACACTTGTCTCACATGACTCCAAAACAGACAAAGGAGACTCCCATCAACAACCTGACCTTGGCCTATTTAGTTCAGACAGGACGGAATTTTGCTTTATGGTCATAAGGAAACTTAAAGGCGTATTTCAAGCAAATTAAAATACTTAACCTACAGAAAGTTGTAAATTTGTGGCATTTGTATCACAAAGAACCATCTAAAAATGTTAGTTTTTAGTCAGTAATCTATAGTACGCTGGAGGATTTTAAGATTACAGGTGAAACTCATTAACATGAATGAACATTAGACTGAATACAGTACTATTACATAAAGTTGTGTGTGCTTGGTATTTTTTACATTTGCAACACAAATTCAACTTGTTTTTGGTATTATGGGATGTTTTATGTTCATGTAGCATAAGAGATGTATAGACCTGAATTAATATGTAATTATAATTGTAATTATAACACCTTAGAAAGCAAATGGATATTCAGATTAAAGAGTTTTACCTGTGACTTTTCAAAATGTGTAACTGTGTAACTAATGTGCTGAAGTACTGGCTAATCTGAGACTTTTCCGGCTATCATACAAATTTTTGTTAAAAGAAAAAAAAACAAATCAGCCTCAATATGTATATGTTAGTAGAAAGCTAAACAGCGTGTGTCATAAAAATAATATAATTTATATACAAATAATAGAATTAGGCTAATTAATTTATACAATTTATGTCTAACTTTATTTTTAATGAAATATAAGAAAGCTCTTTATTAGCCTACTTCAGCACAGAGAGGAGTACTTTGGAACTCCTCATTGTTATTACATCCCTCAAACAAAAATGATTCAAAACTAATATGTTTTAGTTATGGTACTTAACTTTACAGAAGATCCAGCATGAATTGATTATGAAATCTTCTTTTCGCAGTTATAGTTTCCAGACAAATCAACAATGCTTTGGTGTATTATGACTGAAAAAATAAATTTTATGATAAAAAATAACAAAGAATTTTTTTTATACAAGCCACCATGAGAGATGTCCGCTGAGCCGTGCCTCATAAGAGATACGGGCCATTTTGCAAGATGGAAGACTTAGTTTGGATTTTTGGATTGTTTGCATCAAACGTTTATGTTTGAAAACTTAATTATTTTCAACAGCTGATTATTGCAACTAGGCTTGTCGAGTACATTGAGGATTAAGTACGGCAACACTGCTTGGATCTCATTCACTGACTCTAAGTCCCATATATCCGCTTAGCCCCGCCCTCAATTGACATCTCTTGAGGTGGCTGACTTAAGTAAACTCGGCAACAAAATTTGTTTAAACAAATAAAGTACTTTAGGTAATGTGTGATTCATTGTTTGGTTATCACAGAAATTTTAGTTAATCAGAAACTTAAATGAAAAAAAAAAAAATACAAAGATTAATTCATAATATAATAGGACACAAGGCGGTAGTGAATTTTATAACATCTATTAACCATAGTCCTTTAGGCCTATCTGAGATTTCCCTTTTGCCATCATTCCTCATATCTATTATTGACCATCATATGGATCTCATATAACCAGGGGCAACTTTCGGGGCAGGTTAGTAATGTAGACAACCATCGACTCAATAATAATGTTGGTTTTAGCACTTAAGCTACAACATGGCTTAATTTTACCAGTTAATAAATTTAAATATACTATTGAAGTTAAAAATAACACCTTTAGAGCGCAAGTATAAACACAAAACTTTAGAGAAAACAAACAATAGTTTTTGCCACTAATACGATTCAACATTTGGAAACTCAGAGGCTAGAGAAAGAACAACTGTGCATGGTGCCAGCAATCAGGTAATTGATTTATGTACTGTACGTATTATTGGAAACTCAGAGGCTAGAGAAAGAACAACTGTGCATGGTGCCAGCAATCAGGTAATTGATTTATGTACTGTACGTATTAGAATGTTAACAAAACAGTAAATTACTTTATTTCTAAAATTTGACACCTCAGCAAGATTTTTACCCAGTAGGCCTACGGTATCTCTATCCTAAAGCAGCCCCTGCCTTAATATTTTCATAGTCTAAATTTGCGCTAGACGATAATTCGCACACCAAGCATAAAACGCTCAACCTGAAGGTGGATAACCAAATCTCTATTTAATAATTGAATTTTACCATTCTTCAATAGATGTATTAGACCTAAATGTAATGAGCAATTAACACATTCACTACCACCATGCAGAAAATAATTCCAAAATTTAGCCCAGCCGGATCATATTATATGAGCTGGCCAGTTCCACCACAATAGCTTGGCCTGGGCAGATATGAGCTAGTGTTGCTAAGGAACTTAATGGTTGATTAAGAAACATTGATCAATTTTAGATCCTTGTAACGTTTGTAAACCTTATGTCTTTTATATTGGGAATCTGCCGCATACTGTAGGCCTATTGGTCTCAGGGATTCTTGGCAAATATGGTAAAAATACAGTGTTGTCATGTTGCTACTTTGGGATAACACCTGACTTGCAACCAATTCAGTCTCATAACTGTAACCTAACCTAAAGTGTGTAAAAATGGACATCATTCTTATGTCAAGACCATCTTTCCTAGTAGACTACCTAGTTAATTTGTATTATCGGCTTCTATTTGAACCACCCCATCCATCATTTATAATTTTAAATGATCTATGTAATGTCATAAAAACCAAATACAAAATAATTAATTTATCAAAAGAACGATATAGGCCTATTAAGGTGAATATAACTAAAACAAATAGATATGATGACATTTGCTATGGCCTGTAAGGGTCGTTACCATTTGTAAATGCTTTTACAGGATTGAGGATTTTTATGATACCAACATGGACTCTTTGTTATTTTAAATTGTAGATTTTTTTAACCTCACTCTTTCTTCCAATATACCGGTAATACAAAGTCTTTTGTCCAATTTTGTTTTTAGCCTAAAGTTTGTCTACGTCAATTACAACCATTGTAAGTTGTTTAAAGACAATTATTAAGTTTCTGATTTCTGATTCCTGTTCACACAAACGAATACACTTGTAGACCACAGAGACACAGTCTCATTAAATATAGAATTTCAGTCCGTCTCAGAGAAAGGGGTGGCTCATATATAAACCGGGCAGCGCGAAAGTGCTAGCTTGCTTAGTATCACCAACTGAGGACAAAAAAAATTGCTTAGGCCTACCTGTAAATCCAGTTTTAAATCAAACTTTTCCAAATTTGACGCTTTACTTGAAATACTTGTGGAAATTTCTACTGAGAACAGTACAGTCGTCAACAATGTGAAGTTCTCTAAAAAACAAAAAAGTTAAGTAACTCAAGATTTACCGGTAAAAAATCCAAGTTAATAATAGTACTAGGTTGACCTGACCTTTCTCGTTGATTTTAATTAATTCATTTTGTTACCCTATAGCATTATGGTAAACAGACTAACCTATTATGTTTACAGAAATAACCAACTACTTCATACCTTTTTGTGGTTAATAACTGATTCAAAACCAGTGCTTAAAATAACTATTTTACCGGTAAAATATTTTTAAAAGATTCAATGTGGACTGTACATCCACCTATTGCAACGACACTTTTGACAGCTGTTACTCTTAAATGCAATGTTAAAGCAAAATCTACCTGCTATATAATTCGAGATCGATGGAAAATACATGACCACAGACCCTTCTCTTATTATACTTTACACCAAGATTAGGCCTACTGTTAAGTGAAATCTTTTGAACCCAAAATACATAGCCTTATACTTACCGGTTACGTAACTTTACAAGGTGTAGGCCTATTTCATTTCATATATACTCACACAGATCTCAAAACCGGTTCAAATGATTTTCTCCATAGGTAGGCCTACTTTGCAAATAAGTTACCTTTGTTCTGGTATAAAAATCTACAGGTCTCTATGCCAGGAAAAATATTATTTTATTAGAACCTTTAAACAGATTTGAAAAAACGCATGGCCACACAAGTGTTTTTTCACACGGTAAAAATACTAGCTTATTTTCACGCTGCTTCAATTTATAGTTGAATTTTAATTATAAAAATTACGGTGGGAAAACACACTACGTGTGTCATACCCCATTACATTTAATGCTGCTCATATTTCTGGCGTATTTTCCTGTTGCGTTTGTGCATGAAAAAACGCTCGTATGGCCGTAGCCTTATGGAGTTAAAAATCAGAAATTATAAAATAACTGAGTTAACTGTCAAAGTGCAGACCATACAGTGTCAAAGTGTTCTAGTATAAACATACATGTGTGGTTTTGCATTGCAGCCAGTGACTAAATTATTAAATGGTATTATTATCATTCAAATATGCCCTGCCTTATAATTTTTTTAAATTATACTTTATATTAATGTACTTTATACTCATGAATGTTTTGATATAACAGTAATGTAAAAGTACGTATGAAACAATTAATCAATTTGTAGAACCAATTGCAATTCAATTTAAAAACAAAAGAATTAGAAACGATTATGAACTCAGCTTTTAATAATTCATATCCAAGTGTTAACTTATAAGTTAGATTCATCATGTCGTACAACAATAAAACACCAAAGTGATGCACCCGTAGGCCAACATTAAAACAGTTTGAGCTCGTCTTGAACAAAAACAAGCCTTTTTGCACTTGGCATTTAGATCACTGTCTAACTGATATTACTATAAAGAATTATATTTAAGTTAACTGAGCAAATGCTCGGCCCCCAGGTACTTTTTAAATAATTGGTCAATTGTTTCAGAAAATGTTAAGCATTGAATAGGCCTAGTAGGCCTATACTTGGGCCTAGGCATGCTTGGTTTAGAATCCTATGAAGAAAATTGCCTGACATGCAAAGTACATCTAGGCTTAAGATGAATAAAGACTGGGAGCATTTTTAACCAAATAACAGTTAAAACTAGCCTAGGATTCCGACCTCTGAGTGTTCTTCGTTCACGGAATCGGTTGGGGGCTGGAAACAAACCTGTGAACAGTATCATTGTTACTGGGGGATTCTGGAATCCTTTGGAATCTCCCTTTCAGAACACTGGGGGAATTGGACACCAAGGTTCCTGATAACAACTAACTTACAGTACGCCTACTTCAAATGGTGGAACTGGTTAGACCTACTTGTAATATGCGATCAAACATCTAGGCTACAGTCATTAAATCATTATGTTGAGACAGGGACCTCACATAGTGGGTATTTTAACCTGAATATGAATGAGAGATGAGTGTAGGATGATTGTGGCATGATCTTGTACATATTTAAAACTGTTGCCAGCTGCTAACCTCGTACTTACAATGGTTTTTAAGGTTGAGAGGTAACTTAATTTAGAGTTAAACTATTACACTTAATTTGGATTATTGGAGAAATTTAATGATTCATCAAGTAGTTGATAACCATAAATAGCCTATACGAGAGGAAATCATTAAAATGTTTCTTCATTTCACTGATTTCTATTGTTTTAAAATCAGATTTTACATCTTATGGGATTCCCTACTGCAAACTTATGTATGATAACTCACTATTTGGACATAGGTAGGCCTATTTGGTATTTTCATCATAAAATTAAAATTCATCACATGCTTAGGTCCTAGGGCCTATTGCTTTAAGTTGTTAGCTTATATAATTTTCTTGTGCTCCATAAAAATTCTAAGCAAAATTAATTAATTTGATTTGGCCTAGGCCTATTGGTGTCTAAAATTATTGCTAGGGGTAGCAAATTAGGTACATCTACACTGAACATCCGAAGGGCTAGACCAAATCAATAGGCCCTAACTAATAAGGGCTAGGCCTACCATTGTTTATAGCCAATAGGCTTTTGACTCAACAGTAGATTATACACAAAAGTGTTGTAGAAGGGGGTTGCTTTAAAATATAACCTTTAATATATACTTTGAAATATAAAGAATTTGGCCGTTTTTCTTCATTAAGTTACATAGGGCAAGTCAATTGATTAAACTTTGAAATTTTAATTAGCTTCTAACAGCAAATTACCTTACTTTGCTAGAATCAGGAGTGAAATAACCTAGGCATATAAAATCTTTTAGTTAGGCTACTTTTGTAATTGATCCTTGTTGGAATATTTAGGTAAGGTTTGGAAGGTAGATTGTCATTCAATTTTTAAAATTATTATTATTAGGAACAAACTCACCAATAAAAACTTTTAGTTAAACTTCTTAAGTTGTTGAGTTTATACTAAAACAAACTCTACACAGAAATTCAATTCATATTCACAAACGAGAGTAGAAAAAAAAACTACAAACTCAAACTTGTTATTCTAATTAGAATATTACGGAAGCCCTGAAGGGCCAAAGAGTAAGCGGTCATTTTTTACACCGCCGTGTTTCAAACACGGCGAGCCGTGTTTGGAAGGCGGCGAGCCGTGTTTGAAAGGCGGCGAGCCGTGTTTGAAAGGCGGCGAGCCGTGTTTGTAAGGCGGCGAGCCGTGTTTGGAAGGCGGCGAGCCGTGTTTGAAAGGCGGCGAGCCGTGTTGTAAAGTCGGCGAGATGTATTTGAAATTCGGCGAGTATTTTGATAAAGTAATTAAGAGTAATAATTAGATATCTGATATTAGATTAGGTATATGACTAGATATAATCTCATTTGCAAACTAATTAAAAAATATTACAACTTTCATGCCAGATTTCTATGAAATCAGAGGTCCCAAAAACAAAGAAAAATGTTTGGTTATGGTCATCATAACAAATGCACAGACTATTTTTGCTCCAGAGATTTGATTGTTTTGGTTATTTTCAATTTTATAAGAGGATGAAAATCCGTTTAAGAGTCAATAAAAAAGCTTTTAATTATTAGTCTTAGTTAATTTATCGAAATGCTCGCCGAATTTCATATACTTCTCGCCGACTTTCAAACACGGCTCGCCGACTTTCTAACACGGCGATCGCCGACTTTCTAACACGGCTCGCCGCCTTTCTAACACGGCTCGCCGCCTTTCAAACACGGCTCGCCGCCTTTCTAACACGGCTCGCCGCCTTTCTAACACGGCTCGCCGCCTTTCTAACACGGCTCGCCGTGTTTGAAACACGGCGGTGTAAAAAATGACCGCTTACTCTTTGGCCCTTCAGGGCTTCCGTAGAATATGCCATGCAGCAACAGCAACAATGAGGTTTTAATTTTTCTATTGGTTGAGATTGTTGGGAGGATTGACTGAGCGAGCACTGAGCTGCTGTTCAGCTGATCGAGAAATAGAGCTCCGTGATCTAGTTACTCCATAGAGTAGAAACGTAACTTATTGTTTAATATGATCAAGTATTTCATGCACAGAGGGATAGTGTTTGACATCAAAATAAAAACTGAATATATGGTTGAACAGGCTTTAAACAAATCAACAAGAAATTTAATTTAGATTTGTCTTGGTAAATTATAAATGGTTTAAAAAGACATGCAATATATGTCAGTTGAACAAATATAATATACACTTATACTAATACAAATATACACTTATAATACACCCTAATAATATACACTTAAAAAGTAATTGTACAAATATAATTTCTATTTAGACCAATTTTCATTTTTAATACAGAAAAAAAATAATTAATTTTTATAAGATAATACAGTTATGTAACCTAGAATAACTAATATTGTATTAATGTGAGTAATATAAAATAGTTCTTACCTGATTTTAAGTTATAGTCCAAATTCTGCATTTCTTCTAGTAAACTGAATAATTATAAAGGATATAATTTTCTAATTCCTTTTAAACTTGATAACAATCTTAGTTGTAATTAAATAGAGGGAGTTTCTGGCCATTCAGCTAAGTTATAACTTAGATTTAGGAAATAAATACTTAGAGTATTAAAAGATTTTTTTCTCAAATCAATCAAAGTCAACATGATAAAATAAATGTGTAACTTATCCAAGGAATCTAGAAGATTTGTTGCTTGTTACTTAAAAAATATTCTTTAAAATAAAAACAATTGACTTATTTGTAAAGTTTTTAAGGATAAGAGTGTATCCTTAAAAGATTGACATAATATTTTTCTCTTTTAGTAAAATGGAGTAAATTCATAAAAAGCTCCTATACCAAAACTTAGAAAAGATACCCTCTACATTGTAGACTAGGGATAATATAAATTCACCTGTTCTCATTAATGAAATTCTACTTATTTCATTGAATTAAATAAGTAGATTTTG
>CM061532.1:240420343-240681789 GCA_030545055.2 Neoaliturus tenellus | reverse complement strand
GAATTTATTTGGTGTTGTCATTTAGGTTGTGAATGGACATAGCCTACTTGAGTAGAGAGAATGTGATGGCAGGGGTTTGGCACTAGACAGTACTGTGGTCGCAACTAGAAAGGGTGGAACACGTACTAGACGCGAAGAGAGGTGGCTGCTAGCTGGCTGGGGTCTAGCGCTAGACAGTACTGTGGTCGCAACTAGAAAGGGTGGAACGCAAACTAGACACGAAGAGAGGTGGCTGCTAGCTGGCTGGGGTCTGGCACCAGACAGTACTGTGGTTCCAACTAGGCAGAGTGTAATGCACACCAGAGCTGTATGTCTGTTACCACAAGAATTAAAGAGATAGTTATTACGTCATCAGGTTGTGACGTCACACGTATAGCCTAGGATATCCTGTGGAGCACGCTAGCCGTGGCTGGAGACATGACACTAGACCTGTCTGGTGGTATCCTCAAGATTGCTTCTCGGTCTGCAAATAACAGTTTTTAATGTGACGGCCTCATTTTTTTTGTGGACACCACAAGGCATTTTTCTCAGTGTAGAGCAGAGGCTGATGTGAACCCCCCCCCCCCCCCCCACCACCCGTGGGAATTTTCGACAAATACATTTTTGTGTTTGTATTGACATGTACTTTATGGGTTTAGGTGTTAGCCACTTAAAAATTACAGCATATCCCGAAAAATACGAAAACACCATGGAAAATATAAAATCTACTACTGTATCATCATTAAAATAATTCAGTTTCAAAATATTTTGACAGAAAACCTAACAGTTTTACTTGGCCAATTTTATTAATTAATGGATCGTTCTGAAGCTCTCTATTTTAGATTTCCAAATAATTATGATTTTCTTTAGATTAATGGTGAAAAAGTGAAATTGCGTGTTTTAGTGCATGTGGTTAAAATTCCCGGAACGGTGAAATATATTTTTTACCATTATAGATAAAGTTACAAGACTTGGTATATCAATAATGGCCACAAATGTCTCTTCTTTTAAGCTATGATCACTTTTTTATCCCTTAAAGGGGACGGCCCACAAGGAGTCAGACAAAATTCTTAAACAGCAGCATAGGACAAATTTGGAATCAAATTAAAGGTCCCAACCAGCAGAGTACAATGCCGCAAACTAGACATGAAATGTATGACCGAGACGGAAATGGTAGGCAAAGTTTCCATTAAAATTATATAGGTAAAACTTAAAAATTCAATAACTTTCTTTATACTCAACCTTTTGACATCGGGTTGGTGGCTTTTTACTCCAAATTCAAAGAAGTTTAAAACTATGTATGATGTGACAGAGGCCAGAGAAATTTTAATTCAAACACCCTCTATGGGATGTCCCCCTTGGAAGTCTTACAGAAATCTGCTGTGGCCTTTGTCAAATCATACGTCATCATCTTAAAACGTCTTTGCATTTGGAGTAATCAGCCACAAACCCGACGTTAAAAAGTTGAGTATAAAGAAATAATGTATCATTATCCGAGATAAAGAAATTATAAATTGCAGTAAAAGGCTTATGGATTTAGATCTTATGATACTTTAAAATATGTTTCTTTGGAAACCTGTAATTTTATTTAAATATAAATATGGACTGAATCTATTTGGATACTGATAATTATTTTAATTATACAAAATTTAAAATACAAAACCAATTTTGATTAATTATTTATTTTAAAGTATTAATTATTCGATTAATTACGATGTATGAAACCTATGCTTATTTAATACACTAAGTTTTTTTGTGTCTGGGAACTCCAATAATTTTCGAATGATTTTTAAGTTTTAGGTTTGATTGAATAGTTTCTGCCAAAGAAAAATGAGAATCAGACGTAAAACAAATAAAGCGTTTTCCATAACAGGGAAAAAACTTTGGTTTTAGTAAAAAATAAATATGGTGTATTTCGCGGTTTTTGAGAGTTGGTGGAGCATTACCTAAGCCTGACTCTGAGTGATACCACCTGCATAACAGCTTTGGCATTAAGATGCCTAGCGTAGAAGCTAAGGCGCTTGCTTTTATCTGCTGTATTATTACACCAGTGACATACGATTAGAAAACAACTCTTACGACTTGCAAATATTTTAATTTTTTGCAGTTTAATAGCTTAAAATTATTTTTCTAATTGTTAAAATAGATTACATCCTTTTATTAGTAGGGGATACAAAACTAAGTTTTGCACATATTTTGTATGATGCTGATGGTGATATATTAAGAATTAACGTAAAAGAGTTATTAAGGACCAACTCAGCATGAAGTAAATTCTACCCCACAAAACCTTCAACCGTTGACGAACCGTTCAAGTCTCATCATGAATAGTCTCATAAAAGAATGGAACTGCTTTCTGTCATTAACCTTAATGTTGGAGCTATTATAGTGAAAGAGACAAATCTACTGGTACATTTTCATTATATAACTTTTTGCCTGTTTAATTCTGTTTCCTCTCTTGAGGGATAATGGGTCAATATTTTATCAGGCTGTTGTCTAAAGTGTTAGCGTTCGCATATTATGGAACATTTATTTACAATTGTACATTAGCATAGCAGATGTTTGAAATAATCAACCCCTATCCCAATGTCATTCAAATGAGAAAATTTTAATTGAATTTTTAGATAACACCCTTATTTTAAGTCCGATTCTCGTCATTCTTGGCTTAAACAACTACAGACGAAGCCTATCCAACGACGCAAAAAAAAATTGAAAATCGATACCTAGTCTGCATTACCAGGTAGCTTGTTCCATAAGAGCAATGTAAAATTTAAAACATTACTGTGAGTTTGTTTTTCGTTGGAACAACTCAACTTGCAAACTTGAAGTCATTTTAAATGTTACAATAGTAAGTAGTGTAAAATTGCGGCCGCTGGCCCAGTTCAAGGTCACCTGAGGGATGACGTCATCGAGGTCAATGACCTCACCGATGACGTCATCGATGACGTCATCGATGACGCAATCGATGACGTCATCACTAATGACGTCATTTCGATGACGTCACACCCATGACGTCACAGAAATGACGTGCTGATGACGTCATCACCCCTTACGTCATCAAAATGACGTCACCAACGCCACTGAGGTCAAGGTCATGCCGAAACTTAAAATTTTTTGGCACTTTTGCTGTTTATCGCACTACGCTCCGAGTTTCAGTCAGAGTCCCCGTGACCTTGACCACTTGGAGCGAATTTTCGACGAGAAACGGCAAAAGTGCCAAGTTAAACTCGAGTTTCTGACATGACTCTGCCTAAATGGGCAATCGGTTATCCCTCAGGTGACCTTGAACCAGTACAACGCCCGCAATTTCATGTTACTGCGACCTTGAAAACTTAACAACGGAGCGCCGACACCGATGCGCACCCCACGACAGCCACCGAGTGACTGACTGTCAGGCTCTGTGTATGCTAGGTATATCGGCTTGAGAGACTAAGACTCTAAACTGTCAGGAATGGGAGTAACTAACTGAATTTTGCAAGGAAAAGTCATTTCATCCAATATTTTAAACAAATCCTCATCAGTAAAACTGACATTAGTCTGTTTTGTATAAAACTTAGGGTGTCCGCGCAACAGTTTGCGCCACTTAGCTAAAGTTGAAACTCTCTTAACTTTGAGTGGTGGACAGTGAGCAACTAATAAAGTCCTAACACGGCTAAGTTTCTTACCTAAAGTGTCCTGCGACATGGCTTCACCTCACAAAAGTCCGCACAATACTGAGAGACTGCTTGTAGCGCATGAGTCAAGGGAAAAGAGGTGGGGGAAACAGCAGGAGTGGGGGAAGGTCACAGTGGCGGGGGAAGGTGAGGTGGTACGCTGGAGTATCGCATCACTTCACCATGAGCTGTCCTACAGTCAACACACTGTTCTCTTGGCCCGAGTTGGCACTAGAAGAAACATTTCTGTACAGCTTAGGCTGTGAGAGTCGAGGAAGCAAAGTCAAAGTGGAAATTGCGTTAAACTCCAAGATGAAGAGTCTCCTAAACAAACTAATTGTATCCCTGCAATCCCCTATAACTTTAGAGAAATACCACTTTATAAAGCGACACCTTAGTCTTTGGCAAAACGAATTGGAATTGAAAAAGATTACAGTAAAATTAATTTAACTTAAAACTTGGACTGGACACTCATGGCGATACCACGTGGCGTGCAAACGCCACCCTAAACATTACAAGTTAGGTTATTGAGCACCTCTGGTACGATAACCGACGTGCTAGAGTTAAAGTGTGATGACCTTGAGTCAAAACACTGAAATACTACAAGTCGATATCGTCCCAGAGTTAAAGTGTAGTGACCTACATTCAGAACTTGTAAAATTACTTACATATAGAGAGCTAGAGAACAGCGAGACGCACCGCATGGAAGCCGGAGACATACTGGCGAAGCAGTGTTGTGCAGCCTAGGGACCCAGTTGTGGTGGGGGTATAGCCAACACTTAGAGTACAAGTGTTGTGGGTGACCTCGAGGGTGACCTTGAACCAGCTCGAGAAGTGACCCGTACTCTAGGTATATGGGAAGTGGTGGGGGAAATCTCAAGGTCATTCAAATGGAGTTTAAAAAAAGTCAAAGAGTAGAGAGACTATTCTACTCTTCAGAGTCCTCGTGACCTTGAGGATTTGGAGCCAATTTCTACGAGAAATAGCAAAAGTGCAGTAGCACCGTTTTGGTGCTACCTTAAATGTAAATGTTAATTAGTCCCTTAAATGTTAAAGTGTGATGACCTTGAGCATAAGAGTTAAAGTTTTCTTGGGGAGACAATTCGATGTTGTCCCAGAGTTAAAGTGTTAAGACCTTGAGTCAAAACACAGAAATATTACAAGTCGATGTTGTCTCATAGTTAAAGTGTGGCGACCTTGAGTAAAACTCAGAAATATTTAACCTATGTTGTTCCAAAGTTAAAGTGTGGTGACCTTGAGGAAAAAATTAGAAATATTTACCCCATGTTGGCCCAGAGTTAAAGTGTAATGACCTTGAGTCTGTCATGTGACACTGCTCGGGTGACCTTGAACTGGCCCGGCTGCCTTACTCTAACCATTACTGCAACCGCGATGTGCACCCTACGACAGACACCGAGCGACTGACTATTAGGCTCCGCGTAATCTAGGTATATGGGAAGTGGTGGGGGGGGGGGGGAATTGCGATGACCTTGGGAAACTTGAAAATGTCACGCCAGGTAGCACCGTTTTGGTGCTACCTTAAATGTAGATGTTAAAGTGTAATGACCTTGAGTAAAAAAAACATAGAAATAATACAAGTCGATATTGTCCCAGAGTTAAAGTGTGGTGACCTTGAGTGAAAACATAGAAATATTACAAGTTGATGTCGTCCCAAAGGTAAAGTGTGGTGACCTTGAGCATAAGAACTAAAGTTTTCTTGGTATGACAAGTTTAAGTAGATTCAGAGTTAAAGTGTGGCGACCTTGAGTGAAAACATAACAACATTACAATTTGAAGTCGTCCCAGAGGTAAAGTATTATGACCTTGAGTGAAAACACAGAAAAACCACAAGTCGATGTCGTCCCAGAGTTAAAGTGTGGTGACCTTGAGGGAAAAGTTCTGAAATATTTTAGCCTATGTTGGTCCAGAGTTAAAGTGTAGTGACCTTGAGCATTTGTCTTGGTATGACAATTTGATGTTGCACCAGAGTTAAAGTGTTGGGACCTTGAGTGAAAACATAGAAATATTACAAGTTGATGTCGTCCCAGAGGTAAAGTGTGATGACCTTGAGTCAAAACACAGAGAAACCACAAGTCGATGTCGTCCCAGAGTTAAAGTGTGGTGACCTTGAGGGAAAAATTCTGAAATATTTAGCCTATGTTGGTCCAGAGTTAAAGTGTAGTGACCTTGAGCTGAAAAACTTGTAAAATACTTACATCAATAGAGACGGTAATCCCCGCTCTCACCCCTGCGCCCCAGTGGCGCCCCCAACCCTGCGCCCCTGGTAGCACCCCCACCCCTGCGCCACCGATGGCGCCCCTGGGTGTGGTAGCCCGGTGGAGATATAAGGCGGCCCCGCTCATAGCCGGCTCACAGCCCGTCCCCGTGCGTTGAGCTACCTAAAGGTTTGAGCAAACACTTAGAAATATTTACTCTTCGTACGATCAGAGTTAAAGTTTTCATCTCAACAGACGTACCCCCAGGTTTGAACCAACACTTGGAAAAATTTACTCATGGTACAACAGTTTTATGTTTTCGCCAAATAAGTGTAAGTGTGGTAAATTGAACTGGCTAAAATGTTATAATTTGCTAAGTTTGTATTGTTGTACATGATAAATCCTAAACTTTAACTTATAACCGTACAGCAGAGTGCCAAAACCAGTGTGCACCCCACGACAGTCGCAGAGCGACTGACCGTACGGCTACGGGTGGCCTAGGTATAAGGAAAGTGGTGGGGGGAATTGCGATGACCTTGGGGACTTTAACAATTGTGACTATAGGTAAAACTTAAGTTTTCGTTATTTCAACCTAAGGTCTTGGCTTTTCGCGTTTCAGAGTGTATTAAAGCGATCTAGCTATTAATTGTAAAATTGATTTCTTAAAAGATAGTCATTTTTACGCTGGGTGTTGGTAAATTTGTTAGAGTCCTGATTGCCCATACAAAACCAAACTTTTTTATTATTCAATATTTCAGTCTGGGATTTCGGATTTACATGTTTCAGCGTATTTTAGAGTGTTTAAGCTTATCTTAAAAATTTGAAAAACTTTAACATTTTTTACAGTTGACTGATAGAATATTTCTGTCAGGAGTGACTATAGGTAAAATTTAAGTTTTCGTTATTTCAACCTAAGGTCTTGGCTTTTCGCGTTTCAGAGTGTATTAAAGCGATCTAGCTATTAATTGAAAAATTGATTTCTTAAAAGATAGTCATTTTTACGCTGGGTGTTGGTAAATTTGTTAGAGTCCAGATTGCCCATACAAAACCAAACTTTTTTATTATTCAATATTTCAGTCTGGGATTTCGGATTTACATGTTTCGGCGTATTTTAGAGTGTTTAAGCTTATCTTAAAAATTTGAAAAACTTTAACATTTTTTACAGTTGACTGATAGAATATTTCTGTCAGGAGTGACTATAGGTAAAATTTAAGTTTTCGTTATTTCAACCTAAGGTCTTGGCTTTTCGCGTTTCAGAGTGTATTAAAGCGATCTAGCTATTAATTGAAAAATTGATTTCTTAAAAGATAGTCATTTTTACGCTGGGTGTTGGTAAATTTGTTAGAGTCCAGATTGCCCATACAAAACCAAACTTTTCTATTATTCAATATTTCAGTCTGGGATTTCGGATTTACATGTTTCAGCGTATTTTAGAGTGTTTAAGCTTATCTTAAAAATTTGAAAAACTTTAACATTTTTTACTAAAATTTGCGAATTGACTGATAGAATATTTCACTAAGTCACGAGTTTTTATTGTTGTACATGATAAATCCTAAACTTTAACTTAAAACCGTACAGCAGAGTGCCGACACCAGTGTGCACCCCACGACAGTCGCAAAGCGACTGACCGTACGGCTCCGGGTGCCCTATGTATAAGGTAAGTGGTGGGGGGAATTGCGATGACCTTGGGGACTTTAACAATTGTGACTATACGTAAAATTTCGTTGTTCATTATATCAACCTAAGGTCTTGGCTTTTCGCGTTTCAGAGTGTAGTAAAGCGATTTAGCTATTAATTGTAAAATTGATTTCTTAAAAGATAGTCATTTTTACGATGGGTGTTGGTAAATTTGTTAGAGTCCTGATTGCCCATACAAAACCAAACTTTTTTATTATTCAATATTTCAGTCTGGGATTTCGGATTTACATGTTTCAGCGTATTTTAGAGTGTTTAAGCTTATCTTAAAAATTTGAAAAACTTTAACATTTTTTACAGTTGACTGATAGAATATTTCTGTCAGGAGTGACTATAGGTAAAATTTTAGTTTTCGTTATTTCAACCTAAGGTCTTGGCTTTTTCGCGTTTCAGAGTGTATTAAAGCGATCTAGCTATTAATTGTAAAATTGATTTCTTAAAAGATAGTCATTTTTACGCTGGGTGTTGGTAAATTTGTTAGAGTCCAGATTTGCCCATACAAAACCAAACTTTTTTATTATTCAATATTTCAGTCTGGGATTTCGGATTTACATGTTTCAGCGTATTTTAGAGTGTTTTAAGCTTATCTTAAAAATTTGAAAAACTTTAACATTTTTTACAGTTGACTGATAGAATATTTCTGTCAGGAGTGGACTATAGGTAAAATTTAAGTTTTTCGTTATTTCAACCTAAGGTCTTGGCTTTTCGCGTTTCAGAGTGTAATTAAAGCGATCTAGCTATTAATTGAAAAAATTGATTTTCTTAAAAGATAGTCATTTTTACGCTGGGTGTTGGTAAATTTGTTAGGAGTCCAGATTGCCCATACAAAACCAAACTTTTTTATTATTCAATATTTCAGTCTGGGATTTCGGATTTTACATGTTTCAGCGTATTTTAGAGTGTTTAAGCTTATCTTAAAAATTTGAAAAAACTTTAACATTTTTTTTACTAAAATTTGCGAATTGACTGATAGAATATTTCACTAAGTCACGAGTTTTTTATTGTTTGTACATGATAAATCCTAAACTTTAACTTAAAAACCGTACAGCAGAGTGCCGACACCAGTGTGCACCCCACGACAGTCGCAAAGCGACTGACCGTACGGCTCCGGGTGCCCTATGTATAAGGTAAGTGGTGGGGGGAATTGCGATGACCTTGGGGACTTTAACAATTGTGACTATACGTAAAATTTCGTTGTTCATTATATCAACCTAAGGTCTTGGCTTTTCGCGTTTCAGAGTGTATTAAAGCGATTTAGCTATTAATTGTAAAATTGATTTCTTAAAAGATAGTCATTTTTACGCTGGGTGTTGGTAAATTTGTTAGAGTCCTGATTGCCCATACAAAACCAAACTTTTTTATTATTCAATATTTCAGTCTGGGATTTCGGATTTACATGTTTCAGCGTATTTTAGAGTGTTTAAGCTTATCTTAAAAATTTGAAAAACTTTAACATTTTTTACAGTTGACTGATAGAATATTTCTGTCAGGAGTGACTATAGGTAAAATTTTAGTTTTCGTTATTTCAACCTAAGGTCTTGGCTTTTCGCGTTTCAGAGTGTATTAAAGCGATCTAGCTATTAATTGAAAAATTGATTTCTTAAAAGATAGTCATTTTTACGCTGGGTGTTGGTAAATTTGTTAGAGTCCTGATTGCCCATACAAAACCAAACTTTTTTATTATTCAATATTTCAGTCTGAGATTTCGGATTTACATGTTTCGGCGTATTTTAGAGTGTTTAAGCTTATCTTAAAAATTTGAAAAACTTTAACATTTTTTACAGTTGACTGATAGAATATTTCTGTCAGGAGTGACTATAGGTAAAATTTAAGTTTTCGTTATTTCAACCTAAGGTCTTGGCTTTTCGCGTTTCAGAGTGTATTAAAGCGATCTAGCTATTAATTGAAAAATTGATTTCTTAAAAGATAGTCATTTTTACGCTGGGTGTTGGTAAATTTGTTAGAGTCCAGATTGCCCATACAAAACCAAACTTTTCTATTATTCAATATTTCAGTCTGGGATTTCGGATTTACATGTTTCAGCGTATTTTAGAGTGTTTAAGCTTATCTTAAAAATTTGAAAAACTTTAACATTTTTTACTAAAATTTGCGAATTGACTGATAGAATATTTCACTAAGTCACGAGTTTTTATTGTTGTACATGATAAATCCTAAACTTTAACTTAAAACCGTACAGCAGAGTGCCGACACCAGTGTGCACCCCACGACAGTCGCAAAGCGACTGACCGTACGGCTCCGGGTGCCCTATGTATAAGGTAAGTGGTGGGGGGAATTGCGATGACCTTGGGGACTTTAACAATTGTGACTATACGTAAAATTTCGTTGTTCATTATATCAACCTAAGGTCTTGGCTTTTCGCGTTTCAGAGTGTAGTAAAGCGATTTAGCTATTAATTGTAAAATTGATTTCTTAAAAGATAGTCATTTTTACGATGGGTGTTGGTAAATTTGTTAGAGTCCTGATTGCCCATACAAAACCAAACTTTTTTATTATTCAATATTTCAGTCTGGGATTTCGGATTTACATGTTTCAGCGTATTTTAGAGTGTTTAAGCTTATCTTAAAAATTTGAAAAACTTTAACATTTTTTACAGTTGACTGATAGAATATTTCTGTCAGGAGTGACTATAGGTAAAATTTTAGTTTTCGTTATTTCAACCTAAGGTCTTGGCTTTTCGCGTTTCAGAGTGTATTAAAGCGATCTAGCTATTAATTGTAAAATTGATTTCTTAAAAGATAGTCATTTTTACGCTGGGTGTTGGTAAATTTGTTAGAGTCCAGATTGCCCATACAAAACCAAACTTTTTTATTATTCAATATTTCAGTCTGGGATTTCGGATTTACATGTTTCAGCGTATTTTAGAGTGTTTAAGCTTATCTTAAAAATTTGAAAAACTTTAACATTTTTTACAGTTGACTGATAGAATATTTCTGTCAGGAGTGACTATAGGTAAAATTTAAGTTTTCGTTATTTCAACCTAAGGTCTTGGCTTTTCGCGTTTCAGAGTGTATTAAAGCGATCTAGCTATTAATTGAAAAATTGATTTCTTAAAAGATAGTCATTTTTACGCTGGGTGTTGGTAAATTTGTTAGAGTCCAGATTGCCCATACAAAACCAAACTTTTTTATTATTCAATATTTCAGTCTGGGATTTCGGATTTACATGTTTCAGCGTATTTTAGAGTGTTTAAGCTTATCTTAAAAATTTGAAAAACTTTAACATTTTTTACTAAAATTTGCGAATTGACTGATAGAATATTTCACTAAGTCACGAGTTTTTATTGTTGTACATGATAAATCCTAAACTTTAACTTAAAACCGTACAGCAGAGTGCCGACACCAGTGTGCACCCCACGACAGTCGCAAAGCGACTGACCGTACGGCTCCGGGTGCCCTATGTATAAGGTAAGTGGTGGGGGGAATTGCGATGACCTTGGGGACTTTAACAATTGTGACTATACGTAAAATTTCGTTGTTCATTATATCAACCTAAGGTCTTGGCTTTTCGCGTTTCAGAGTGTATTAAAGCGATTTAGCTATTAATTGTAAAATTGATTTCTTAAAAGATAGTCATTTTTACGCTGGGTGTTGGTAAATTTGTTAGAGTCCTGATTGCCCATACAAAACCAAACTTTTTTATTATTCAATATTTCAGTCTGGGATTTCGGATTTACATGTTTCAGCGTATTTTAGAGTGTTTAAGCTTATCTTAAAAATTTGAAAAACTTTAACATTTTTTACAGTTGACTGATAGAATATTTCTGTCAGGAGTGACTATAGGTAAAATTTTAGTTTTCGTTATTTCAACCTAAGGTCTTGGCTTTTCGCGTTTCAGAGTGTATTAAAGCGATCTAGCTATTAATTGAAAAATTGATTTCTTAAAAGATAGTCATTTTTACGCTGGGTGTTGGTAAATTTGTTAGAGTCCTGATTGCCCATACAAAACCAAACTTTTTTATTATTCAATATTTCAGTCTGGGATTTCGGATTTACATGTTTCGGCGTATTTTAGAGTGTTTAAGCTTATCTTAAAAATTTGAAAAACTTTAACATTTTTTACAGTTGACTGATAGAATATTTCTGTCAGGAGTGACTATAGGTAAAATTTAAGTTTTCGTTATTTCAACCTAAGGTCTTGGCTTTTCGCGTTTCAGAGTGTATTAAAGCGATCTAGCTATTAATTGAAAAATTGATTTCTTAAAAGATAGTCATTTTTACGCTGGGTGTTGGTAAATTTGTTAGAGTCCAGATTGCCCATACAAAACCAAACTTTTCTATTATTCAATATTTCAGTCTGGGATTTCGGATTTACATGTTTCAGCGTATTTTAGAGTGTTTAAGCTTATCTTAAAAATTTGAAAAACTTTAACATTTTTTACTAAAATTTGCGAATTGACTGATAGAATATTTCACTAAGTCACGAGTTTTTATTGTTGTACATGATAAATCCTAAACTTTAACTTAAAACCGTACAGCAGAGTGCCGACACCAGTGTGCACCCCACGACAGTCGCAAAGCGACTGACCGTACGGCTCCGGGTGCCCTATGTATAAGGTAAGTGGTGGGGGGAATTGCGATGACCTTGGGGACTTTAACAATTGTGACTATACGTAAAATTTCGTTGTTCATTATATCAACCTAAGGTCTTGGCTTTTCGCGTTTCAGAGTGTAGTAAAGCGATTTAGCTATTAATTGTAAAATTGATTTCTTAAAAGATAGTCATTTTTACGATGGGTGTTGGTAAATTTGTTAGAGTCCTGATTGCCCATACAAAACCAAACTTTTTTATTATTCAATATTTCAGTCTGGGATTTCGGATTTACATGTTTCAGCGTATTTTAGAGTGTTTAAGCTTATCTTAAAAATTTGAAAAACTTTAACATTTTTTACAGTTGACTGATAGAATATTTCTGTCAGGAGTGACTATAGGTAAAATTTTAGTTTTCGTTATTTCAACCTAAGGTCTTGGCTTTTCGCGTTTCAGAGTGTATTAAAGCGATCTAGCTATTAATTGTAAAATTGATTTCTTAAAAGATAGTCATTTTTACGCTGGGTGTTGGTAAATTTGTTAGAGTCCAGATTGCCCATACAAAACCAAACTTTTTTATTATTCAATATTTCAGTCTGGGATTTCGGATTTACATGTTTCAGCGTATTTTAGAGTGTTTAAGCTTATCTTAAAAATTTGAAAAACTTTAACATTTTTTACAGTTGACTGATAGAATATTTCTGTCAGGAGTGACTATAGGTAAAATTTAAGTTTTCGTTATTTCAACCTAAGGTCTTGGCTTTTCGCGTTTCAGAGTGTATTAAAGCGATCTAGCTATTAATTGAAAAATTGATTTCTTAAAAGATAGTCATTTTTACGCTGGGTGTTGGTAAATTTGTTAGAGTCCAGATTGCCCATACAAAACCAAACTTTTTTATTATTCAATATTTCAGTCTGGGATTTCGGATTTACATGTTTCAGCGTATTTTAGAGTGTTTAAGCTTATCTTAAAAATTTGAAAAACTTTAACATTTTTTACTAAAATTTGCGAATTGACTGATAGAATATTTCACTAAGTCACGAGTTTTTATTGTTGTACATGATAAATCCTAAACTTTAACTTAAAACCGTACAGCAGAGTGCCGACACCAGTGTGCACCCCACGACAGTCGCAAAGCGACTGACCGTACGGCTCCGGGTGCCCTATGTATAAGGTAAGTGGTGGGGGGAATTGCGATGACCTTGGGGACTTTAACAATTGTGACTATACGTAAAATTTCGTTGTTCATTATATCAACCTAAGGTCTTGGCTTTTCGCGTTTCAGAGTGTATTAAAGCGATTTAGCTATTAATTGTAAAATTGATTTCTTAAAAGATAGTCATTTTTACGCTGGGTGTTGGTAAATTTGTTAGAGTCCTGATTGCCCATACAAAACCAAACTTTTTTATTATTCAATATTTCAGTCTGGGATTTCGGATTTACATGTTTCAGCGTATTTTAGAGTGTTTAAGCTTATCTTAAAAATTTGAAAAACTTTAACATTTTTTACAGTTGACTGATAGAATATTTCTGTCAGGAGTGACTATAGGTAAAATTTTAGTTTTCGTTATTTCAACCTAAGGTCTTGGCTTTTCGCGTTTCAGAGTGTATTAAAGCGATCTAGCTATTAATTGAAAAATTGATTTCTTAAAAGATAGTCATTTTTACGCTGGGTGTTGGTAAATTGGTTAGAGTCCTGATTGCCCATACAAAACCAAACTTTTTTATTATTCAATATTTCAGTCTGGGATTTCGGATTTACATGTTTCAGCGTATTTTAGAGTGTTTAAGCTTATCTTAAAAATTTGAAAAACTTTAACATTTTTTACAGTTGACTGATAGAATATTTCTGTCAGGAGTGACTATAGGTAAAATTTAAGTTTTCGTTATTTCAACCTAAGGTCTTGGCTTTTCGCGTTTCAGAGTGTATTAAAGCGATCTAGCTATTAATTGAAAAATTGATTTCTTAAAAGATAGTCATTTTTACGCTGGGTGTTGGTAAATTTGTTAGAGTCCAGATTGCCCATACAAAACCAAACTTTTCTATTATTCAATATTTCAGTCTGGGATTTCGGATTTACATGTTTCAGCGTATTTTAGAGTGTTTAAGCTTATCTTAAAAATTTGAAAAACTTTAACATTTTTTACTAAAATTTGCGAATTGACTGATAGAATATTTCACTAAGTCACGAGTTTTTATTGTTGTACATGATAAATCCTAAACTTTAACTTAAAACCGTACAGCAGAGTGCCGACACCAGTGTGCACCCCACGACAGTCGCAAAGCGACTGACCGTACGGCTCCGGGTGCCCTATGTATAAGGTAAGTGGTGGGGGGAATTGCGATGACCTTGGGGACTTTAACAATTGTGACTATACGTAAAATTTCGTTGTTCATTATATCAACCTAAGGTCTTGGCTTTTCGCGTTTCAGAGTGTAGTAAAGCGATTTAGCTATTAATTGTAAAATTGATTTCTTAAAAGATAGTCATTTTTACGATGGGTGTTGGTAAATTTGTTAGAGTCCTGATTGCCCATACAAAACCAAACTTTTTTATTATTCAATATTTCAGTCTGGGATTTCGGATTTACATGTTTCAGCGTATTTTAGAGTGTTTAAGCTTATCTTAAAAATTTGAAAAACTTTAACATTTTTTACAGTTGACTGATAGAATATTTCTGTCAGGAGTGACTATAGGTAAAATTTTAGTTTTCGTTATTTCAACCTAAGGTCTTGGCTTTTCGCGTTTCAGAGTGTATTAAAGCGATCTAGCTATTAATTGTAAAATTGATTTCTTAAAAGATAGTCATTTTTACGCTGGGTGTTGGTAAATTTGTTAGAGTCCAGATTGCCCATACAAAACCAAACTTTTTTATTATTCAATATTTCAGTCTGGGATTTCGGATTTACATGTTTCAGCGTATTTTAGAGTGTTTAAGCTTATCTTAAAAATTTGAAAAACTTTAACATTTTTTACAGTTGACTGATAGAATATTTCTGTCAGGAGTGACTATAGGTAAAATTTAAGTTTTCGTTATTTCAACCTAAGGTCTTGGCTTTTCGCGTTTCAGAGTGTATTAAAGCGATCTAGCTATTAATTGAAAAATTGATTTCTTAAAAGATAGTCATTTTTACGCTGGGTGTTGGTAAATTTGTTAGAGTCCAGATTGCCCATACAAAACCAAACTTTTTTATTATTCAATATTTCAGTCTGGGATTTCGGATTTACATGTTTCAGCGTATTTTAGAGTGTTTAAGCTTATCTTAAAAATTTGAAAAACTTTAACATTTTTTACTAAAATTTGCGAGTTGACTGATAGAATATTTCTGTCAGGAGTGACTATAGGTAAAATTTAAGTTTTCGTTATTTCAACCTAAGGTCTTGGCTTTTCGCGTTTCAGAGTGTATTAAAGCGATCTAGCTATTAATTGAAAAATTGATTTCTTAAAAGATAGTCATTTTTACGCTGGGTGTTGGTAAATTTGTTAGAGTCCAGATTGCCCATACAAAACCAAACTTTTTTATTATTCAATATTTCAGTCTGGGATTTCGGATTTACATGTTTCAGCGTATTTTAGAGTGTTTAAGCTTATCTTAAAAATTTGAAAAACTTTAACATTTTTTACTAAAATTTGCGAATTGACTGATAGAATATTTCACTAAGTCACGAGTTTTTATTGTTGTACATGATAAATCCTAAACTTTAACTTAAAACCGTACAGCAGAGTGCCGACACCAGTGTGCACCCCACGACAGTCGCAAAGCGACTGACCGTACGGCTCCGGGTGCCCTATGTATAAGGTAAGTGGTGGGGGGAATTGCGATGACCTTGGGGACTTTAACAATTGTGACTATACGTAAAATTTCGTTGTTCATTATATCAACCTAAGGTCTTGGCTTTTCGCGTTTCAGAGTGTATTAAAGCGATTTAGCTATTAATTGTAAAATTGATTTCTTAAAAGATAGTCATTTTTACGCTGGGTGTTGGTAAATTTGTTAGAGTCCTGATTGCCCATACAAAACCAAACTTTTTTATTATTCAATATTTCAGTCTGGGATTTCGGATTTACATGTTTCAGCGTATTTTAGAGTGTTTAAGCTTATCTTAAAAATTTGAAAAACTTTAACATTTTTTACAGTTGACTGATAGAATATTTCTGTCAGGAGTGACTATAGGTAAAATTTTAGTTTTCGTTATTTCAACCTAAGGTCTTGGCTTTTCGCGTTTCAGAGTGTATTAAAGCGATCTAGCTATTAATTGAAAAATTGATTTCTTAAAAGATAGTCATTTTTACGCTGGGTGTTGGTAAATTGGTTAGAGTCCTGATTGCCCATACAAAACCAAACTTTTTTATTATTCAATATTTCAGTCTGGGATTTCGGATTTACATGTTTCAGCGTATTTTAGAGTGTTTAAGCTTATCTTAAAAATTTGAAAAACTTTAACATTTTTTACAGTTGACTGATAGAATATTTCTGTCAGGAGTGACTATAGGTAAAATTTAAGTTTTCGTTATTTCAACCTAAGGTCTTGGCTTTTCGCGTTTCAGAGTGTATTAAAGCGATCTAGCTATTAATTGTAAAATTGATTTCTTAAAAGATAGTCATTTTTACGCTGGGTGTTGGTAAATTTGTTAGAGTCCAGATTGCCCATACAAAACCAAACTTTTTTATTATTCAATATTTCAGTCTGGGATTTCGGATTTACATGTTTCAGCGTATTTTAGAGTGTTTAAGCTTATCTTAAAAATTTGAAAAACTTTAACATTTTTTACACTTGACTGATAGAATATTTCTGTCAGGAGTGACTATAGGTAAAGTTTAAGTTTTCGTTATTTCAACCTAAGGTCTTGGCTTTTCGCGTTTCAGAGTGTATTAAAGCGATCTAGCTATTAATTGAAAAATTGATTTCTTAAAAGTGTCATTTTTACGCTGGGTGTTGGTAAATTTGTTAGAGTCCAGATTGCCCATACAAAACCAAACTTTTTTATTATTCAATATTTCAGTCTGGGATTTCGGATTTACATGTTTCAGCGTATTTTAGAGTGTTTAAGCTTATCTTAAAAATTTGAAAAACTTTAACATTTTTTACTAAAATTTGCGAGTTGACTGATAGAATATTTCTGTCAGGAGTGACTATAGGTAAAATTTAAGTTTTCGTTATTTCAACCTAAGGTCTTGGCTTTTCGCGTTTCAGAGTGTATTAAAGCGATCTAGCTATTAATTGAAAAATTGATTTCTTAAAAGATAGTCATTTTTACGCTGGGTGTTGGTAAATTTGTTAGAGTCCAGATTGCCCATACAAAACCAAACTTTTTTATTATTCAATATTTCAGTCTGGGATTTCGGATTTACATGTTTCAGCGTATTTTAGAGTGTTTAAGCTTATCTTAAAAATTTGAAAAACTTTAACATTTTTTACTAAAATTTGCGAATTGACTGATAGAATATTTCACTAAGTCACGAGTTTTTATTGTTGTACATGATAAATCCTAAACTTTAACTTAAAACCGTACAGCAGAGTGCCGACACCAGTGTGCACCCCACGACAGTCGCAAAGCGACTGACCGTACGGCTCCGGGTGCCCTATGTATAAGGTAAGTGGTGGGGGGAATTGCGATGACCTTGGGGACTTTAACAATTGTGACTATACGTAAAATTTCGTTGTTCATTATATCAACCTAAGGTCTTGGCTTTTCGCGTTTCAGAGTGTATTAAAGCGATTTAGCTATTAATTGTAAAATTGATTTCTTAAAAGATAGTCATTTTTACGCTGGGTGTTGGTAAATTTGTTAGAGTCCTGATTGCCCATACAAAACCAAACTTTTTTATTATTCAATATTTCAGTCTGGGATTTCGGATTTACATGTTTCAGCGTATTTTAGAGTGTTTAAGCTTATCTTAAAAATTTGAAAAACTTTAACATTTTTTACAGTTGACTGATAGAATATTTCTGTCAGGAGTGACTATAGGTAAAATTTAAGTTTTCGTTATTTCAACCTAAGGTCTTGGCTTTTCGCGTTTCAGAGTGTATTAAAGCGATCTAGCTATTAATTGAAAAATTGATTTCTTAAAAGATAGTCATTTTTACGCTGGGTGTTGGTAAATTGGTTAGAGTCCTGATTGCCCATACAAAACCAAACTTTTTTATTATTCAATATTTCAGTCTGGGATTTCGGATTTACATGTTTCAGCGTATTTTAGAGTGTTTAAGCTTATCTTAAAAATTTGAAAAACTTTAACATTTTTTACAGTTGACTGATAGAATATTTCTGTCAGGAGTGACTATAGGTAAAATTTAAGTTTTCGTTATTTCAACCTAAGGTCTTGGCTTTTCGCGTTTCAGAGTGTATTAAAGCGATCTAGCTATTAATTGTAAAATTGATTTCTTAAAAGATAGTCATTTTTACGCTGGGTGTTGGTAAATTTGTTAGAGTCCAGATTGCCCATACAAAACCAAACTTTTTTATTATTCAATATTTCAGTCTGGGATTTCGGATTTACATGTTTCAGCGTATTTTAGAGTGTTTAAGCTTATCTTAAAAATTTGAAAAACTTTAACATTTTTTACACTTGACTGATAGAATATTTCTGTCAGGAGTGACTATAGGTAAAGTTTAAGTTTTCGTTATTTCAACCTAAGGTCTTGGCTTTTCGCGTTTCAGAGTGTATTAAAGCGATCTAGCTATTAATTGAAAAATTGATTTCTTAAAAGTGTCATTTTTACGCTGGGTGTTGGTAAATTTGTTAGAGTCCAGATTGCCCATACAAAACCAAACTTTTTTATTATTCAATATTTCAGTCTGGGATTTCGGATTTACATGTTTCAGCGTATTTTAGAGTGTTTAAGCTTATCTTAAAAATTTGAAAAACTAACATTTTTTACTAAAATTTGCGAGTTGACTGATAGAATATTTCTGTCAGGAGTGACTATAGGTAAAATTTAAGTTTTCGTTATTTCAACCTAAGGTCTTGGCTTTTCGCGTTTCAGAGTGTATTAAAGCGATCTAGCTATTAATTGTAAAATTGATTTCTTAAAAGATAGTCATTTTTTACGCTGGGTGTTGGTAAATTTGTTTAGAGTCCAGATTGCCCATACAAAACCAAACTTTTTTATTATTCAATATTTCAGTCTGGGATTTCGGATTTACATGTTTCAGCGTATTTTAGAGTGTTTAAGCTTATCTTAAAAATTTGAAAAACTTTAACACTTTTTACTAAAATTTGCGAGTTGACTGATAGAATATTTCTGTCAGGAGTGACTATAGGTAAAATTTAAGTTTTCGTTATTTCAACCTAAGGTCTTGGCTTTTCGCGTTTCAGAGTGTATTAAAGCGATCTAGCTATTAATTGTAAAATTGATTTCTTAAAAGATAGTCATTTTTACGCTGGGTGTTGGTAAATTTGTTAGAGTCCTGATTGCTCATACAAAACCAAACTTTTTTATTATTCAATATTTCAGTCTGGGATTTCGGATTTACATGTTTCAGCGTATTTTAGAATGTTTAAGCTTATCCTATAAATTTGAAAAACTTTAACATTTTATACTAAAGTTTGCGAGTTGACTGATAGAATATTTCTGTCAGGAGTGACTATAGGTAAAATTTAAGTTTTCGTTATTTCAACCTAAGGTCTTGGCTTTTCGCGTTTCAGAGTGTATTAAAGCGATCTAGCTATTAATTGTAAAATTGATTTCTTAAAAGATAGTCATTTTTACGCTGGGTGTTGGTAAATTTGTTAGAGTCCAGATTGCCCATACAAAACCAAACTTTTTTATTATTCAATATTTCAGTCTGGGATTTCGGATTTACATGTTTCAGCGTATTTTAGATCGTTTAAGCTTATCTTAGAAATTTGAAAAACTTTAACATTTTTTACAGTTGACTGATAGTATATTTCTGTCAGGAGTGACTATAGGTAAAGTTTAAGTTTTCGTTATTTCAACCTAAGGTCTTGGCTTTTCGCGTTTCAGAGTGTATTAAAGCGATCTAGCTATTAATTGAAAAATTGATTTCTTAAAAGATAGTCATTTTTACGCTGGGTGTTGGTAAATTTGTTAGAGTCCAGATTGCCCATACAAAACCAAACTTTTTTATTATTCAATATTTCAGTCTGGGATTTCGGATTTACATGTTTCAGCGTATTTTAGAGTGTTTAAGCTTATCTTAAAAATTTAAAAAACTTTAACATTTTTTACTAAAATTTGCGAGTTGACTTATAGAATATTTCTGTCAGGAGTGACTATAGGTAAAATTTAAGTTTTCGTTATTTCAACCTAAGGTCTTGGCTTTTCGCGTTTCAGAGTGGTCGCCATACTTTAACTATGAGACAACATCGACTTGTAATATTTCTGTGTTTTGACTCAAGGTCTTAACACTTTAACTCTGGGACAACATCGAATTGTCTCCCCAAGAAAACTTTAACTCTTATGCTCAAGGTCATCACACTTTAACATTTAAGGGACTAATTAACATTTACATTTAAGGTAGCACCAAAACGGTGCTACTGCACTTTTGCTATTTCTCGTAGAAATTGGCTCCAAATCCTCAAGGTCACGAGGACTCTGAAGAGTAGAATAGTCTCTCTACTCTTTGACTTTTTTTAAACTCCATTTGAATGACCTTGAGATTTCCCCCACCACTTCCCATATACCTAGAGTACGGGTCACTTCTCGAGCTGGTTCAAGGTCACCCTCGAGGTCACCCACAACACTTGTACTCTAAGTGTTGGCTATACCCCCACCACAACTGGGTCCCTAGGCTGCACAACACTGCTTCGCCAGTATGTCTCCGGCTTCCATGCGGTGCGTCTCGCTGTTCTCTAGCTCTCTATATGTAAGTAATTTTACAAGTTCTGAATGTAGGTCACTACACTTTAACTCTGGGACGATATCGACTTGTAGTATTTCAGTGTTTTGACTCAAGGTCATCACACTTTAACTCTAGCACGTCGGTTATCGTACCAGAGGTGCTCAATAACCTAACTTGTAATGTTTAGGGTGGCGTTTGCACGCCACGTGGTATCGCCATGAGTGTCCAGTCCAAGTTTTAAGTTAAATTAATTTTACTGTAATCTTTTTCAATTCCAATTCGTTTTGCCAAAGACTAAGGTGTCGCTTTATAAAGTGGTATTTCTCTAAAGTTATAGGGGATTGCAGGGATACAATTAGTTTGTTTAGGAGACTCTTCATCTTGGAGTTTAACGCAATTTCCACTTTGACTTTGCTTCCTCGACTCTCACAGCCTAAGCTGTACAGAAATGTTTCTTCTAGTGCCAACTCGGGCCAAGAGAACAGTGTGTTGACTGTAGGACAGCTCATGGTGAAGTGATGCGATACTCCAGCGTACCACCTCACCTTCCCCCGCCACTGTGACCTTCCCCCACTCCTGCTGTTTCCCCCACCTCTTTTCCCTTGACTCATGCGCTACAAGCAGTCTCTCAGTATTGTGCGGACTTTTGTGAGGTGAAGCCATGTCGCAGGACACTTTAGGTAAGAAACTTAGCCGTGTTAGGACTTTATTAGTTGCTCACTGTCCACCACTCAAAGTTAAGAGAGTTTCAACTTTAGCTAAGTGGCGCAAACTGTTGCGCGGACACCCTAAGTTTTATACAAAACAGACTAATGTCAGTTTTACTGATGAGGATTTGTTTAAAATATTGGATGAAATGACTTTTCCTTGCAAAATTCAGTTAGTTACTCCCATTCCTGACAGTTTAGAGTCTTAGTCTCTCAAGCCGATATACCTAGCATACACAGAGCCTGACAGTCAGTCACTCGGTGGCTGTCGTGGGGTGCGCATCGGTGTCGGCGCTCCGTTGTTAAGTTTTCAAGGTCGCAGTAACATGAAATTGCGGGCGTTGTACTGGTTCAAGGTCACCTGAGGGATAACCGATTGCCCATTTAGGCAGAGTCATGTCAGAAACTCGAGTTTAACTTGGCACTTTTGCCGTTTCTCGTCGAAAATTCGCTCCAAGTGGTCAAGGTCACGGGGACTCTGACTGAAACTCGGAGCGTAGTGCGAGAAACAGCAAAAGTGCCAAAAAATTTTAAGTTTCGGCATGACCTTGACCTCAGTGGCGTTGGTGACGTCATTTTGATGACGTAAGGGGTGATGACGTCATCAGCACGTCATTTCTGTGACGTCATGGGTGTGACGTCATCGAAATGACGTCATTAGTGATGACGTCATCGATTGCGTCATCGATGACGTCATCGATGACGTCATCGGTGAGGTCATTGACCTCGATGACGTCATCCCTCAGGTGACCTTGAACTGGGCCAGCGGCCGCAATTTTACACTACTATAGTATATAGTGCTTGACGTGATAGAAAATTAATTTAAAAAAATATTATCCACTCGAATATCGAATAAATATATTTAACCCCATTTTAAACCACTTTTAAACAAGTTTTAGTAGGTTTTTTGAAAATCTATCCAAGTCGTGCTCTCCACCATTCCCTTATGATGAACATATTCAAGTTGCATGCAAATCCGTTTCAAGATTATCAAGATTAACTGTTTCAAAGACAACAGTAATTTTTTTAATTTAACATTGTTCTTATGACACAAAAATCCAAGATGTGGCAGGTATTTAGGCCTACTGAAAAGCCCTAGCATATTAAATACGTATAGATGAGAGTAATTTTGTGTATAGTCTCTTAGATTGCGATTTTTTGTATGTGGGGTATCTGTTAAATACTGCCTCGTTGCAACATTTGTGACGAACTTGTTCGGCGAACACAAAAAATCAAAGATCATTTCCAACAAACTATTATTGATCATGTGATTTACATTATAAATAAATACAAACAAACAAACAAAAGTTCGGTATAACACTGTTTGATGAATATGTTCGGCCAGTGCGGACGCAGCTTTATACTTTAATAGAGCGTTTTTTCCTTTTTTTACTTTTTGGATGGAGAGATGGCGGGCGTGTTTTTTTTATCCTCGCTAATATCCATAGCCACATTTAATACACGTGTATTAAACGTGGCTATGTAATATCCCATTGCCTGAATGAAGCCTTTTGGTTTTTCGCTGTGCATATCATCAGCTGGTAATTTTACATCTAAAAATATTGTGTATCAGTTTTACAATATTATTGGTAGCAATTGTTTTTTAATCAGTTTACTTTAGAACTGTTACTTTTTAACAAGGCATAGGTTTGTCTTAAACATATAGATTTAATTGTAAACAAAAAATTTCAATCGTGACAATCATGTTCGAGTACCAGATTTCCTTAAATAACATGTTTAATGTCTTTCAGTAACTCCTAGTCAGCTAATATATTTTTAAGCCAAACCTATGCCTTGTTAAAAAGTAACCGTTAACAGTAACAGTAAACTGATTAAAAAAAACAACTGTTACCAATAATATTGTAAAATCTGATACACAATATTTTTAGATCTAAAATTACCAGCTGATATGCAACAGCGAAAAAAAACCAAAAACGAACCGTCTGCCACCTCCACAATCTCTCCCTCCAAGGACCAAGTAAAAAAACCGGGCTATAGTACAAAACCAAAAATAAAGCTGCAGCACGTACTCCCTGGGTGGTGCTAAACTAACAACAATTTTTTCCAGCTGAACTATCACGCGAGTGATCTCTCAGCTATGCCAGCTGCCAGACAAAATCCAAACGGCACTTTCAGGCCGTAGAAATGTAGGCTCCGTTTTAAACATATGTCATCTGAACTTTGAGGGTCTGAGCAAATACAAAAGTAAAAATCATTTAAATCCTGCAATACCTTCTGGAGTTATATCGTAGAAAATAACAAAAATGTACCCAAAACATATTTTTTAATTATTTTTCACCATGTTAAAACTAAAAAATATTTCTGAATATATTTTTCCATTTTTCATAGCATGTCCTGTATCAGAAGAAAAATGGTGCAAGACATTATTTCTAGAAGTGGAAAAGTCTCGAAATTTATCAAAATTAAAAAAAATTATCTTTTTATACAAGACGGGATTGGTTTTTCTCGAGATTTTTCAAGACGAACAATATTTTGTGAATATATTAAAAAGCGGTATGCCTTTGAATAATCTCCGAGTGGCAAAGCCTATTTTACTAGCAATTTAATAGTAAAATACATGATTTTGAAGCAAAGAGAAGTGTTTTATTTTCCCTACGCGTACATTTATATCTCAAATTTTACGTAATTTTTTGTTTTTAGTTATTATTGTGACCGTTATTTACTATAATTTTTGTTTTGACATCATATTTTTTTAGAACTATTGCTAAGCATGACTAGTGTGAGACATATTTAATTGAATATAGCACAATACTCCCCGTCGCAGCAAACCTGCGTACTCAGCGAATTCCCAAGTTAGTAAAATTAATTTTTAACAGATGAACCAGTAAACAAAATTTCATTACGTGCTCATAAATAGGAAAATTAATGTCTATTCTCCTTATGATAAATATAAGGAAAGAGTATGCAGGTATGCTGCCATAAGGAACACTAAAAGTAGTTTTTGTAACATAAAAAAAATTATTTCGACCATATGGAGTCATATACTAAGTTTCATCAATATCTGTCCATAAATAAAAGAGTTTGCCTATTCTCCATATGATTAACATTGGAAACGAGTATGCACATTTTCTGCCATGATTAGCACAAAAACCAAGATTTTTTACCATAAATGGATAAATCTCAACCAAATGAAGCTCAATTCCAAGTTTCATCGAAAAATATTGGTTAATAAGTGAAATATTAACACATCCCAATTCTCCATAAGATTAACATTGGAGCCCCAAAATAGAATGTACTGTCTTTAGACTTTTTAATATCTCGGTAAACAATGGAGATAGAGCAAAGTTTCAAATTACTTAATTGTATGTTTTTTTAGCTAAATCCAGTGGTGAAAATCAAAATTTAAATTTTGGAAAAATTACATATAAAAATGCAAACAAAACCCATTTTTGGGGTACAAAACTCCCCCAAAACTACCCCTTTTGGTAGGCCGATATATCTGGTTTACGAACTCATCCAAATAAAAGTAGGATTACACATCTCTACCAAATTTGGTCTCGATCGGACCGTTTTTACGAAAGTTATCATGTCTAAGGACACATACATACATATATGTATATATATACATTTTAATGACTATTATTTTTGGTCTCTGGGCAGGGCAACTCAAAACGAAAAAGTAACATGGTCCCGGATTTAGGTCTTACAATGAGACCTACGGTAATAACTTATTTCCTATAGGAAATTCGCTAAAACAAGGCTCATCAAAAAGACAAGACTGAAATTGTAATTTAATACTTAACTAATTAAGACTGGCGTTTCAGTCTGGTAAATTTTACAATTTAATTTTTACAATTAAAAAATTGGGTTTTTAACTGATGTACTGTTATAATTTACATTTTACATTTACATTTTTCATCAAAATAATGTCAAAAATCAGGATTTAACAATGTCACAAAATCAGATTAAAATTCCGAATACATATTTCCCGTTATGTACGAGAAGGGAAATTTTGTCTCGATCTCGTCTCGAAATTTTATAAGAATTTAAAAATCCCGTCTCGTCTCGTCTCTAACTAAAAATCCAGTCTCGTCCATCCCTAATTTTTCCAATAATAAAAAAGTTTACCCCTATTAGTAGCAAATATCAGTAAAAAATAATAAAAGAAAATTATTTAACCATAATTTGACCAAATAATGTTTTGGTTGCAGGATGCTCTCCTTGCTGCTTCTGGCAGCCTCTCTGGCGCACACCTGCCTGGGGGGCGTGTACCATGGAGTGTTCACTTCCGAGGCCCACGGTCCCCTGGCTCGCCTCGCCCTGGACTCCATGGGTGGGGGCGGAGCCCTGCGGTACCTGGGGACACCAGGAGTCCAACTGCGGTACGGAACTCCTCTCGCGGTAGCTCCAGCTCCAGTTCCCATCGCTCCAGTTCCAGTAGCGCAACCAGCTCTAGTTCCTGTAGCTCCTGTAGACGTTCTCCACCACGCACCCGCCGTAGCTGATGTTCCTGTCACTAAATACGTAGCTCAACCGGGCTACATCCAGAAGCTAGTTGACGTGACCAAAACAAAAGTTGCTACTGCTAAACTTCAAGTCAGAAGACCAGCGATTCAGAAGCAGTTTTACGACATTGAAGAACGCACCGTGGTGCGACCCGTGGGGTCAGCAGTTGTGGAACTGGAAGAACCGATTTCTAAGAACTTTGTATCTCCGTTTACCGTAGATTCCTCTGGACAACACACCGTGGCTAGATATCAGCGTCCAGTGGCCTACCCTATAAGCGCATACCCATTCTTGTCGTCGTACCCCTTCCAAGTACCTGTGCAGTCGTACAACCCTTTTGTTATCCAACAGACGCAAGGAATCACTCAGTTGCCTCAAAGACCCCAATTTCCGCAACAGCTCCAAATTCCCCAGCAATCCCAAATACCTCAACAGCCTCAATTCCCGCAACCACCTCAAATTCCTCAACAACCTCAGTTCCCCCAACTACCCCAAATTCCTCAACAACCTCAGCTCCCCCAACCACCCCAAATTCCTCAACAACCCCAAATCCCCCAACAGCCTCAATTCCCTCAGCCTCCTCAACCACCCCAACAACTGCCATCCTTCCCTCAACCAATCGGTCCTCCTGACAGCTCAGAGTCAAACGAGTTTGACTCCTCTGATACTGTGGTTGTTGATAACCCAGAATTGGGACGATCAAGAAATTCCAATCAGAAAGAAACACAACGAGAAAATTCATCACAAAATGAGGATGATACACCACGGCAACGTTCAGGTGAAGCAAGTACTGAGCAGCCACGAAATGAATACGATTCCTCATCTGATCAACAAATATTGAATGAATTCCAAACACGACAACTGTTGCGACAGTTCTTACCTAACAATGATCTTCTACCAGAGCGAAGAACCCAACAAGAGTTTTCAGGAGTTTCAATTCCTCAAAACCAGCAACAAACGTTACTCCAAGATGCCTTGAATCTTCAAAGATTAGTGTCTAACGAGTCCAACAGAAAATCTGAGGAAATCTCCGAATCCCGCTCTTCTTCTCCAGAGTATTCCTCTTCATTCCGATCTCTGGAACAAGAGAATCTCCAGAGACCAACTTCTAGACTCTTTCCAAGTGAAGGTCAGATCCCTTCCAGTCGTGCTCTTACTTCAGAAGAAGCTCAGAACAACCAGCAGAAGCTGATAGAGCTGTTGACTGCAAGAGGGGAGATTTCTGAGCTGCAGCTGTCTAGGTCCGGGGTGAGGATTTCCTCCGTGGGAGACGCAGGGGTGGTGAGGGGAAGGGTGTTGTCAGTCACCCCAGCCCCGCGGACTACGGAGGGTGAGGAGCGAGTCTCCACCAGGAGAGTCGTGGTCAGCCGACCCGTGCAGACTCTGGAAGAAGTGGACGTCCAGCAACCCTTCGCCCAGGTGGAGAGGATCGCCGTCCATGAACCTGCCTTAGTGAAGACGGCACACACTCATGTCGCTAGGGTGGCTGCCGCGGTACCGGTCCTGGCGAGGACGCTGGCTCCCGTCGTCTACCACTAGATTTAGGATACCTCCCTAAAATAATTTATTCAGACAGTGAATATAATTTCCTGGCCTCTTAAGTATCCATTGTCCCTAAAATTAGATTGGAGTGTCCATCCAAGCACAACTTATAAACGGTGTAAATACAGCAATAACAAATATTTGTGATTGTCAAACGACCTGTTTGGAACCATAATTAGTAAATGTTATACAGTACCATAAACTAGCTAGTTAAGTTTTGACTAGTAATTTTTTCATTATCATTTGTAAATAATTCGTCTCCATTTATTTATGAACTTTATGAGTTCTTCCTTCTTTATTATCTGTAATTCAAAATAAATTGGAAACCCCTCGTTGTGAGTTTTGTTTACCTCTATATCATATTATATTATGCCGTTTTTTTTAACATATGCTATGATTAACATATTTCTTCCATTTATTATTTGCCGTTTAATTGTTCGTGGACAGAAATTAAAGTCAATAAATTGTAGTAGTTACATAATAATGTTTATAATGTTTATTCGTGAATAATTTTGTCAGTAGGATGAAGTGGATTCTCACAACCCGACAACAGTAGATTTATTTTGTTAATAATGTTTGGCATCCCTCCTGAGAGGTCCTTTTTCTCGCCAGAATAGACACGCAACTTGCAAAAGGCATTCTGCAATACGTCTTAGACACAACTCTTTTCCGTGGTATCTTATCATCTAACAAAAATTAAGGGGTACTTAGGGTTACCTACAAGGAAAGTTACCCTCCAGATAACTAAGCCTCTCTGACTTCTTTCAATGTTTTTTTTAACAGAAAACTTTCCGTAGAAAATTGACAAACCCAATAATGTTAACGATATCTAACAATCCAGTGATTCGCCCAGTTCCAACCTCAACCTCGACTGGTCCGTGAACCTCCCATTGACCCAGTCAGCTCCCGGTGGACCGTGTCGCCATGACGTCAGCTGTTATCACCGGAGCGAGACGTGCTATCAGAGGATGCGTGGAATGCGCCAAAACAGGGATGGCGGGAGAAAGTGACGGCGGCGGCGGCGCGGGCACTGCGCAGACGCAGTAGTGACCAGTGCCGCGCCTGCGTACAACACCATCGCCCATGTGACCGGCGCACCACCGGAGAGGTTAGTCTCCTGTCATTACCCCCCCCCCCCTTCAGCTATAATTTTTTAAATATTTTAAATCCATTTTACAATTAAAATATGAGTTTGTAAAAATGATTTTTTAAGTGCTGAAGGTTTTCTAAATATTTGTTTTGTAATTTTGCATTTTATTTCCATCAACTTTCCATATATTTGTGTATTTAAATTTCCATACATTAAAACCTAGTATAATTGTTATTTATTTATAAGTGGAGTTCATTCAATGAGTTTTGGAATCTGAACACGCATAAAATAGTTGGTTAAAACTTAAGGTGTGTCTACATCGGAGGGTGACAGCCAAAGGTTATCGACTTTAGCCATATATATATATACCAGTAAAATTTAAAAATCAGAACTGTTTGGTTGTCAACCTCTGGTGTAAACGCACCATAAAACAAACAACAATATGGGGTTTATATATTACAATCAACCGAGTTAAAAAATTCACAGGTGTCTAGGAATTCGTTTAAGGAAATAAAACTAATAAATCGTTGTTATTGGACCTTCGCTTGGTCATATTCAGCTATGAATTCATCTCCATGTTTGTCCTTGCAGTTCCTGAGGACTTTCCTCATTTAAGTGTAATATAGAAACCTCTTGATATATTTCACGTCTATTCAAATATTATACATTTTCTATTGTTTTTGCCGTAGTTAAAAATTACACCGTGTATATTTTCAAGTGACTAGACTCCGCCTTAAATAACCTTTCTACATACATTTAACCTGTCTTAGATGCATTTAAAAAAATGTATCAAACATTGATATTCAAACATGGAATACTCGAGTATACTCCACGTTACCTATAGTGCGTGTATCACTCACTAGGATCTCGCTACGGCTACATCCCTTCATAGTTCCATATCGCAAGTCACTGTGCCATACGCGACAGTCATTAACGGTGATGGTGACGTAAATAGTGGTAATCACTTGTTTACGCCTGAACGTACCCCCAAGGCCTCCACCACCACGCAGGTCCGGCCCGGTCAGGGTTACCAACGCAACGTTGGCAAGGATAGGGATGGTTAGGAATACATTTATAGCCTGGAAATGCCACGATTAAATAGGAAGTAAGGTGAAAAAATATTTAAGCCTTTCGAAAATAATTAAGAAACCTTGTTAATAATGTCATAAAGTACGGATTTTAGGTATATTCATAACATATAACTTAAATACTCACGTGTTTAAATTTTTAATTGTTCAAAAATGAAATAAAATACAATTTTAAATTTAGTTTCGTGTAATATCAGTTTCTACTGGTTAATGAGATTGCTTTAGTTTAGTATTTATCGAAACTGTTGCCTTGTTTGAAAGTAATACGTGAATGTAGAGGTTTTTGTATACTTATTTTAAATTGAGACGATTTTGTAAAAATAATTTTAAATTACTTCTTCAAAAACATTTGTTAAATGTAGTGAAATACTTTTTTAAATTAGGTTTTAAGCATATATGTATGTTTTTACTTAAATTAAAATTTTAATATCAACTATTAATTTAAAACAAATAAAAATACTTTTCCTGACATTAAAAATAATTTATACCAAAGAAACTGAGAAAATAATTTCACAAACCTTAAATATTGACATGGTCTTACTCTCAATTAGAATACGCCTATATCAAATTTTTTTATTGTTTTGCATTTAATTTCTCTCAAGAACCATTAACACTCCACGTAATCCCATTGAGAGAAAATAGCAACACATTTAACAACCGCTTAACTGCTACTTTAACAAAGCAATCGTCTACTCGACAATGAAAGTTGGCGTTACCCCAGGGCCGGCCCTAGGTTTTCTGGCGCCCTAGGCGAAATTGTTGATAGGCGCCCCCCCCCCCCCCCCACAACGAATCCATTCGAGCCATTTATTTTAGGCGTTACAACAAATTACAAAAAATAACGTTTAAAGTAAAAATAACGTTTTATTCCCAATTTATTATCAGAAAAAACAAACTTAGAATAAAAAAAATATTCATAAATTTATTATAAACAAAATTTGAACAATAATTACTTATTTATTGCGAATATGCAAAGATTCATTTAATTGGGAAGCTCAGGGGCGATGTTTACCGTAAGTTGTGGGGATTTTTACAACCGGTCGGGGGCGCTCTATACCGCTGTCATAATCAGGGCGCTATTTACCATCTATCATGGGCGCTTTTTACCGCCGGGGGGACGCTGTTTAACTCCAATCAGAGGCGCTAATTTACCGTCAATGAGAACGATTTTTGTCGCCGGTGGGTAAAGCTATTTAACTCCGATCAGTAGCGCTATTTACCGACGATCTTTGACGATTTTTACCGCTGGTGGATAACTCTGTTTAACTAAGATTAGGGGCGCTATTTACCGTCAATTAGAGAGCTAAGTTAGGGCGCTTAGAGGGCCATGAAGGGGCGATTTTTACCGCCGATTGGGGGCGCAATTCAACTTTGATTACGTGTATTTGGGGGCGCTGTTTAACGATGGTTGGGTGCGATTTTTGAGGCTGATTTCGGGCGCTATTTATGCCTATCGGGGGCGCTTTTACCGCCAATCCAGGAATTATTAACCATCTTTTGGGGGCGCTCTTTACCGTCGATCAGGGGTGCTATTTACTGCCGGTCGGGGACGGTATCTACCGCCGGTCGGGGGCGCTATACACCGCCGGTTGGGGGCGCTATCTACCTTCGGTCGGGGGCGCTATCTACCGCCTGTCGGGGGCGCTATCGGGAACACTTTACGGAAAATCAGGGGCGTAGTCTCCGCCGCGATGGCGCCCCTAGTTCACCGGCGCCCTAGGCCGTCGCCTAGTTCGCCTATATGGTAGAGCCGGCCCTGCGTTACCCAGTAGCTGCTGCTGCTAACCACTTGTTATAGGCCCCGAGCGGCCGCCACTTGTTATAGGCCCCGAGCGGCCGCCACTTGTTATAGGCCCCGAGCGGCCGCCACTTGTTATAGGCCCCGAGCGGCCGCCACTTGTTATAGGCTCGGAGCGGCCGCCACTTGTTATAGGCCCCGAGCGGCCGCCACTTGTTATAGGCCCCGAGCGGCCGCCACTTGTTATAGGCCCCGAGCGGCCGCCACTTGTTATAGGCCCCGAGCGGCCGCCACTTGTTATAGGCCCCGAGCGGCCGCCACTTGTTATAGGCCCCGAGCGGCCGCCACTTGTTATAGGCCCCGAGCGGCCGCCACTTGTTATAGGCCCCGAGCGGCCGCCACTTGTTATAGGCTCGGAGCGGCCGCCACTTGTTATAGGCCCCGAGCGGCCGCCACTTGTTATAGGCCCCTAGCGGCCGCCACTTGTTATAGGCCCCGAGCGGCCGCCACTTGTTATAGGCCCCGAGCGGCCGCCACTTGTTATAGGCCCCGAGCGGCCGCCACTTGTTATAGGCCCCGAGCGGCCGCCACTTGTTATAGGCCCCGAGCGGCCGCCACTTGTTATAGGCCCCGAGCGGCCGCCACTTGTTATAGGCCCCGAGCGGCCGCCACTTGTTATAGGCTCCGAGCGGCCGCCACTTGTTATAGGCTCGGAGCGGCCGCCACTTGTTATAGGCCCCGAGCGGCCGCCACTTGTTATAGGCTCCGAGCGGCCGCCACTTGTTATAGGCTCCGAGCGGCCGCCACTTGTTATAGGCCCCGAGCGGCCGCCACTTGTTATAGGCTCGGAGCGGCCGCCACTTGTTATAGGCTCGGAGCGGCCGCCACTTGTTATAGGCCCCGAGCGGCCGCCACTTGTTATAGGCTCCGAGCGGCCGCCACTTGTTATAGGCTCGGAGCGGCCGCCACTTGTTATAGGCCCCGAGCGGCCGCCACTTGTTATAGGCTCGGAGCGGCCGCCACTTGTTATAGGCCCCGAGCGGCCGCCACTTGTTATAGGCTCCGAGCGGCCGCCACTTTCTATTGTTTAGCTGAGTAACAACAACTCATGGCGCAACTCAAGTAACAGCTCGTGTAGACGCTAATCTTGTCCGCCACCTTGCTACAACTACAACTATGGCCCTACTGTGCGGAGAGGGCTTGCTTTTTGGCGGAACATGAATTAACGCCTAGTGATTGTTTTAGTGATCACAACATGTACATGATAACTCTTTCAAATCAATTTTTTGAATAGGTATAAAATATTTATGTGTTTTGCAAAGTGTAAGGGTTTAATTGAAATGGGACCATAATGTCTCAAATGATTAACAGGTTGCCACGATTTTGCACTCTTTTGAAATAAGTCAGTGGTTAATAATATACAGTTTCCAAGTGACTAAATAACTTTTATGTTAAAGCAATGGATAAGTATCACAGAAACTTCATAGAGACATATAAGATAATTATTAGTAAATGGGAGACCGCGAATTCGCTCGGTAAACTTTTAAACATGAATAGTAAGACTCTGTCGAAAGTAATCATTCGCTCATCTCACTCACCAGGCCAAAGGGTGGCTGAATATTGGTTGAAATTTTATAAACCCCCGGTTGAAAGTTTAACATGTTAGTACCAGGGGGACCGAGCTTAAGCTCGGTAAAATTATTACTTTCGTTTCTCACACAAAGCTCGTTCGCTCCGCTCACTCGCCAGGCGGAAGGTTTGCTGCACATTGGTATGATTTTCCTAAAACCACAGGTTAAAGATGTAACACATTGGTTTATTTTATCTACAGTTATCAGCTGATTTTTGTTCAGTTAAAAAATTTCCATAAGGATAACATGGGATCTTTGAAGGGCTCTAGCGCGAAAACCGGATTTTTCCCAGCTATGGGACCAGCTCCAATCGATTTCTGGTGGCCAAAACCCCCATATTCCAAAATTTGAAGGAAATCGTCGGAGCCGTTTTTGAGATAATTGTGCAAGCAAGCAAGCAAGCAAACAAGCAAACATTGCTCGTATAAGAGTATAGGATTTGGTTTATTTCTCTAATTATCAGCTGATTTTTTTTCAATTTAGTACATTCCAAATTGTTCAAAAGAATTCCGTTACTCCTCCAAAGTTATCAAAACTTTATTTGTTGCAATACTCTCGATGTGAATAAGAACAGCTTCTTTCATCCAACTTCTTTCCAAATCGACTACAAATACCTAATTGGCAAAATAGAGCCCTACTTCTTTGACTTGGGTAAAAATAACAATTATGTCAATGAGTGCTTGATGCACGAGTTTAACCGAGCAACACGAGAAATGTGGCCCAACTTTGAATTGCTATTCACTGATGCTTCTAAAAACTTGGAAACTTCATTCACCTCTTGCGCGGTGTTCCACTCCCAGCGAAAATTTCTGCACGCTTTCAAGATTAATTCACTGTTTTCCATTTATTCTGCAGAAGCCATTGCCATCCTTCATTCATTATATTATATAGAAAACCTCTCTTCGAAGTCGTTTGTCATTTTGTCAGATTCTAAAAGTGTTTTAATGGCTTTAATGAACAATCAGCTTAACTTCAATTCTTCACCATTTATTCTTCAAATTAGGAAAAAATACTTTGATTTGAGTTCAAACGGATACACTATAAAGTTTGCCTGGATACCTTCTCATATTGGAATAACGGGTAACGAAATTGTTGATAAAGCAGCAAAAACCGCATGTTCAGAAAACCACCTCTATTGTCCCTCATTTTTTGACATAAAGAAGCTATTTAAAGCAAAGGCGCTAAAAAATTGGCAAAATGATTGGGACTTCCATTCAAAATTTAAAGGAAACCGATTATTTCAATTGAAAAAATCTGCTTCAAGTGCTCCTTGGTTTAAGTTTTCTGCTCAATCAAGAAAATTCATAACAACTATTTGCAGAATGAGAATTGGCCATACTTATACTAAAATGCATTTGTTTAAAATTAAAGTGATTCAAGATCCAAACTGTGAATGTGGCGAAGATGAGGCAAGTTTGGACCATCTGATATTTGCTTGCCCTTTGTGTGACGTTAATTCAAGAAATTCTCTTTATGAAGTGTTGAAAACTCTTAAAGTTCAATTTCCTGTAAATTTAATGACTTTACTTTATGACATGGATGACAAAGTTTTGGACGAAATTTTCAAATTTATAGTGTTTAACAACATTTTCTTGTAATTGCTCTTAAGTACTAATTTGTATCTCTATTTTGTTGTAGTGGGCCTAACATGGTTTTAACCTAAAGCCGAAATAAAGAAAAAAAAAAAACAAAAAAACAAATTGTTCATAAAAGAGTTGAGGGATTAGGGTTGTTGGAAAGTTCCCTAGTGATTAATCCAGCTCATCCATTCGATTCATTGTGACCGAAAATCCCACATAAAAATACATACAAAACTTTGGTCATACTAACAATATTTGTTTTAGAGTAAACGACAATAGTACAATAACTTGATTTGTTCAGAATAATTATTTAGTAAGCAGGGAATATTTTAATTGGACGTATAATACATAGAAGAACATTTTATAGTGTTATAAATTTTTATTCCCGTTACAACCTTCTATTTTTTCATCATGGCGTAAAGGATTCAAGTGTCCGACTTCACAAGCAGCATATTAAATGCGTTATACATATGTGAATAATAAACCCTAAATCAATAAATAAACTTCTTGAGGATAAAATTGAAGTAACTTTTCATTTGTCTGTTTTAATTTGTGGGCTCTTATTCTCGTGCTACAATTATGGATTTTATACAGAGCTGTGCACTTTCATGGTTTTACTTCATCTTTTTGTTTACTTTATGGAGTCAAAAAAAGTCTCGTAAAGATCCTGGGATTGCTCTTACAAAGCGAAAGAAAGTTCCCAACAGCAAAACACCGCGTAAGTTCAACAAAATTCTTCGCTCCCTCACGCAGAATATAGAGCTAGCTAGGTAGAGACTCCATTCTACCCTCCATTACGAGCGACCTCTGGGCCTTTCTCCTCCGATGATCACGCAGATTACCTAAGTCCAAGGGCACATTCCCAGAGGACCATAAACCACATAATAACTTATTTATAACACCCACCACAGTTTAACTGCCACTCTTGGCCTTCACCCGAGAGCAGTAAACGCTTTGAAAGCCACAACGAACTAGATTCATAGTCCAGTAAATATAATAATGTAACCATAATCTTTTAGGTGACATATTTAGTTTTTTTTTATATATATATATATAACTTCTTGATTAGCATTATACGTGCTGGTACTGATATTTAGGTTGAAATAATAAAACGTCTTCCAACACTACTCGATATATTTACACTTATACTGTAATATTTTACAAGACGGTAAATATATATCAATCTTATAATGGCGATCGATTTCGACCAGTCACACCGGTCATCATCAGGCCCAATCAGAGCCCGATATACCCAAGATATACCCAATCAGTGTCTCTGATTGGGCCTGATGATGACCGGTGTGACTGGTCGAAATCGATCGCCATTATAAGATTGATATATATTTACCGTCTTGTAAAATATTACAGTATAAGTGTAAATATATCGAGTAGTGTTGGAAGACGTTTTATTATTTCAACCTTTATATATATGTATGGTAAAAATTAAACGTAAACGGATACTTTTTGAGAATGTTTAATAATTGGTAAGAGCATAAAAATCAATGGATTAGTCTTGAACGCTGTTAAGCCGTTGGAAATGGACTGTAAACTAGTTTTGCACCGTTCCCCATAAAAAATAACACAGGCATTAAAATGCACAAAAAACGGCTATGTTCGAAATGCGTTATGGTGAGAAGGTAACAAAATTTCACAAATGAAACCAGAGTGTATATAGGCTGAGAAGATGTCCGGTAATAATAAATTCGAAGGTGGTATTTAAACATTAAGCCTTTATTGGCTTTTCACGGCATTAAACTGAATATAATCCTAGAGCTTATAAAAAATAAAACTAAATAATTAAAATATAATATGTCGAAAAACTATAGGTTAAATTTTACAAATGTACCCAAATATAAACTGCTAGTACACAAAGACCCGCAAGGCCTTAATATTTTTTAAACGTTAACAGTTAAAGTAATGAATCCTAGTTCATCATTTGTCCACCTAAAAATCTACTTCTTGAAGGCACTCAGTTTTCTGTTATACCAGCAATACATTTTTGTTCTTAGTATTTGGCCTTTGTTCTTGAAATATGTTTTTGTTTTGTATCATTGGTATTTTGTACTTTATTGACAGTTAAATATTGAATCATCAAGAGTTATTTTATTAAATATTTTCATCATTTAGCCTACACGTTTGCCACCGCACTGCATTACACGCTGACTTCTCATGTAGTTTAGCTACATTTAAAAAGTAAACATGTACTTTTAGTGGTTACGGAACTATGACGCTAAGTTAACCATATTTTAACACTTGGAGTTTAAAGGTTTTAAATAATAAAATAGGAAAATTTTATTGTTTTTGGTAAATATGATAAAATGATTTTCTTCTGCCTATCTGGATTGCGATACCCCAAAAATTTAAATTATTTGTGGCTATAAAATAATAGTTTATTTTACGGATTGTTAAATCCATTTTAGACGTAAAATTTTATGCAAGAATAATAATTGACTGGAAATAACAGTTTAAAAAGTATATTTTATACAAGTTTCGCACAATCTGCCTAGCGCTCCACCCACAACGAATGGACCTGTATCCGTCAAGTATCTACGGGCAACATATCGTCTATACTAAGGCCTTTGTTTAGTTTTGGCCTCTCTTTATTCTTCATATTCTGGAATCGATTGATCATTTTTGCATCAGTACTGGGGCGGAATAAAGAAATTAAAAAAAGCAAAAGAATCCTGTCTCCCAAAATATTTCCAGGAAGAGATTCCCTAGTACACTTAAAATTCTATAAAAATTTGAAATCTCTTCCTGGACGAGAATCATCAGTTTATAATTCATAATTTTACTAACATACATTTTTGTGTAGCTAATTTATAAAATTCTCCATGGAATTAAACAAAAAACTTCAACGTCTGATAAAAAATGAGTTAATGAATCCTAGTTTCAAATATGAGCCCATAAATTCTGAAACCAGTCTTATAACACTTTACCTTTATAACACTTAACAACTTATAACACTAAACAACTTTATTAATCAAAGCTAAATATTCACATTTGTTTACCTGAGGGAAATGTAATACGAGGGCCCTACGGGAAGTGGGGGGCTGTTACTAAGGGAGAGTGACCTAGCAGACATTTGAGAACCTAGGGAGGACGCTCCACAACTCATCAGGCACTGGACCTAGGGAAGACAGAGTGGGTTGAAAATCTACCAATAAATTTCTTACAATTTCTTACAACTAAGTTTAGGAATGTTAGTACATTTTTCTACCAATAAAACACAAACTACAAAGTTGACTATGAGTAATACTTTTACTACAATAATTACCTGGGATAGTGTGGGCGCAGACCTAACAGGACATGGATGACCAGAGGGACCGCCAGTCCCCTCCAGTCGCAAAGGGACTCCTTCCATCACGGCTAATCCGAGGGGGATAACGCGAGACATCTCGACCTCTAGAGCCCGGCCCTGTACAAGGATATGAGAAACCACTTATAATACATGCAACTATTGATACTTCCTTGAAAATCAATTATGGTTATTATTGGTAGAAGACTGGTTTCAGAATTCAAATTAACCCATTGTCTAATCTATCTACGTATGACTCACGGAACCCAGCAGTAGACTCGAGCAACAGTGGCGCATCGAGCTCAAATCTCAGTTGAAGCCGGTAGTGATTCCAGGACCATGGCTTATTAACCACAGCGTTTTTTCGAAGATAATTCCTTATTTTGATTTCATTTCTATTCCTATATTGGCAAACTATTAAATATACATTAAGAATTAATTGTTACTTAGCAACAAAATGAATTTTTGTAATGTTTTTATTTTTACTAGTAACAAACTACCCTATATAAAAATCTATCTACAAAACCTTAATTGCCACGTACATTTTTTTTAAATAAATTCTCATATAACCATACGTTTGGTAGTCACTTTAAAACTAATGGAAAAATCTATCTCAATTTGTCACAATATTTTGGGAGACAGGATTCTTTTACTTTTTTAATTTATTTATTCCGCCCCAGTACTGTTCCGCAAAAATGATCAACCGATTCCAGAATATGAAGAATAAACAGAGGCCAAAACTAAGCAAAGACCTTGATATAGACGAGTTGTTGCCCGTAAATGCTTGGCGGATACATTTCTATTCGTTGTGGGTGGAGCGCTAGGCGGATTCTGCGAAACTTGTATAAAATTTACTTTTTAAACAGGAATTCCCAGTCAATTATTTTTCTTGCATCAAATTTTACGTCGAAAATAGATTTAACAATTCGTTAAAGTAACTATTATTTTATAGCCACAAATAATTTAAATTTTTGTGTCATCGCAATACAGATAGGCAGAAGAAAACCATTTTATCATATTTAGTACCAAAAACAATAAAATTTTCATATTTTATTATTTAAAACCTTTAAACTCCAAGTGTTAAAATATGGTTAACTTAGCGTCATACTTCCGGAAACCACGGAAAGACAGTATTTTTATTTTTTAAAGGTAAACTGCAAGAGAAGTCAGTGTGTAATGCAGTGTTGTAGCAAAAGTGTAGGTTAAATGATGAAAATATTTAATAAAATACTTCTTGATTATTCAATATTTGAATTCCAGTGTGTAAGTGTCAATCAAGTACAAAATACCAATACTACCAAACAAAAACATATTTCAAGAACAAAGGCCAAATACTAAGAACAAAAATGTATTTTACAGAAAATAACCATTATTTTTGTTAGAGCGTCTGAAAAAGTAGGCCTTAAAACCAATGCTGCATCCTTACTATAGGCCCTATGCCTTAGTGCTTACAAACCTAACAATTAGATTGTTTAATTAGGTTCTAAAACTTAGTAGCCTAATTAAAGTGTTTTAATATATAAAGTCAAATATTTTACTCAACAACTAATATATACAATAAATTACCAAATATGATCAAAACAATCATGGATGTGAACAGTTCAAGAAAAAATTAAAAAGCTGGCTACTAGATAAATGTTTTTGTAGTGTGAAGGAATATATAAATGAGGAAAAATATGAAGATTAAGAAAAGTTTAAGAAATTTATGAAAACTTAAGATATAAGAGGAAAGGAAAAGAAGATTAAAACCTAAAAATGGCATTTTTTAGTAATAAGTTAAGATTTATAGAAATTAGTAGTATAATGTAAATCAAGCCTATGCAATTTTACTGTCACGGCTAAATAAATAAATAAATAAATAGGTTCAAAAGCGTCAGAAATAAGTAAGCCTAAATTATTAATGTTTAATTATGGTTATTAAAATTTTAAGATATAAGTTTTTTGAGAGTTAGGAATGGTCTACAAATATTCGTATCTCTATATTTGGCTTAAAGTAAATATCGGTAATATTAGTAAAACATATTAGTAACACTGTTAATAAAGAAAAACAAACTACAAAAACTATACAGAACGAGTCATTGCAATTACCACCAAAGAAGTTCTCTTTAGTAGAGATTAAATTCTTTCCATGGGACATTATTAACATGCATTAAAAACTAGGTGACCAGTAAATTACTTTTACCATAAATAAGATTGTAAAATATTCAACTCAAAACTACTTATTTTTAAGGTGTACAAAATAAATACAGAAATTTACCTTTATTTATTATAGTAGCCTATTCTGGAGTTGCAGGATTTACCAACACTCGATGATACGCGTTTCCTACGATTGAACAAGCACTGTGTTGCAAATACGTGTTCCAAACTTTATTGGCTTCAATGTTTTAGTGGTTTCCTTAAAAGTTGCAAACCAATGTTGGCAGCATGTTTTGCAACTCCGCCGTAAACGCCGATTTAGCCAAGTTTGGGCGGTAATTTCGGAAGACCCTGTGTTTCACTTAATTTCTTTCTAAGGACGTAAATCAACAAATTAAATCAAAATGGATCAAGGTCAAATTGCGTACACACGATAAACTAGTCACTGTGCGTTGACAGTTTAACAGTTGTAGGTGAGAACAATGGCGGGTGTGTGAGAAGTGGTACAGTTTTGGCGGGAACAATCAGCTGATGACCATCGCCAGTCACCGTGACAGTCATCTGTTAGTTGCGCAACAGCCATCAGCTGACTGACCGACATCTCTCTCGGTCAACTACTAACGCCGTCCGATTTTCGTCCGATTGATTGTGACACTTTCCTCAAACGGGTTTTATGGAATTCGGAGCCTGGACAGATCCCTTGCATCCAAGATCCTATCCAAGATTTGTTTGAATTGTGAACATTTTGATTTTCTATCGTCCAATCACGAGAGCATCCATTTATTCCTTGGAAAATTTTATTAATTTCAATTTTACTTTCGTACGTCATTTAATAAACTGAGTAGCTTGTTCAAGCGCTTGCTTGCATCATTAAGTTATTTTTTCCATCCTCGTCAGACCAATTGTTGATAAGTTGCCTTTATTTTGTCAATTAATTATTTAAGGACAGGTTGACGTTAGAAAGTAACGAGGTCAGAGTTTGGATGGTTACCTTCCATATTTAAAATTGCCTCTGGCTTTGGTAGATTCAAAACTTATTCAAGTCATTTCCATCTTTTTCTTCAGGTCTTCTATTTCCTGATTTACAAAATTTAAAAAGTTCTGGAAAGTTAACAAGCAATAACTGAAGAAGAGACAACTTTATACTATAACAACCCAAATTGCCCTCTGAATCTCAAATATAATTTACGAGCGGTCTCCCATTTCAAAATCCGGTACGATACAACAGGAGCTCGTCCGCTACGCTCTCTCCGAAAAGCAGATCCAAAAGATTGCGTCAGTCGCGGAAGGAAGTCTGTAAGGTCAATCCGTTTATTAGAATATGCTGGAGAAAGTGGAGACTTTGCATGGCAGGTACTTTGCATACGAGGGGACATGAGTTAGATAACGGACCGGAGTGACTTGGTGACCCGGGTCATGATAACGGAGTGATGGAGGGGAGTGAGATGTTACTGATAAAACCGAGGGGGGAGATAGGTCAGTCGTGTTACTACTAGGTAGGCAAAGTGGTCACGGATAACACTGCTGGGCTGGTAAAGTGAATCTCTGGTATTACTACTGAGGAAAAGAAGATGACCACTCATAACATCACTAGAGAGAAGGGTGTCTCTGACACACACACACACACACACACACACACACACACACACACACACACACACACACACACACACACACACACACACACACACACACACACACACACACACACACACACACACACACACCAAGGGTGGTACACTAGACCCCTCTTACACAATTACAATGTTCGTACACCAAGGGGCGTTACAAGATGTAAAGGAGTCTGACTAGGGAAGCAAGATAGTTACTGAATACACTACCGAGGAGGGAAAGTGGTCACTGAATTTAAAAAAAGAAGGTTGGGAATCATAAAATTACTGGAGAGAAAAGGGGTCACTAATAAATTTGCTAGGGGAAGGTTCACTCATGACCTACTTTATAATAACACTACTGGTATGTAAATTAATTACTGATATTCTTAGTCATGAAAAAAAGATTTTCACTTATTCAATATAAGAAACTAGTATGATGGAAAGGGGGGTCATGATGTAATTTCTGGGATGGGGATCACGAATAACATTACTTGGGTGGCGGAGGCTATTTGGTTACTAAAAACCTACTGGTAAGGGGAAGCCGTTTGTGAGATAAATATTTGGTTTGAAATGGTGTCACTGATAAAACTATTTTATCAGGAAAAGTTGTTCTGATAACATCTTTGGATGGGGAAGGCTTTTCTGATAGCACTTCAATATTTGGAATTTCATTACTGATGGAAGACTTTTCCCTCCTTTAGACATACTGTACAAACATTTTTTGAGACTTTTTGAGCTTTTTAACCTCATTCTTTTAGCCTCATATTTAATGTGAATGGTGACTATTCAATATTTTTTATAAAAAACCATATCTTAATTGGAACCTTGCGTGTAAGGCCGAAGATGTAAGAATGAGTATGGCGTCATCATCATCATATGCAGGAGATGCAACCGATGGCCTCGAGCATGAGTTCACTGATAACCACCTTCGGAGGCTGGTTACAAGTACAACACGGTACTGGAGAATTGTTTACATTACTTGGTCAAAATACCTGTAGAGTCATTCTTTTAAAAATATAAGCTTCAGCACTTTATTATCACTCATGATTATGTAACACACATTATCCACTACGTAAGACGTTGTACGTAAATCAATTTTTGGTAAAATAAAAAATATTCAAATTTTAAGATATATAATGTCTGAGATTTGAGTAAGATTTTTTCAAGGAAAAATGCGTTCATGTAAATGTATTGGTGATATGAATGCAGTATATTTTAAATTTATTTATAAAATGGAAAGTATTATAAATTAGATGTCTGTTATATTTAGAATAATCTCACAAATCTCTGTTTTATTCCCAAACAAAATGTCGTTTCGTCAGGAATAAAGGGAAAATAACTCTTAAACTATCCTCCTAAAGGACCAATAAAGCTGTTACGGTTCACTTTCAGGGATATCTCATTATAAAATAGCATCCAACTATTTCAAGCTTTAATCTACACGAGTTATCAGAGAACCGAGTATTTTCTCGGTAAAACTCGTGAGACGAGTTCGTTCACACCGCTCATTGGTCACGTTGCACTCTGGTTTCTTCGCTCAACCTCTGGTTGATTTATTTCTATGGACATCAGCTGATTTTTGTTAAATTTAATAGCTTCCGTAAAAAAGGTCCATATGGTTAACATGGGTAGTACTTTGAAGAGCTGTATAATAAGGACAGTATTTTTTCCAGACAAGGGATTATCTTCAATCGATTCATTGTAGCCAAAATCCCTATAGAAAAGCAAAATATCAAAAATCCTGGGACGGAAAAAAATTGCTAGTGTAAAAATTGCTTGTTTTAGAGTGTTTACACAGCTAAATCTAATAAAAAAATGTTATAATTTTTTTACAATGGGCTGTTTTATTCGTATCAGTTTTCTACTCATATCCTCACGTACCGATGATCCGACGATCGTCCTCAAGGTCCCAAGATTTCACAAGGCAACATCCTCCCTCCTGGACTCTGGGAGAGTCTCAAATGTGAAGGTGAAGGACGATGACTCATTCTTAGCAGCACCTTTGACTCTCGGCCGTGATTACAGAGTACAATAAGTAACTGTTCCAAGGTCACTATTGTCTTCACCTGTTGTTCTCGGGTGGAAAGTGTTCACAGGTGGAACTGGAAGCACGACTCAGCTATTTCTCTGGATCAGCTCCCAGATCACATACGATGTACCCAAAGCTCGGGAGAAAGTGTTTCATTCCTACACGTATTGCGTGTTGTTAGTTGTGTCTCTCGGATGGATTCGAGACAGAACGGCTGTTTGACTAATCAGGAGTCGTGAGGAGGTGTTTTGAAATATAGTCTTTAGAAAATAGCATCTATGTGGAGGGGTTGAGCAGTTTTTTCGCGTCAACATGTTAAATGTTTTTGGACTGTTTGATTCTTGTACCCAAAAGTTAACTTACATCAGCTGATGGATTTTCAAAGTGGTTGTTTATGAAAGGAGGAAAAAATACCATGCGCCCGGGAAAGTAGCAGTAATTCTTCATCACTGTATACACCATTGAAATTAACTTTCTTTATTGACCATTAAAAATTTGAAGCCGTTTGATTGAACCGTTGAAGTTAGTACTACATGTACAAAATCAGTTACAAAAATAAACTGATTGCAATTTAGTATTTGTTTACATCTTTGACGGAGCATTTGTTAATTGAGGTGATCACAAAAATTATTTTGGAAAAGCTATTTAAAATAATACATGATTGGAGCATTGAAAACGTGGAGTTTTAAGCCAGAGTTCAGTATGCTTACTTTAACGCTGCAGGGAGACTCATACTTGAATTATTTATGGATATTAACATGGTAGTTGAGTGATAAAAAAAGTTGCTTGTTGAGTTAGTAGCTTAAGGTTGCAGGTTTGATCCTGAAGTAAGTTAATAGCTTTTTGAAGGTTTAAAACTGGACCACCCTTTTTTGTCTTTGGGATGTTAATATTGGGCTATTGGATCACTTATTTTAGACCCTATGATCCTGACACATAAATCACCAATTCTTTGTCAGTAACAAAGTTACACCATCTGATCCATTACACTCACCAACCTCACCTCAATTTTATACTCATTAAAATACACACCATAGTGGGCATCGATGTCTTAAATGTGAATAAAATGTTGATAAATACGTGTACTAAAAAATACGTTGTTGTCAGTCAAATGCATTTGTCGAAACCGTTTGGAGCTGAAACCGGTGACCGTTTGGTAAAAGCGAAGCACGCACCTATTTGAACAGACGCTTTAAAGGTTAAATGGAATTTCTTTCTTCGATTTGTCACACCGTCAAGACTGATTTCACACTTGGAGTCTCCGGAAATGCGAGCTTGTCTACCGGATATGCAGGTTTCGCAGCGAGTTACTCCGCTGGGAATGTTAATAGGACATGCGATTCGATTTTCTGCAACTTCCGTTATCGTGTGAACCTTTCCTCTAAGATCAACTCTCCTAAGTCAATTTTTTGTTATGCTCGTAATGTTTAAGTAATGTAAAAGTCCATTACTGCATCGCTTTGAAAAATTAGAAAACCTCATGGGACAATCTAAATAAATTTTTTAGTAAAATAATGGTTGTCTTTGTTACTGTACCTTGACAGCTACCTTTTTCTTTGGTCAATATCTAGTATCTCAAAGATGAAAGTCAAATGGCCTGCAGCTCATTAAACTACCACTAGGAAAATCTGAGACACAAATAATGCTTTAGATTCAGATAATCGAGTTCCGAATATCGATTTCATTAACACAAATCGGTTATTGATATAGAAACCAAGATCCCTCTGACAGTCTCTTAATCATGCTTTGATGAATAGTGATCTCAATGAACTGATGATGTCAGATCCTTTCCTTGTCGACTTAATTCATCCACTAACACGGACTCCACATATTACCAACATACGGTTGTTGCTAAGATATCTTTCGAACTTTTAAGAAAGAAATCGTGTGTACTTTTAACAGCGATGTTAACTAATTAGTTTTATTAGTTTAAAAATGTCAACATTCCTTTTCGTCCTCTCCAACTCTTTCGTTCTCCCAAACCTACATAAAGTACTCAGTTTACCGCCCATGACACTGCAGTTCAACGCTTTCAAAACAACCGCCAGAGTGCGGCAAAGATGAAAATAGGTTCTCAAATCCTAATTATCATGCTGTGCGTGTCCAGTTCAGTGTACATAACCTACATACCGCTAGGCCGTCCTTGCCGCCCGCGCCGCTGCCGTTGTAGCCCGTAGCGGCTGGTGCCTTATCGCCTTAGTCCCACACCTGACGATCCAAGGACTGAATAATCATAACATGTAATGGGGGGGTTCAACATATGCGGATTTAATTTTATAGATGTACATAAATTGGAATTATTGTTTCCAGGTCAAGGACTCGCTCAGTCGTACCAAGCGTTGATGTCTCTTCGGCCAGGCGTGAAATTGGATAGAAATACGTGATATTTTTGCAGTTGTATTTTTTTTATTGCAAGGAGTTACATATAAACGCAAATAAATAAAAGAGTAAAAATAAATTGAATTGGAATGGAAGCAATTTCAATTTATATGTAGCCTATTATTTTTTACCAACAAAGAAAATCTCACATCATATAAAGCTACTTTTATCGCACAATGAACAATAAAATAAGTCATTACAAAAAAAGTTTCTGTATTTTCACGGCTTGCTAAATTAAGTATAATACAAAAAAAAAAAAAAAAAAACTTAGTTACTATATTACCTTTGACTATATACACTTACGTGAATAGACTTCTCATAGCAAGGGCTTGTATGAAACCGATTGACAGTGGTGCGATTTTCTGCAGCGTGCATGAAGTACAAGTGACATATGATAGCCTAGATAAATCAGTACTACCACTCTTCTCAACAATGGCTGGAATATTTTTTAACTGAGGGTTATGTTTATGTTGTGGTAAAGTGTTTTGGCAGCAGTGCAAACCCAGCTGAATATGGCAGCGAATCTGGCGCCACGTACACGAAACTTCCACATTTTGCCTCAAACGAAATGCATTGGATGAAATGTTTAATCACGTTAGTGTACATAATCATTGCTATTACTGTCCTATCCTGAAATTTCAACGTATCATGTTTTAACAATTAAAAGATGCAGAGCTGCGAAATTCAACAACAATTTTAATTATTATGTATCTAATTCCACTTATAAGTTAACTCGCGCAATTAATCCTTAGCCATCTATTGATTTTCGAGGTAAATACTTAGAATCTGTGAAGGTTCATGAATCTTCACATTGCTAAACTGAGTATTCTCATCAAAAGGGTATAGTTAATACGAAAATTTTTACAATTTGCACCTGCTGAAGAGCTGAAGTGCCCAAAAAAAGCCTTTTGGGCTGTGAGTCCATTCTAAAGTTCTTTTCCCAATCAACAATGGCTGAACTGTTTATCCCAATCAGTGCCTAAAATCAGCACATACTGAAGTTTTTGGCCCAATCAGCAATATCGGAACTATTTATCCTAGATCATGAAAAATTTCCAATAATGACAATCATCACTCACTCGTATTTATCCTAAAATCGTTTTCTGTACTTGTACGCTCAGCATAACGTTAACCTCCGAATCAGGTCCTACCGTACAAGTTGACATCCACCGCGCACCGAAACTGCGATCCAAAACCCAGGTAGACGCCGAAACTCCGATCCTTACCTCAAGGGCGACCCCAGGCAGACGCCGAAACTGCGATCCTGGCACGGAGGCCGTCCTCGGGACGATACTGACGGTACTGTACGTAAGACGATACTGCTGCTCTTGCTCTCAAACTGAGAATGACTGATGTATTTGTGGGATAAAATAAAGAAGGAATGTACACCCTGAAAGTCTTCGTTTATTGGTCCAGGTTAAGAGTTATCTTCACCCCTGGGCCGGTAGCCCATTGTTGCGCAGTCGGCAATTTTAACTATACGGTTTTTAATGCAAAATAATATTTGGCAAATGGTACTATGGCACGGTATTTTATTTCCCTGTTTCGGACGCCGTTTTCAACCGATTTTCTTTAAACTTGGTAAGTGTTTAGTTGAATAGTTATATTAAGTCCCTCATACATCGAAATTTTGGAAATTTAACAAATATTACTCTCTGTGACATGGCAAAGTAACTCGATTTTCCTTAGTAATATTTGTTAAATTTTCAAAATTTCGAGGTATGAGGGACCTAAAATAACTATTCAACTAAACACTTAGGCCTACCAAGTTTAAAGAAAATCTGTTGAAAACGGCGTCCGAAACAGGGGAATCAAATACCATGTTTTGCATTAAAAGCCGTATAGTTAACATTGCCGACTGCGCAACAATGGGCTACTGGCCCAGGGGTGAAGATGACTCTTTAAGGGGGTGGTATGTGCGAGTTTAGTACAACTTGGAAGTCCCAGTTCATTGGCATTAGTTGAAAAGTGACTTGAGCGACACGTCGGGCGGCGAAACATTCTAGAGCCATTAGCCTACACCGGACGCTGGAATCCCCACTGGACCCTCCGCTACCTGCTGATGGGCCGCTGTGCCAGGATCGCAGTTTCGGTTGTGGGATTAGCGAACCCTTTTGAGGATTAAAACTAGGATCGCAGTTTCGGTGCGCCGCATCCACCGACCAAACTCCGTTTCCTACTATCCCCATCAGCACCTAGATTGCCCGCTGCTGATTCGCCTCTACCAATCAGCAGCTGAGCCGCGTGTCCGTGTTTAATTGGTTGTTTATGGGCGGTTATCGCGGTTTCGTAACGGCTTTCCCCGTCGCAGGTAATGGGGCCAGCCTCGGCTCCCGGCGCACACCGACTATGCTAAACGGCGCAGCTCTGTTGTGTGGCGGGGCCATAATTGGCGATGTTTACAATCGGAACAATAGTGGTGAACTGGTTCAAACTCTAAAGAGCGAGTATTTTTCTTTTTCTTGTTCTCTTGGTAATTATTCTCCTTTTCGATTGTCATACAGAGGAAACAGCTAATTCGCATCTATACCGTATTAAAGAGCATTTTGCATGTTGCAATCTGTTAATTTAATTATTATTATAAAAGTATTATCTTGAGCTATTTTCAAATGAAATATTACGTCCAGCACAGCCATCCAACTAAGGCGTAAGATTAAATCCGAAAATCACAAAAAGTTTTTAAGTAAGTTTATGTTGAAAAGCATTTGGAAAATAACTACGTTTTGCATAGATCGGCATTTTCAAAAAAATACATCGTTCTTGGTTGGGCTCTTAATAATTTAGTTTTGGATTTTTTTGCATTTTGGACACCCCAGTCATGGATTGACTCTATTTCCCACTGGATTTCTCTACAAGACCAATAATAATTATAAAACAATGTTTTTAACGACGGAACTTGAGAATTTCATTTTTTGGAGACTTCCCAGAACTTAAGTAAAAAGCTTATTGGACGGAAATTCCACACAGTTGTTCCTTTTTGATATAGGTACCTCTTTATGATTATTTCCCATGCGATTTCCTTCATGATTCAAAAAATAACCTCGTTCCTTTTTGCTATAGGCACCTCTTTGTGATTATTTCCCATGTGCTTTCCTTCATGATTCAAAAGATAACCTCCATTATTGGTGTTTTCATTATTAAATCAGCCACAAACATTCTCAAAGTTTTTTTCTTGTTGTGGAGGTCGGGGGTGATATCTTCAACATTAGGTTTAATGGTAAGTCTTATGGAAATTCGCAGTTTTTGTCCTTCCTTTTAGATCTTCTATTAAATCTTATTCCGCCGTCCCTATTCGTCATCTCGAACCCCTGGCAGCCACTGCCAAGACCACGGTCGGCCCATCCCAGGTCCATGTGACCCAGTTCCGCCGCCCGGGTCCGCCCATCGCCCAGCGTCGTCCCCGGCCGAGGTCGCTCCGAGGTCGCCGCCAGAACCCTGACCTCAACCTCGGATTCGGTTACTTCCGATCCTCTTCCGGTTCGGTCCATACCGCAGATGTGCCCGGTGGAGCGTGGTAAGGTTGGTATCACTGGTAACCGCACCTGAAGGAGATACAACCTTATAAGTCAGCAGCCAGGAAGAGTTTTTAAGAGGAAGTTTTGAGGAGGTTCGATGATTTTTGAGAGAGGTTTATGATTGAACGTGAAGAGGTAGGGAGGTTAAGGTTGCTTAATGTACGAGCAAAGTTTTTTTTAACTGCTTTCAAGTAGAAAATGAGTAATATTTCACTTTTGCTGTTTGTGGCAAGTGTACGCATGGTAATTCCTAAAACCGTTTATCAGCCATATATAATATAAAATATATTTAACAGTATCAAATTTATCGGAAACTCCATTTTCTTAAGGTTAAAATCACATCGTGATACGAAGTAAAAAAGGCACTACCGTATGTAGAATAAAATATCGATTTTAAATTTTTAATTCCTTTTTAACTTGACTTCGCTCAAGCTAAAACCTTTAATGCGTGACCGGTGCGTTGCCCTTGCGTTGTGCTATTTCTTTCTTACTGTATTATAATAATTCAAAACCATTTAGTATAGGCTCCTACCAGTATATAAAAATTGTGTTATACAATAAGTGACTCAAAGTGCAACTGAGTTGGTTGTTTGGTTTGCATGTAGTTCGTTATGTCTTCTAATCAGAGCAGTGCGTATCGAAGGAGATTTACAGGGGAAATGTGTAAGAATGGGCAGCGGTCTAGGGAAAGTGACATTGATACCTTCTGCTTTTACTCTCTCGGGCAACAGCTGGGGTTTTGTGTCCTAGACGATTTCTAGCTGAAACACGATAAGTTGGTTCCTTCTCCGATTTCAGTGTTTACAAGCCTTGTTCTACTTACTTTACTTACTACTAAGTCATTGATAATTCTTGTCTTGTTCCAAGTTTGTGCGTCTATGGAATTGTAATGTTCTGAAGAACGCAATATGGTGGATATTCATCTGTTTCATGATGTTTTTGAAGACAACACTTTTGGAATGGTCGAAAAAGCCAAAACACTATAGTTAACAAATAATTATTTTCAAGTTTTCCCAGCAAATTTAGCACTTTTTTCTGAATAAAAATATACATGTTACGTGTCCATCTTTTCTGCTTGCATATTCACAATCTTTTTTAGCGAATTTCCCATAGGGAATAAGCTATTACCGTAGGTCTCATGGAAAGACCTAAGCCCGGGACCATGTTACTTTTTCGTTTTGAGGTGCCCAGAGACCAAAAATAATAGTCATTAAAAATTTTATATATATATATATGTATATATATATATATATATGTATATATATATATATGTATGTGTCCCTAGACACGATAACTCTCGTAAAAATGGTCCGATCGACACCAAATTTGGTAGAGATGTGTAATCCTACGTTTATTCGGATGAGTTCGAAAACCAGACATATCAACCTACCGGAAGGGGTAGTTTTGGGGGGTTTTGTACCCCAAAAATGGGTTTTTTGCATTTTTCATATGTAAATTTAAAAAATTTTTAATTTTTATTTTGACCATTGGATTTAGCTCAAAAAAACACACAATTTAGTATTTTGAAGCTTTGCTCTATCTCCATTGGTTACCGAGATATTACAAAGTCTAAAGACAGTACATTGTCTTTTGGGGCTCCAATGTTAATCTTATGGAGAATAAGGATGTGTTAATATTTCACTTATTAACCAATATTTTTGGATGAAACTTAGTATTTAGTTTCATTTGGTTGAGATTCATCCATTTAAGGTAAAAATCTTGGTTTTTTTACTTATCATGGCAGCAAACCTGCATACTCTTTTCCCATGTTAATCATATGGAGAATAGGCAAACTCTTTTATTTATGGACAGATATTGATGAAACTTACTATATGGCTTTATATGGTCGAAATAAATTTTTTCTATGGTAAAAACCTACTTTTAGTGTCCCCCATGGCAGCATACCTGCATACTCTTTCCCTATATCTTAAGGAGAATAGACATTTATTTCCCTATTTATTTTACACGTGATGAAATTTTGTTTACAAGTTTAGCTGGTCAAAATTAATATTACTAATTTGGAAATTCGCTGAGTACGCAGGTCTGCTGCGACGGGGGGTATTACTATCAGCTTCACATCAGGAAGGCCCATTTCAAAAGCCACTCTATAATTGTTCTATGAGATAGTAGCTCTTATACCCGAGATCGAATAACAACTTAATATCTAACTCTTGGGAAATTAAAGCGTAACCCGCACACTAAATGCATGTAATACAGCTGGAGATAGAAAGTAGGAAAACGCAATGGACGCAATGAGGGAAATGGTGATGCATGGAGTGAGGAAAGTGAGTTGCATTTGAGTCCAGTCCAGTCCTGCCCGCGCCGTGACCCGTAAACGCGTGTCCGCCAGTTGCACCAATCGCATCCTCAGTTGCCCAATGTCGCCGCCATTGTTGTTACTAACACTGGTACCTGAGCGTGACTTGGGAGGATATACTGGTGTCCAGACAAGGGTATAGACTGGAAAACCTGTGACCTTTTGAGGAGAAATACATCGGCCTTCGGAGGGGCCTCCAAAGCGAATTGGTCTGCTTAATAAAAATATATCTTAAATATTATGCGTTATTGTTGATTTGTTCTGCTCCATGCGTTACGAGGGGTAAGCTATAGTTATTAAAGGAGTACTCGTATATCCTATGTGTCAAAAGTTTTATTTGTCTCCCCCGAGTTCAATGTGGGACAATGGACTTCTTTGTCTCCCTTAGAAAAAGAAAACTACCCACTCATTATGCGAAGTTAAAAGTTTCACTTTACTTAACAGTTGGGGAATAAGTAATTGCTTGTTTGAATGGTATAGCTAAAAATAATATTATCACTCAATCTTCTTTAAGACGGCGTCTTTAAGACACCGACGCTACCAGTATGAATGGGCTCTGGCAAAATGAGCCAATCCACCTGCGCCGCATTCCAAACACATCCAAAATGAGCTAGAGGCTTAAGACTGGCCCCCCGGACCACATCCAAAAAGAGCTAGCTATTCAACCCTTGAAATCACTGAAGCAAAAGTTTACTAGCCTATTCCACATTTACTGTGTTTGATTTTATAACGAATGTTATCGTCACTAATATAACGAATCTAATGTGCACTATTAATAATATTGAGAACTATATTTTAACAATACGGAATATTTAGTTCAAGATAGAACTAAATATTCCGAATAGACAAGAAGTTGAAATATTCAGGATTTTAAAAATTTGACTAATTTTTAGTACCAATAGTGATGAGTAGCCAATATATTAAGAATAATACGGAATATGTTGAACATTCCAATACACTAAAGGCAAATTTAAACCGCAACACCGACAATAGGTTTAAAACTCGCCTATACTATGAGAATTCACCTTAGTGTATAGGCCTATAGACAAAGCTGAAAGTAGACCTATGGGTCAGTTTGTTATCTGATACCGTTTATTTTGTCATATTTTAAAGTTGTGCAGATTAGACTAATGAATGATTAAAGTTTTCACAACATCCATTAACTGTCGCTGAACAAAATAATATATGCACGAGCTTGTCGAGGAGGCGAGTGAGTGGAGCGAATGAGCTCTTTGAAAAGAAAAGAGCCTTTCGGGCTGGGCATTTTAGCGCACAGTCTGTGACCGACATTACTATGACTACAGAGAATTGTTTGGGTTGAGCAGTTTCTCGGCCACCAGGTATATGATTTGTAACAGTGAAAATGCACTCTTTTAAGTCTAACGCATTGCTGGTACTGTATATCCATGTAGGCCTAACTTGGTGGCCTGTGCTGGCGACAACGAATCCTGCTCAGGTGCACTGGGATAATCCTATTATGTCTGCCTGATTACACAATTAACACGGCTGGCTGGAGCTGGCTCTTCCTACCAGATGGAAGGGGGAGATTTTACAACGCCCCGAAAATGACCTGAAGGATTAGCTCTTTTTGGATGTGCCCGTATGAATATTAAGTCGAATATGAATGAAGGATGAGTGAAGAATGGTGTGTTACAGTTTCAAAACTTTGTAAACTTGTCAGTAGCGAATAAAAAGCTGTATTTTACGGATTGTAAGGACATCACATTTAACGTTATAATTTGAAAGATTTCTTTACACTAACGTTTCCATTTGAGGCAAACAACTGATCAACTAACTGAGTTAAATTATCTAACAGAATAATCTCCTGCAAAATATCATGGGTTTCTGTTTAATGATGATGTTTTTTATGTTTGTAGTGATCACCTTAAAGAGAGAACAAAAATTATATTACCTCCACAAGAGATAGAAAAGCCCGAAGATGATCCAACCGCACCGTAAACCAGTCCATGGCGGTCCGCGGTCCCGGTTGCGTGGTTGCGTCATTTGTTGTTATGAAACGGTGAATCCGCCGCCGTGCCGTCACACCGTGCCGGAATCACCTGTCGATGCGTGGTCCTGATAACGGTGAAGACGCCCAGTGTTGACATGGTCGGAGTACGGGAGAGAAGAGGGGGCAGTTGATTTGTATGAGTTTGAAGGAAGACTCTAATTCCCACCTCATGGGTGATTCCGTCAATTTAAAACATCTAAATTACACTCTAGAACAGTAGCGTAATTTCAGCGTTTTTATTTGGGGTGGGGGATTTTTTTATTAATATATTTTGACTACAATGAGACATCCTCCCCCTTACTATTGTGCTTTAACAAACGCAGACCGTAAAAAGAAGCTCAATTCAATTTAAAACCATCATTTTGTAATACATTTTCATGGTCAAATTTGAATTTCTTACAATTTTGCCAAATTTTTTGGGAGGGGGGGCGACTGCCACCCCTTGCACCCCTCAAACGACGCCAAGGCTCTAGAAGAAGGAATCGGTGGACATCGTATGTTGTTTATCATGTTTCATTGTTATAGTTTTCAATTATGTTTTTCTTCAATACAAAAATATTTATTATGTGTACTTTTCCTTTCTAAACTTAAATTTTGATTTACTCTGATGTGACATTGTTTTCGCCTGATTCAATTTTTTTACTGATTCAATTTCATCTCAACCACTGCTGAACTTCTTCCTCTACATACCGTTCTAAAAGAAAAATGATTAGTCTATATAAAACAAACAATTTCAACTCATTTTTAGTGTGTAGTTTTCTAATAGTTTAAAAAACTTTGTATTTGTTATTATATTTAGGATATTTGATGTGAGTTAATTTAGTTTATGATTCTTTAACTGTCGATCGTGCAATATACATTTCCACACTACGCTGTTTCAGGCCATTATAATTTTTTATTGGCAATCATAAGTTTTATTTATGGACCGTGAATTAATTTTATGCTTATTTCCTCGCATGACTACGTTCAGGTCTGCAGCCCTCGCCTCTCATATTTGTAGTAGATTTACTGTAGTTTCGTCAATCATAAATTTCTGATCATAACAGTTTTGTACAACAATAAATTTAGTGCGTGTAGAGGGGTACAGATGAGTTGTGATACAAGCTTTGTGTGAAATGTGAAGTTTAATTCCATCATAGAACTGCATATGCATATATGTCGTTAGTTAGATTTTGGTTTCACTTTTCAGAGCAGACTTTATAAAATAAACCCAGTCACAGCACCAACTTGGCGAATTTACGATAAAATTTCAAGATTTTTTTCATTTTTTCCATAATATACCAAGGGACTGAGTACGGTTACTATCATGAGAGTTTAAAGCACATATTAGATATTCTCCACCTTTTAAAGCAGAATAACAAAATTCAAATTGAATATACTTATTTTAACAGCCTTGATATTATTTAATTATTTAAAATTATTACTTGCGTAATAGCCTTTTCCTTTATAGGTATCAAAACAATCCTTGAATCAGTAGATTGCCGAGCATGCTTCGAGGGCATTACTCCTCATCATCAGTAACAAAACATTCTTAAAATCCTCACATTTCAGTGGTTGTTGGACACTTAACGCACGAAGACACGTCAAACACGAACGGAAAGCTATTGCGAATGCAAAGTTGGTACACGCACAGTCCTACGTTATAGAAATACAAACAACACCTTATCTTGTACACCATTGACTAAAATATAAAAATAATCATTCTTGGCCCTTTGAAAAGCCTTAAACACAGTTCCTAAGGTCTGACCAACGGGGATAATTATGGTTTGTAAACAGGGAATGAAAACGAAGTCCATTTCAGTCATCTATTCTCATACGAGTACGTTCAGTTGTACTGTCTAATATCCCTTTTCAAATTAATATGACAAAAACTATTAGTTTTGTTAAAATTTAAATAATATATATTTCTAGGTACCTCAAAACTAATGACCACAGGCTTTTGCATCACTCACTATTACCATGTAGGGTATTCCCTACAGCAAGAAATCGCTAAAACTCAAAATAAACCAACACCGATACATTTTAAACGCTCTCGACCGATCAATTGATCCTCCAACCATGTAGCGGCCGTTATCAATCCCCGACGTTACCGATCCAGTTCCTAATCTGTCAGATGGCCGATAAGCCTGGTGGTCGCGCGCCAGGGCCGACCTTGTGCCTTCGTATAAGTGCCTTCGGTCCGGTGACCTAGGCACAATCGACGACCGTCCGTCCGTGCCTGCAGTGCCTACGGTACAGCACCTGCCCACCACAGTGCCTACAGTGCCTGCGATACCCGCCGCAGTGGCCACCACAGTGCCTTCCGGTGCCTATCTGTGATAAGTAAGTGCCAGTGCAGTGGTGCCGTTTGGCCAGTGCTTGACAGGATATGTGCGAATTCAATTTTGTGCAATTTCTAGTGTATCGATGAATGAAATAGTGTGTTGGTGTAGTGTAAATTAAATGGAAAACGGTATGTAAAAAGGTTTGTTTCACAGTAAATTTGTTACGTCTTTTGACTATACATACACATTTTTTTCACAAAGGGATGAATTTTAAATGCCCCGTTACTTTTTAATGTCAGAATGAAATTGAAAATCTGTGGGTCCCAAATGCTCTTAACGTCTTTCAGCCTCAATTCAACCTGAAGGACAGTGTTCTATAGGAGTGAATGGAAAAACAAATTAACTAAAGATCAACTAAGATAAACTAAAGATTAACTAAAGATTCTGGTTAATATAAAAAAATGCCACAAACCCGAACTCAAGCTGATAACTAGGTACTGTAATTGGAATGTTTATACCTTCTGTCATATTCAACCTTTCTAGGTCAAGTACATAACATTATAACCTACCAATTAAGTGTAGCCTAAATACTAACGCATGCTTACATTTATTATTCTCCTCTGACTTCTGGTGAGTCGTTTCTGTATGGTAAAACAAATGCTTTCTTATATTAATGTTGGATCTTGGACCCTCATTTATATTTTAAAAACAGGATATTTATTTTATATTTATAACCGATGGACTCGGAAACCACTGGACCGTTTGGCATGAAACTCGAAATATTTCTCTATATATACTAAATATATATCTATCTATCTATTTAATACGGTAATGATTTTTTGTTAAAAAACACAATTTTCAATCAAGTTTTTTTTTTGTGTTGTTGGATAGAGCTTGGTCTGAAGTTGCTTCCGCCAAAAATTGACGAGAAACAGGAAAAATAAAGGCACCATCCATGTAATTGAAATTTCGAACTGTCAATTAGAATAAAATTGGAATTTGGTTGAGCATCGTAAACATCTGTTAATGCACAGGTGTAAAACAAGTAGTTTTGGATGATTGCTAACCTCGTTGTTGCTGATAATCACAATATTGGATTGATAGGTGTAATTTTCTAAATACATTGGGTGTAATTTATCTATACTTATTTAATACTCTATCTTACAGTTTACAACCGATTTTCAAGTTTTTGGTGTCTTTGGATGGGGCTTGGACCGTAGTTGTTTGCGACAAAAATGTGAAATCAGACTTAAAATAAAGATGCTATCCATAATTAATTGAAATTTGAAAAGTTCCCATTAAGAATACAATTGGGATTGATTTGAGCATTTAAAACATCATCTGTTAAAATGCGCATCTGTAAATAAGTGTAGTTTTGTGTAGGCCTACTGATAATCACAATATTGGATTAGACGGGAGTAATTAAGTTAGGAATAAAATTAACAATGTTATCTAAGAGTCTAAATTAAACTGCTCGATTTCGAGCAAGAAGTATATTTAATACGCTAAGGTTTTTTTGTCAAGAGAGCTCCTGCTACAATTCTCAACCGATTTTCAATTTTTCGGTGTAGTTGGATAGGGCTTGGTCTGTAGTTGTTTCCGTAAAAAAATGATGAGAATCGGAATCAAAAAAGGGCGCTAGCCACAATTTAAATCAGGAATTTTTGCTGTAACATAACCTTCGGATTGGGTTAAGCATTTAAAACATTTGTTAATGTACAGCTGTAAATAGGCGTGGTTTCGGCTGCTGGTTACTGATAATCACGATTTTATATTAGTCTAATGTAATTGATTTAGAACTAAATGTAAAATATTGAGCAATGACATATCATGGTTCAAATTAAATTGCTCAATATCGAGCAACCAGTAAGTTACACTGGTATATGGAAAATTTCATTGAGAAGACCGTCCATACATTACGTCATCTGAAAATGGGGGGGGGGCTCCAGATGGAAAAAGACGGTAGGGTGGTGTGCAAGGAGGGCGTCGGCTTTGATATGATGTCATTTGTATAAAAATTATGTTATATACCGAATTTTCACAGTAAAACAATGATAAATCCACACACAATTCAACTATTATAAAATAATTATTTAAGAATATACATTAGACTATTTTTAGGCGTATGTAACAAGGAATAAAATGTTAAAGGTTACAAAATTAATACATCGTGAACTGAGCATTATGTTTTCTTGCTCTATTGTGGCAATGGGGAAGGAAGTGATGAGGGATGGCGGCAGCGGGGCAGGATGAATGAACTTGGCACCTGCAAGGAAAGGAGAGGGAGAGAGCAGTGACGACGCATATCCAACGAAGGGTGAAATACGTCGTATTTTTCAACAACTTGTGATCCTATAAATAATGTGGTACTACAGTGATGGTTTGTAAATAAAAATTTCCGGTTTGAATAGTTCTTTCAACAAACTACCGCCAAAACGGGGTTCAAAAGTTAATTGATTGTCTTTATGAATCAATAAAGAATAGAACTTGTTAAGTATCTTTGACGAAAAAAACACTATATTTACTTAAAACTGAGTTTTGTTAAAAACGACGCAATTTTTCTGAGACATACTATGATGGTAGGATGATTTTTTTTTGGGGGGGGGGGTCCAAAAATGGCCAAAAAGACATTATTTATGGACGGCCCCTACGCCATTAGTTTTTTTTTTTTATAAAAATCAGGGTTTATCCCCAGGACGTCATAAACGTACTCGCGTCATGGGTTTTTGGAGTTTTTAATGTGAGTTTTTTACTAACACAACAGAAGGGATATTTATTGATGAAAAAACCAAGCACTTAAAGTAAAAGCGTCAAGCGAGCTGGCAGTTGTTTAGCATGAAACTATCTAGATACAGTGAAAAACCCAACTTGTATTCGTGCATTAATTTACTAGTGTAAACACATCCTGTAAGAATAACGGGTAAACCGCTAGTACCTGTTATATCACATAAAATAATTGTATTGGTACAAACTAATCTAAAAGTAAGAAAAATGGATAATCTTCAATCTCACTAAAATATGTTTAACATTTTCAATCTTTTAAGGTGTGACAGCCCTAATGTAACTTTTAACTATATGATTACCAATTTTCAAAAAAAATCTGTTGAGAAACGTCTTTTGAAACATGGGAATAAAATATCATGTTCTGCCTAAAAGCCGTGTGGTGAACATAGCCCACTGCGAAACTCGCCCAAAGATGCAGAAGACTAAAACAATTTAGTACAGTATTCCCATTGGAGGTTTGTTAAACTGCCACTGCCACTTTATGAACGACAGTGATGAATAGAAGTGACGTTCTGAATTGTATTTGTTACAAACATATTTTAAACTTGACCTTTTCTTAAAATACTCAAAACCTAACTTTGTAATTGATAACACGACATATAAACTTTACTCTTGAACATCGCCCATTATCTTCATACAGTGTAATTTAAAAGTCCCGGAACGGTGAAATATATTTTTCACCATTATAGATAAAGTAATGAAACTTGGTATACCAATAATAGCTACAAATATCTTCTTTTTTAAGCTATTATCACTTTTTTATCCCTTAAGGGGGACGGCCTACGAGGAGTCAGTCAAAATTCTTAAATAGCAGCGTAGGTCAAATTTGGTATCACATTAAAGGCCTCAGTTAGTAGAGTACAATGCCGCAAACCATACTTCAAACGGATGACCGAGACGGAAATGACAGGCAAACAAAATTTCCATTAAAATCATATGGGTAAAACTTAAAAATGCGATAACTTTCTTAATACTCAACCTTTTGACGTCGGGTTTGTGGCTTATTACTCCAAATGCAAAGACGTTTAAAATTATGTATGATGTGACAAGGGCCAAAGCAGATTTCTGTAAGACTTCCAAGAGGGACATCCCTTAAAGGGTACGTAAAATGAAACTTCTTTGGCCCTTGTCACATCATACACCATTTTAAACGTCTTTGTATTTGGAGTAATAAGCCACAAACCCGACGTCAAAAGGTTGAGTATTAAGAAAGTTATTGCATTTTTAAGTTTTACCTATATGATTTTAATGGAAATTTTGTTTGCCTGCCATTTCCGTCTCGGTCATCCATTTGAAGTCTAGTTTGCGGCATTTTACTCTACTAACTGAGACCTTTAATGTGATACCAAATTTGACCTATGCTGCTATTTAAGAATTTTGACTGACTCCTCGTTGGACGTCCCCCTTAAGGGATAAAAAAGTGATAATAGCTTAAAAGAGTAGATATTTATAGCTGTTATTGGTATACCAAGTTTCATTACTTCATTTATAATGGTAAAAAATATATTTCACCGTTCCGGGACTTTTCAGTCACACTGTATAAATTGATATTTCATGACGTTTGGGCTGATTGAAGATCAAACTACAGGGTGTTGCTCTTCCGGACGCCCCCCTAATGTCATCTCCCGCGCCGGACGGAGAGAGCAGTTGCATGCTACACGGACCGGTCCGGTCGCCGGTGCCCCGGACCCCGGCGCCGCCCGCGGACCAGCTTTCTACCGTCACCCCCGGCATTGTTTATCACACTGGAGGCGCCACCTCGGACACCCTGCACCTCGCACAACTGGATTATTCAATTTACCTGAGGAAGTCGCGGAGGAAAGTGAAGTGTGCTAACGGGCCGCTTACGTCACCGATAGAGGTCGCTAATGCGTGGCTGGCTGGCGTGGGCTCGGCTAAATTTAACTCTACGAGATCGACTTTATGGTTTGTTTTTAGAACGACGGATAATATATTGATAAATTCCTAAAATGGATCAATAACAATACATTTAGGCTCTTACAATTCCCCTACGACAGAATATGCAGTTTCTACGTTTGTTGATCCGAAATATTTTAAAAGTCTCACGGAAGTATGGTAGTGAAAATAAATCCGATTGGAACAGATGCAATCTACTCTTCTTCAAAGAGTAATCGGCAATTCTTGAAAAATATGGGAAAAATATTTTTTTTTTTTGTTCCCTTGATGTCTAATAGTGGACGTACTGTTGATAAAAAGTACATAGATATAAGCTTGACACTATGAATTGGAAAGAATAATATGATTATACTACTGTATTATGGGAAAGTAATTTATTTTCTTAGCTTTCTCGCTTTGTCTTGAAAGGACACGTCACACCCATTCAATAAAACTACATTATGAATCTCTTTCATGCAAGATGAGTGTTTGTTTTCGACCGTGAAGTGCTCAGTTTCACCCATTCATTGTTCATACACGAATGAATAAAATATGTTTATACACTGCACTTATAAGCAGTAACCTTTGCAAAAAGGTTGCATAAGGGCCTTTCCTGTTAAATCAGATTTAACTCCATCGCATTTTACCTTTTTAGTGACGTCACTCAACGGTTTGATCATTATCGAAGGATCACTACATGTAACAGAAAAATAATTCACCAACACTATATCTCAAAGACTTTGGAGTTACATATAAAAGAGAATACGAATGATTTATAGGTTAACTTTATTGCCGAATGCAATCTACCACAACCACGTGATGAATCCGCTCAGTCAGCAATCTACGCAGCAATAATGATCATGAAAATAAACACTTTTTTATCATTCTGCACGAAATCAGCCAGTTTTTTGTTCTCTCAATAGTACCAAAACCGATTATTTTCTGTCCTAGGACTGAAAAATCATCTGGAGAATTTTTTAGGTCCTAGTACTGAAAAGTCAGCTGTTTTCCAAGTATATTGCTATTGATTTATTTATGTTGAGGAGCAGAATTTTGAAATTCAAAATTTTTGAAATGAAAAGCATTGTTAGTAGTGAAGAAAGGCCGGTTTTACCTCAGTTTTGGCATGATTTTATAGGGGAAAACTCCCTTGGGAGCATTTTTGGACACAACTTACAAATATTTTGCTCCGAGATTTGATATGTGCTTATGTTTATGTATGATGATATTTAATTTTTATATATGTGTGTATTGGTTTTAAGATTTTATGGGGATTTAAATTTTGGGAGCATTTTTGGACACAACTTTCAAATATTTTGCTCCGAGGCTTTTTTCTTGTAAACTAAGCATCCTAGAGGAAAATGTTAAGAATAAATATATTAAATTTGACTCTTTATCTACAACTTTCCCGCTGACAAAACTTGCCTGACCAATAAATAAAAAATTTCCTCACAGACTAACTTTTTTATGTCAAAAATCAATTTTTATATTTTTATTTATTATTTATGCCATGTTAATATTAAAATTAAAGTAAATATTTTATGCCGTAATCGCCATCATATAGTCCACTATAATACCTGAAAATATGATAAATTTACCTCTACTCTAACTATATTTATTTATGGTGTTAATGAAATGTGGCACAAAATCTTGCGCTGGCCCCCTGTACACTGTGCTAGTCCCATGCACCTCTTCCAGTTGACTGTTGTATGCTTATGTATAGTAATATGCTTAGTGATATGGTTATTAAAGTTATAATTTTGTTGTACTGTCTATTGATTAAGTAGTATAATAGTGTTATGGGTATGTTTAAAATTTTGTTTAATTGTTTATTGCCTAAGAAGTATATTATTGGGTATGGCAATGGTATTATATTGTGTATGGCTATTCTTTGATATGTTTAAAGTTATGTTTAATTGTCTATATTGGTGTTGTTCTATGTATTGCTTATGTAATAGATAGTTATAAAAATCTTGTTTGATGATTTATTTTGATTTTCCTTTACTGTGGATATTGTTTGAAGCATTTCCTATAAATTGTAATGTTTTGTTTGTATATGTCAAGTGATAGAGATGTAGGGGTTTGCCTGGGATTTAATAATTGTGTTGTGGTTGTTCTATTTAATGTTTATAATAATACTTTGAGTTAGCTTACTACCTTTGATAAATGATTAAATATTGAGTTATTGGTGTAGTTAATATAACTTTTCAGTTTCTTTATATTTGAGTATGTTGTTTTACTTGTTAAGGAAAATTTGAGTTATTGTTACCCTTCTCATGTTTTATAAATGTTTAATATAAGTGACTGTGTGTTATTAGTGTTAAATATTTGTTTATAATAGTTATTTTACCTAACTAATGTATTATTAATAGGTGTTATATGTTAAATGTATGATTACAAGAGTTACTATTTAGTTAATTTGTATTATTTTACTGTTATTTATACCATATACTGCTTGTAAGTAAAATACAAGGGTGATAATGACTAATTTACATATGCTATTAGGGTTAAATGTATGAAATTAAATGTATGCTTGAAATGGCATTTCACTAGTTGTATTTAAATTGTTTTTCTGATTGTTAGTTAAACTTATTATGTGGCATAGTTATTGTAGTTGTTGCTCTAGGTTTATAATTAACTATTTAGGGTTTTATTTTAACTTTAACTTGCAAAATGCTTATTATAGGTTTCTATGTTTTTTAAATGTGTACTTGTTGTGTTATTAGTTTTAAATATTTGGTTATGTGGGTGTAATAAGTACTGCTTATTGGCTATGTAATTTCACTGGTTATTTGTATATTATATATGTTTAATTGCCTTATTAGGTTTGTTGTGAGAGTTATTTATTATACTTGTTGTACTTGTCCCATGTTTTTGTTGTAAATAGTTATGAATTTATGTTTATTAGGCATGAGTTTTAGTGATATTTTACTTGTTAGAGGTTTATAATTATATATTTTAAATATTTAAAAAGTTTAGTATTAAATTTTTGTTGATATTTACAATACAGGTAGAAAATTTATTGTTTATGGCAAAATTGTTTGAGCAGTAAAGCATATTCTGGACAATTGAGAGAATTACTAATCTTTAACTAAGTTGTTCTTCTATGGCATGTGTTAGTATTTGTGTAAAAGATAGTTGATTATGTTATTTGGGAATTATATTTGTTTTATTTCCCTTTGTACTGAGTTTGTTAGTGTATAATGATGGTTTATTGTAGATTATCATGACTATATGTGTGCTTGTTGTTACTTTATTATATTGCTTATAGTGGTGTTTAGTTAAACAAATTAACTAGGTGTTAATTATGCACATGGTCTTTGTATTTTTATTGTGTATGTTGTTGGTAATAAATATGTAGTTGGTTGACTTGTCTTATATATTGGCTTGTAATAAAAGATCTGTTATTTACTGGAAATGTTTATATTGTCCTATATGTTAAATATTTAACTTGTGTTATTATTGTTAAATATTTGGTTGTTATTGTATTAATTATACTGGTTATTGACTATGATTTTTATCCAATTGAGGTGAATATTTACACATCTTATGTTTTGATATTTTTTGTCTTAGTTTGTTAAGTTAAATATTAAGTTATTCTATTTGTTTGGTTTATATTAAAATAAATGGTGATTTACTAATTATGCTTGTTACATTATAGAGTATTGGGAGGTATGTGCTAAATATTATACTGGCTGAGTTATTGACTGTTATTAATGTTATTGGTTATTGCTTTGACTGTGTGTTGTTTGTAGTGCTAATTAACTGTAAAATTTAACTACTTGTGTAAAATGTGCCATGACTTGCTATTTTTACTTGATAAGATAGTTGATGTTAATACTAATTTACAGTTATACATACTATTTATAAGAGTAGGCCTATATTTTAATGTTATTGAATATAGGATATTAATTTTTGCTTATTGTAGATTAAGAAGTTTGCAATTTGAACTAGTTGAGTTTTATTAAGTTACTGACAATTGTATTTGCCCTACATTTGACTACATTTTAGTTATATTGTATCTGTTATAGATTAATATGCCAGTTTAAAATATATGTATTAAGCCTGTGTTTTGCTAAATATCTAGTCATGCCACTGAAATTGGCTATGCAATTTTACTAAATGTGCTAAATTTTTACATATTAGTGTGCTATGTATTGCTTAACATAAATTAATTTTAAATATATAAACTAGTCATTTGACTTTTTGTTGTTAATAGCAATTGTGTTTTGATTTTAGTTTGGGAGTTTTGAATTTTGAAAAAAGTGATAAAAACTTATTAATTATTTACTGCTAATTTGATATGAAACTTATTAGTATATCTAATATGTAAAAAATAAGCATGTTGAAGTAAATATTTGACTACATTTGACAATTTTGCTTGCCTTATAGCTTATTATTGAAATTTATAGGTTTAAATGTTAAATTAAACATTATTATTAAGTAAATTTTGTATAATTCATGTTTTATAGTGATTTATTAAATATTTATGGCATGTAAACATGGCACTTAGTGAATAAACTCTTTAAATTTATGTGTTACTTAAGTCAATTTTAGTGTTGGTGGGTATGGTATAAAATGTGTAATGAATTGTGAATTTTATAACTGTATGTGTTTATTTATTTATTACCATTAGAGTTTGTTAAGGTCAAATGTTAATGTTCCTATAAGATGTTAAGTAAATAGTTAAGGATGTTGACTATAGTAATGGTCAACGAGTTTGTCTTGTCAAATTATATTTGACTAATTTTAACATTAAAATAATGTAGGCCCTAATGTGATTTTAGTGGTTAGTAATTTAATTTCTGATTGTCACCTACTAACTTGAGTCAATATTGCACTTTAATGTGTTTTGATATAATAATATTATATTTTACTGTTTTATGTTGAATATTAGTTTACTGATGTAAAAGTGTTGTGTTTGAGTCATAGTGTCTGCTATAGTTTACATTATTACATAATTTATCAGTTAAATTGAGATATTTTGTAAAAAGACTCTGTAACTAAATGAGTTAATTATGTCAATATACATAGCTAACATATGGTTAGGTAAGGTTAGGCTAGGTTAGACTAGGTTAGGTTATTTTAGGTTAAAATAGAAGTTTGGTTAAAGCAAGGCATGTCTTCTGTTGATTGTAAGTGATTTTTGATGTGACTAAGTGTGAAATATCAATTTTATGATTGTATATGTTAATTAATTGATATTATGGTTTGCATATGTTTTTATTAATTTTCAATGTTCTAGTAGGATGTAAAGTAAATTTATGTGGTTTAAGGTGAGATTGTTGACTAGAAACTACGATTTTGTCTTATAACTACTTTTGGTAACTTATAGTAATAAAATTGTTATTTATGTATAATTATTGTTTAGTATTACAAATTCTGACTGTCGTCAACTAATTTATATGAGTTAATGTTGGATTTAAAATTTATAATGTGGTAATATTATATTTCATTGTATTTATATTGCATACTTGATTAGTGATATTTTATTAAAAATGGTGAGGAGGCGAATGCAAGGCCCAGCTTCTCTTAAACAGAGGAGGCTTTGCAGAGTGTGAGGGGAAAGTTGTGTTTGTGAGGTTAAAAATGAGGTAAGTATTAGGTTTATAGGGTTAATAAATAAGCATGGTTATGTTATATTAAACATGTAAACACCGCTTCTGCTATAGCAGAAGTGGTGTTTACATGTTTAATATAACATAACCATGCTTATTTATTAACCCTATAAACCTAATACTTACCTCATTTTTAACCTCACAAACACAACTTTCCCCTCACACTCTGCAAAGCCTCCTCTGTTTAAGAGAAGCTGGGCCTTGCATTCGCCTCCTCACCATTTTTAATAAAATATCACTAATCAAGTATGCAATATAAATACAATGAAATATAATATTACCACATTATAAATTTTAAATCCAACATTAACTCATATAAATTAGTTGACGACAGTCAGAATTTGTAATACTAAACAATAATTATACATAAATAACAATTTTATTACTATAAGTTACCAAAAGTAGTTATAAGACAAAATCGTAGTTTCTAGTCAACAATCTCACCTTAAACCACATAAATTTACTTTACATCCTACTAGAACATTGAAAATTAATAAAAACATATGCAAACCATAATATCAATTAATTAACATATACAATCATAAAATTGATATTTCACACTTAGTCACATCAAAAATCACTTACAATCAACAGAAGACATGCCTTGCTTTAACCAAACTTCTATTTTAACCTAAAATAACCTAACCTAGTCTAACCTAGCCTAACCTTACCTAACCATATGTTAGCTATGTATATTGACATAATTAACTCATTTAGTTACAGAGTCTTTTTACAAAATATCTCAATTTAACTGATAAATTATGTAATAATGTAAACTATAGCAGACACTATGACTCAAACACAACACTTTTACATCAGTAAACTAATATTCAACATAAAACAGTAAAATATAATATTATTATATCAAAACACATTAAAGTGCAATATTGACTCAAGTTAGTAGGTGACAATCAGAAATTAAATTACTAACCACTAAAATCACATTAGGGCCTACATTATTTTAATGTTAAAATTAGTCAAATATAATTTGACAAGACAAACTCGTTGACCATTACTATAGTCAACATCCTTAACTATTTACTTAACATCTTATAGGAACATTAACATTTGACCTTAACAAACTCTAATGGTAATAAATAAATAAACACATACAGTTATAAAATTCACAATTCATTACACATTTTATACCATACCCACCAACACTAAAATTGACTTAAGTAACACATAAATTTAAAGAGTTTATTCACTAAGTGCCATGTTTACATGCCATAAATATTTAATAAATCACTATAAAACATGAATTATACAAAATTTACTTAATAATAATGTTTAATTTAACATTTAAACCTATAAATTTCAATAATAAGCTATAAGGCAAGCAAAATTGTCAAATGTAGTCAAATATTTACTTCAACATGCTTATTTTTTACATATTAGATATACTAATAAGTTTCATATCAAATTAGCAGTAAATAATTAATAAGTTTTTATCACTTTTTTCAAAATTCAAAACTCCCAAACTAAAATCAAAACACAATTGCTATTAACAACAAAAAGTCAAATGACTAGTTTATATATTTAAAATTAATTTATGTTAAGCAATACATAGCACACTAATATGTAAAAATTTAGCACATTTAGTAAAATTGCATAGCCAATTTCAGTGGCATGACTAGATATTTAGCAAAACACAGGCTTAATACATATATTTTAAACTGGCATATTAATCTATAACAGATACAATATAACTAAAATGTAGTCAAATGTAGGGCAAATACAATTGTCAGTAACTTAATAAAACTCAACTAGTTCAAATTGCAAACTTCTTAATCTACAATAAGCAAAAATTAATATCCTATATTCAATAACATTAAAATATAGGCCTACTCTTATAAATAGTATGTATAACTGTAAATTAGTATTAACATCAACTATCTTATCAAGTAAAAATAGCAAGTCATGGCACATTTTACACAAGTAGTTAAATTTTACAGTTAATTAGCACTACAAACAACACACAGTCAAAGCAATAACCAATAACATTAATAACAGTCAATAACTCAGCCAGTATAATATTTAGCACATACCTCCCAATACTCTATAATGTAACAAGCATAATTAGTAAATCACCATTTATTTTAATATAAACCAAACAAATAGAATAACTTAATATTTAACTTAACAAACTAAGACAAAAAATATCAAAACATAAGATGTGTAAATATTCACCTCAATTGGATAAAAATCATAGTCAATAACCAGTATAATTAATACAATAACAACCAAATATTTAACAATAATAACACAAGTTAAATATTTAACATATAGGACAATATAAACATTTCCAGTAAATAACAGATCTTTTATTACAAGCCAATATATAAGACAAGTCAACCAACTACATATTTATTACCAACAACATACACAATAAAAATACAAAGACCATGTGCATAATTAACACCTAGTTAATTTGTTTAACTAAACACCACTATAAGCAATATAATAAAGTAACAACAAGCACACATATAGTCATGATAATCTACAATAAACCATCATTATACACTAACAAACTCAGTACAAAGGGAAATAAAACAAATATAATTCCCAAATAACATAATCAACTATCTTTTACACAAATACTAACACATGCCATAGAAGAACAACTTAGTTAAAGATTAGTAATTCTCTCAATTGTCCAGAATATGCTTTACTGCTCAAACAATTTTGCCATAAACAATAAATTTTCTACCTGTATTGTAAATATCAACAAAAATTTAATACTAAACTTTTTAAATATTTAAAATATATAATTATAAACCTCTAACAAGTAAAATATCACTAAAACTCATGCCTAATAAACATAAATTCATAACTATTTACAACAAAAACATGGGACAAGTACAACAAGTATAATAAATAACTCTCACAACAAACCTAATAAGGCAATTAAACATATATAATATACAAATAACCAGTGAAATTACATAGCCAATAAGCAGTACTTATTACACCCACATAACCAAATATTTAAAACTAATAACACAACAAGTACACATTTAAAAAACATAGAAACCTATAATAAGCATTTTGCAAGTTAAAGTTAAAATAAAACCCTAAATAGTTAATTATAAACCTAGAGCAACAACTACAATAACTATGCCACATAATAAGTTTAACTAACAATCAGAAAAACAATTTAAATACAACTAGTGAAATGCCATTTCAAGCATACATTTAATTTCATACATTTAACCCTAATAGCATATGTAAATTAGTCATTATCACCCTTGTATTTTACTTACAAGCAGTATATGGTATAAATAACAGTAAAATAATACAAATTAACTAAATAGTAACTCTTGTAATCATACATTTAACATATAACACCTATTAATAATACATTAGTTAGGTAAAATAACTATTATAAACAAATATTTAACACTAATAACACACAGTCACTTATATTAAACATTTATAAAACATGAGAAGGGTAACAATAACTCAAATTTTCCTTAACAAGTAAAACAACATACTCAAATATAAAGAAACTGAAAAGTTATATTAACTACACCAATAACTCAATATTTAATCATTTATCAAAGGTAGTAAGCTAACTCAAAGTATTATTATAAACATTAAATAGAACAACCACAACACAATTATTAAATCCCAGGCAAACCCCTACATCTCTATCACTTGACATATACAAACAAAACATTACAATTTATAGGAAATGCTTCAAACAATATCCACAGTAAAGGAAAATCAAAATAAATCATCAAACAAGATTTTTATAACTATCTATTACATAAGCAATACATAGAACAACACCAATATAGACAATTAAACATAACTTTAAACATATCAAAGAATAGCCATACACAATATAATACCATTGCCATACCCAATAATATACTTCTTAGGCAATAAACAATTAAACAAAATTTTAAACATACCCATAACACTATTATACTACTTAATCAATAGACAGTACAACAAAATTATAACTTTAATAACCATATCACTAAGCATATTACTATACATAAGCATACAACAGTCAACTGGAAGAGGTGCATGGGACTAGCACAGTGTACAGGGGGCCAGCGCAAGATTTTGTGCCACATTTCATTAACACCATAAATAAATATAGTTAGAGTAGAGGTAAATTTATCATATTTTCAGGTATTATAGTGGACTATATGATGGCGATTACGGCATAAAATATTTACTTTAATTTTAATATTAACATGGCATAAATAATAAATAAAAATATAAAAATTGATTTTTGACATAAAAAAGTTAGTCTGTGAGGAAATTTTTTATTTATTGGTCAGGCAAGTTTTGTCAGCGGGAAAGTTGTAGATAAAGAGTCAAATTTAATATATTTATTCTTAACATTTTCCTCTAGGATGCTTAGTTTACAAGAAAAAAGCCTCGGAGCAAAATATTTGAAAGTTGTGTCCAAAAATGCTCCCAAAATTTAAATCCCCATAAAATCTTAAAACCAATACACACATATATAAAAATTAAATATCATCATACATAAACATAAGCACATATCAAATCTCGGAGCAAAATATTTGTAAGTTGTGTCCAAAAATGCTCCCAAGGGAGTTTTCCCCTATAAAATCATGCCAAAACTGAGGTAAAACCGGCCTTTCTTCACTACTATTGTTTGTAAATAACAGAAATGTAAACACTGCATATTACCTACTTTGTAAATATAACCTCGAAAATACAACTTTATAGTTAACATTTTTAACGATCAAAAGTCTAATTTTCGCATTATGATAAAAAACGTTGTTCATCACTCGGAGCAAAAGTGTCTTTTTGATGCTTAATCGTTTTTAAAAACTCGGCTGCGCCTCGTTTTTAAAACACGATTGCGCACCAAAAAGACCCACTTTTGCTCCTAGTGATGAAAACTACTATTAAAAATCGTTGCCCGAGATATTGGAATACATCACTTCAGTACGCCAAAATTTTGTGATAAACTGATAAACTACGCCATACTTCAGAATGCAGAGTGCTCAATGAGATATCTTCAACGGTAATTCTTAATAAGTAATCCAAACCTAAAATTCTTACCATGGAATTTTTTACCCTGATTAAAATAAACACAATTAGAAATCACAGAATTTACCAATAGCAAAGGACCAATAGCCAAGGACAAAAACAGTTTACGACAACCCTCCCATTAAACATCTCTTAACAACCCCTCGACTTTCCCCCTACAACCACGATAATCCTTGACTCTCCGATTTACCGGCGACCTGTACCGATAATTTCCACTCCCATCAACAACCTGTACCGCTGAGCGCCGCGGGAGCCACGACGGAGGTCAAAGTTCACCAGGGGATCACGACTCCTCCCTCCTCGGTCTTAACATTTCCTACAGTGACGTAAGCGATGCTCGCACGGCCTCAAGGACGAAAACCGGCCAAATAACTGTGTCGCAACCACGCCAACCAGCCAACCAGCCAACCAGCCAGTGGTCGGCCCTCTTGCGACACCTCTGACGATGATGGCACCGGCAGCTCTTTCCTCGTTTAGGAGTGGACACTTCGGATGATGTGAGTCAGTAGGTTTCGTTAGTCACGAGTCGGTTTCGTGGAGGAGTAGGGAATTCCGAGGACATTTTGACGAAAAATTCCGAACTTCGCAGCAAATTTTAGGACTGTGTTGGACAATGGTTCTGTATTCGACATAAATCGACATAAATTTGTGCGAATAAATAATCTCTTGTGGGTATTATGAGGATTTTTAAAATACAAAACATAGTCACCTGATTTGAAGCTCTTCCCGGGAGATAAAGTACATTACCGGTTTTCTTTATCTCATATATGCCATGAGCTGGCATGGGGTCCAACAGAACTAAATCTTTTGATCTCTTAGCCCTATAATATCATCTTCCGATGCTGTAACGAAAGTGTAAGAAAAGGAAATGTGTATAATGGATTGGTAGATTAGGGGTTGGTAATGTGACAATATATGAAGAAATAAAACGCAACTTATTTGATAATAGAATTCTCCACAGTGCACAGTTATTTACCTATAAACATGTTCTATGCAGATAAAAGAATTATACAGGAAAAAATAATATCATAATACGCTTGAGATTATACAAAATTTATTGTTAAATAGTCCATTTTATGTAAGACTGATCCCATAAGAGTTCACAATGAAGCTTAAGTAAAATGATTAAAATAAAAAATCGCGAATCGCGAAAGAGGTTACCAATAAAGGGTGGTAAGGGATTCACATAGTTTCATTTTGCAACCATGTCGATTTTCATCATTGATCAACATGTACTTAGCATTAACATTACAGATTTATGAAGAGCCCGAAAAAAAATTGTCAACAATTTCTTGCAACATAATTATAGTCTTACAATAAACTAAGCACATTACCACAAGTGTATTTACTCAACTTGTTCCCTCCCCTGTTGCAGATATGATGCAGCTGGTGTTGATGACGTCAGCGGTGCTGGCCGCCGTGTCGGCGTTTCCTCAGCAGTACTTCGCCGCGCCGGCAGAGCTCGCCATCAGCATCCAGCCGCCGCCGCTGCAGCAGCAGCAGTTCCAGCAGTTCCAGCAGCAGCCGGTGTTCCAGCGTCAGCAAGTCCAGCCCTTCCCTCAGCAGAACTACGCGCACCGCGCGGTTGTCGCGAACGCTGAGAGAGAAGCTCAGCTGCCGCCGCATCTGCTGAACCCCTTCTACAAGAACCAGAGGATCGCCTCCGCGTTGGCCAAGGAGAGCTGGTTCACCCCCGGGGAGAACCTCGTGGTCGACAGAGAGGCAGAGAAGATCCCCAGGCAGAAGATCTACACAGTGCTGAAGAACGCTGGGTTCATCAACCGAAGAAGATGAAGACCCGATGAAGAAAAGATTGAAAATTGCTGCAGGCTCACATTGAGACCTGCGTCCACCCCAGGGGGAGGTTTGAGTGATGAGAAACCAAAAACTAAACTGACTCGCGAATCTCCGCAGAGTGTCGAGTGACGTGTTGTAATTAGTCTGATTCTTGTAAATATTTAACATTTGTTAATAAGTAATATTAAAGCGTTTATTTGGTGAGGTGTATTCGTTATTTCCCTATGATTCAGGTAACGCTGAATTGTTTGTGCTGGATAGTTAGGTGCCCTAAAATGTAGACCAAGGTAGTCTGAACTTAGTAATAAAAATATCTTTTTGTGTCAACATTATTAATCCCTCAAAATGAAATTTCTATCATTTCCAAATTAAAATAGACAAATAATTTAAATTAATTAAAATTATAATTAAATTTTAAGTATAATTAAATTTTTGACAAAGTCAAAATTCCAAATTGAATTTTCGGTTCCGTCAGCTAACTATGGAGTACAACACATATTTTAAAATGAACAAAAATTTTACATCATAAAATACTTTTAACAATTTAATTATAATTTAATGGATCTTCGTATCATGACAATCTTAAAAGATCTAATACATTCTCCTCTACGTACAAGTTGAGTTATTCTACTAAATATTCTTTAGGAAATCCTTAGGTCATATTTCACTCAAAATTACCAACAAAATAACATTTTTGGGAATAGAGCATACAGGCTAAGATAATCACCGTTTAAGCGACTATCATAGCATAGAAAACAACCCTATTAGATTTGTAGCATAGGAGATTTATTCAAGAAACAACATAGAGGGAGCATTTGAAGTTATCGCGGAGATTGTGATGGGATCATTGCACGTAAGTATACCGTTACGTTAGTTATTTTCTTCCGAAAATGATAATGGATTATTTTCTGTTTTTAGTGTGTTGGATATTATTTGTCCTAAATTACCTCTCACTGAGAGCACTGTTAAGTCCTCTAGCTTCTTATCATCTGTACACAAATTAGACTAAATTAAACATTTTGGCTGTTGTCTAAGATAATTAAAGTTAAAAAATAGAAAAAAATAAGTAAAAAATAAAATAAAATGTAACCACACAAACGCTTTGCTCTTGATATTTTAGTTTAGGCGAGTCTTATTTTTGAAACATTGGGTCGACATTGAGTTGGTCGTTTAATAATTTGTAATGCTATGTACGTTTACAACTACCTTAATAGCTTCCTACTATTACCCCTAAAATACTCAAAGTTTCTATCACAAGGTGGAGAAGTTGCAGTAATTTCTTTAACAGTTGAATTTAGTTTGTCAAAATGTTGCAGTTTTTGTTGAGGACAAAGCTCAAATTACCGATAAGTCGATGAATAAGGGTGATCAACTATAATATAGGCCTACAACAACAAGAGGTGAACCTTGATTGTTTTCTTGCAGAATTTTCGGTGCAGCCCAATATACTTACTAAGATATTACTAATACTGTGAACTAAGAGCACAGAAATTCCACATCACAGCACAGATAATTTTTCCTGATGTTCATGAAATGAACAATTACTGTACAGTGCCTTTCCCCAAAACCACTGTCTTAAGTTTTTGCAATTCTTACGGCCACCTCGTTTTCCTGACTTACTAAATTTTCTTTTTCTAGGTTTACTTTTCTTTTTCTACGTATTTTAAGAGTTTTGGTGCAACAAAGAGCAACACTTGGAACAATTGAATGCTTCAGCAGTCTTGGCAATTGGATTTGTTGGATGGACGAATTTGACACGATGCTTGACTAGAAGCATCAAAACAACGCGAGAATTTTTTTCGCTACATGAACGATGTTCACACTTAAATAATTGGAAGTACAAGAGAGACCGAGCTTAAGCTCGGTAAAATTATTACTTTCGTTCTCACACAAAGCTCGTTCGCTTCGCTCACTCGCCAAGCCGACCGGTGCTGCACTTTGGTATAATTGTCTTAAACTACAGGTTAAAGATGTAACCCATTGGTTTATATCTACAGTTATCAGCTGATTTTTTTCAATTAATAAAATCTCCATAAGGATTACATGGCAATTTTGAAAGAATCTAGCGCGAAAACCGGATTTTCCCAGCTATGGGACCAACTCCAATCGATTTCTGGTGGCCAAAACCCCCATATTCAATCAAAAAAATCTAAAATCCTTGGAGCGAAAAAAAACTTTGCCCGTACAAACGGAGCTTGTTTTCGAGTATAGGATAGGATAAAATATAAAATAATTAGAATGAAAGTGGCTGAATTTTAATGCATTGTTGGCATTTAAAAAAGAGTTTGTTTTTCTTGTATTCTTGCTTGTCTACCTTTCGTGTATTTGGGCAGGACACTAAAATGCTTTAGGGTTAATTTTCTAAAATATTCATGCTCTCCCACGTGAACGGCTATGTCCGCCTCCTCGACTGCATTCGACACATTGTATAACCCCACTCGCTGCTGCTGGCCGCTGTAGCGGCAGTGGTAGTGACCAGGTCACAGTGAAAGGCTACCAGCAGCTCCTGGTCGCCGATTTACCGCCAATATTTACTTCCGACTGTGACGTCACACGGCCCCATTCCTGGCAAGGCCGCGGAGAAACTGAAGAATGCCGCCGACGGTGTCGCAACGACCAACGCCACCACGGACGCTTCGCCGCCGCTGGGGTCACCGCCGCGCCGCCGGGCAGCGACACAAGAACTCTGAAGTTTTAAGGTAAAATATTATATTGAGGTCTGAAGTAAAAAATTACATTTTATACATGGTCAAAAAGTGGTTTGTTTGCAATATAGTATATTTTAATATGTTTCCCTGTTAAAGCATGAATTGTCCAAACGGAGGTCGATTACCTTTGGACATGTATGTTTGGGGTGACTGTTGCCACACAATTGAAGAACCTTTCTGTAAAGAGGTTCAAATCTCATTTTTTTTCTGAGCACACCAGATTCATTAAATAATCCCTCCCAAAAATGAAAATCCGGGTATACCAAGAAAAATTGCGATGTTTATGGGCTTAGAGAAAGGATCGCTTCTTTGACTTGTCACTCCAGACTTGCGGTCCTTTTTAGTAATCACCTCTTTACTCTTTTATTCGAATTTGTGGGTGTATTGTCTTTCTTGTACAGCTCAACATCACCACTTGAAGAACGCCATCGTAAATGAGACGATGTGAAAGAAAACTTCATAGTGTAAATTTACCCTATAGGATCATTCATGAGCAGAAATTTAAAACCTTAGTAGGTTTACCAGATGTTTCCCAAAGTCCTAAGGAAGATTGACAAAGAAATACTGACTAATGCTGGAAACTGATGAAGCATGTTGTTAGCACGTAGTTTGCACCCCGTATTCGTGGCGCTCTCCTCGTCTTTCGCAACGTCAAATTATACATGAGCCAGGCGTGTGTCGATTCGTTTCACGCGGTCGTGGCTCGTGCTGTGCTGGGACTGTTAACGACACGACGCGACGCGACGCGACGCGACGTTCTTCACCTACAGACAAACAGAGTTCAGCGTCACAGTAGGGTTTGTTCTGTTTAAGTAAAACCTAACGATTAACTGTTATTTTTGTGATCCAATGGAAAATCTAGATTAATTTGTTTTTATCATGTTGTAGAATAAAACTAAAGCGTGGAAAATCTTTAGCATTACTGACCAGGAGTATATACTTTTGATCAATGTTTGTTCAAGCAATGACAGTTTGTTTGGGGTTGATTTATGTCACTTAAAAAAAGATATGGATCGATCTTGAAACTTACCTGGCTCTTAAGTTTTGTTTAGAAGTAGGTGAGGTTGGTAAGGTAGCTTTTTCATGATAGTTTTCACCCAAATCCGTAACGCTACAAATGCATCAGTGGGAAATAATTTCCCAGGTAACGGGGTATGTAAAGACACTTCAATGAAGAAAACTTCCTTGGAGATTCTTTCCTACTTGAAGAGGATGACCTTCAAAATTATATCGTACTTTATAAGGCGAGGACTACATTTTCCACCTCCTTAATGGGAAGACTTACAAGGAAGTTCCTCTGGTCTCTAGAAACGAATGAAACGAATAGTCATAATTGACTACCTAGATTAGTGTGGTTATTTTTAAGCCTTACATGCAAAATAGGAGATCTCCTGCAAAGTGACATTGAATTAAATCAAGTTAAATGCAGTAATTTATTAAAGTAGGCCTAACTGGGAGCCAATTTGCTCGGCAAATTTAAACAATTCTTTGCAGTTATAGTTATAACTAGTGGCTTGTAGGGGCAAAGGCCCCTAAAAATCAAAATGGTGATTTATATTATATTTGCCTCCAAATATAAGTTTCAATTATCCAACTCCTCGTAGTATCACTGCATTTCCTCTAGAGTGTTATGTGAATTTCACGTTAGTTTTTTTTTAATATTGCCTAATCTTGACTAAACCTTTTTGCGGTATCAAATTAGTAATTTACCAATAATATCCCCTGTATTAAAACACAGTAGTCTATTTTGTAAGAAAAAGAAAAATTATTGCACTGTTACACTACGGACGCAGTAAATAGTTTTAACCTTAAACATGATGAATTTTTTAACTCAAGTAAAAAAATAGTTCAAAACAACATAAGCCAATTGATACTGTACACTCCTTCACCCTGGACTCCTTTGCCCCCCATTCCCCCACACTCGCCGTGTCCCACATGCCTCCCCGTGCCTCTTTTCACCTCACGTGACCCTTGTTTCCTGTACCCCCTATGCCCCTGGGGCCCGAGTAACCCCCATGCTCCCGTACCCCTTTGCCCCCTATGCTCCTGTGTCCCCCATTTTCCCGTCCCCACATGCCTGCAGTTATTCCCTGTAGCCCCCATGCCCTCTATATTTCTCATTCCTCCCCCATGCCCCCCATGCCCAACCACCTTCGGTGCCACCGACGTCTAGTACAGCTTAGGCCCTCGCACCCCCGCCGCCACGTGCCCTCGTGCATGCCCATGCCTCCCCAAAGTGCCCCCTATGCCCAAGCATTCCCGTACCCTCCATGCTCCCTTGCCCCCATGCCCCTATACACCCGTGCCCCACGCCACCAATCCTCCTCTCGCCACCCTATATCCCCATACCTGCACCTACGCCCCCATGCCCCCAGTACCACCGACCCCCCTCATGCCCCTGCTCCCACGGTGCTCCCGTGCCCACATGCCCACTGTTCTTTCTCGAGCTCCCCATTCTATATCCCGCATTTCTCCCCCGTGGCATCATGCTCATCAACTCCCCGTCTCCCTTGCCACCGACGCTCCTAGTGCCCATTGTGCCTTCCCAGCTCCGCGCCGCCATGTGCAACCGTGTCCCCGACGTTCCTCTCCGTGGCCCCATGCCCCCATGCCCATCTACCTCTCTTGCCCCCGACGACCCTAGTGCCTCTTGTGCCCCCGCACTCTTCACCACCACGTACCTCCGTGCACCCCCATGCCTCGCCAGAGTGCCCCCTATGCCCCCGCACCCCCATGCTTCCGTACTCTCATGCTCGCTATTCCTCCCTGTGCCCTTATGTCCCCCATGCCTCCACCGTGCCCCTCAAGCCCCTTTGTATCCAGTGGCCGCCAACACTCCTCATGTCGTTAATGGCCCCACACTTTCCGAACCCCCTGTGCTCCCCATGGTCTCGTGCCGCCATCCCCGCCTTCTCTCCACATATCTACGTTCCCTCCTGTTCCCCCCGCCGTGCCCCCTTTTCCCCCATGCCTCCCTCATGCCCCCGCATGCTTCACTCGTGCCCCCGTTCTTTCCCGTGCCCCCATGCATCCCTTGTGTCTCCATGCCCCTTTACCCTCCGTGCCACTGACATACCTCGAGCTATGATTGTAGTCTATTTTGTCTGTTCGTCAATGAAGTAGAACAATGCTTGATATATTTGTTCGTTTTCGCACACTATCATTTACATGAAAAACTACCTGTCTTAATGGATTAACGGGAGTTTATTGTTTCCCTACGACCTACTTAAAGAATCACCAACCTACGTATCAGAGAATAAAAAAAAGCAAAACTAAATATTCCTCTCACGGAGGATATCCATTGTTAGTAGTTTACATATAACGTTTTAGCCAAAAATACACGAAAACTCAACAAAACTATTTAACTCTTCAATTCTAACTACTAAATAGCATATAAATAAATCGGTAACGTAATAACTGACATTCACTGAGTAAAGACAATTCATCATTATATCAACCATACCACGTCTAAGCCTGGTATATAACTGTGGTATATTCAGCATAAAAATAATTCTACTCCTGTTTACTAAATGAGATGGAAGATGGTGTCACTTAGATGAAATCTCCGGTGGACCGTAATCTGTTCATAACTATAATTGTTCTCCTTTTTTATAGTGCATTATCAATTTTAAAAAGTTATGTCTATATGGTTATCTTAACTCAAAATATCTGCTGAATAACCAGCTGAGTTAATGATATAAAATATTCACTGGAACATCTGCTTAATCACATGTGTAGATCTAAAAATCTTCTTCCCATTAGATTAACATTGGAACTTCAAGGTCCAATGGGGCAAAGCCCAGGTAACTTTTGATGATTCTGGTATTTTTCCTTGCGTCCTTGGACCTCAAGCTTTAAAATGAGCCGTAATACGTTACCCTATCTTTCTTCTAACTCGAGATATTTCGTGGGGACCGATTCGCTTGCGGAATTATATATATAGATAATATAGATTGCTTCTCGTGGTGTGAATTATTTTATCATCTTCACTCAATGATATCATCTGTGTCTCATTTTAAAATCAAACCTAACACATGTTTCAATGTACACCAAGCAGACGTTTTTCGAATCCCTATGCTATTCTTATGGAGGACGTTTTACGTGATTTCTCATTTCCTGTTAACACTATGGACACGACGATAGTTTTCCCTCGTGTATGGGACTGAGACCTTTAATTTGAGACCCCTCACATCTTTCTGCGATGCGTACAACGCTCACAATTTTGCTCAAGAAATTCGGCTTACAGAATTATATATATAGATACCAGTCACAACTATACTCTAAAATGCCAAACCCAAAATGTTTTATTCTTTCAAGACGAGCTCGTTCGCTTGGTTCACTCGCTTTTCAGGATTTTTTAATGAATGACTAAGCGCTCTGCACTCTGGTAATAGTTTGCTGGAATTGTAAGATGTTAATTATACCTCTACAGCTATAAGATTTGGTTTCATCATTGTTGCTATTGGTCTGGGGGGAGCTAATAGTTCTTTGTTTGAACCTTCATTTTGTAGTCCGAAAAATAATAATAAAATCAGCATTAAATAAACTAATTAGATATCCCACAGAATAACTCTTTGAGGAATCCAAATTTCTTTCTTTGCGCCAACTTCTTGTCAAAACAGTATTGATCTACACATAATCTCATAAAGACGTAGTTTCAACCTTTCTTGTGCAACAATACAACGCCAGGAGAGCTTCCAATGTGGGCATGGAGGTCGCCAGGGTCTCCAAGTCAGTAAATTTAACCAATCCATTTTAAATTGCAAATTTTGATGAAGAATATATATTCAGGAATATTCCCCAGGAGATAAGGGATTTGCAGGTATCACTGGCGGTGGCGGTTTTCAAACGTTATGTCACCAACTAACTGGCTGTTGGTAGGCTACTAGGCCTGGAGCGCACTAAAGCTCTATCAGTTACGAGTAAATGTGCTGAAATAAACCCACTACTGATATGGGACGCACAATTCTGACATAAAAAATATGAAACCAACTACTTAATGATAGTGTGAAGCGTATCTTTTCTGTTTTTCTGTTATTTTTTCTTGTTGGTTTATTTTTTTCTGTTACTCTCTTTGATATTTAACTCATTTATTTGAAAGGCGTTGTTTAAAAATCAGTAGCTTTAAAAATTCGGTTTTACATAAATAAGAAAAAAAACCATTTTATTCTGTTAACATTTTGTATATTACACCAATATTTTTAAGTTAAGAACTTGTTCCACGCACATTCCCATTCACAGGGCCATGTGGGACTGTTTATATTATAAATTTTACACAGATTTCGCAGATAAGGGCTACTGTAATTATTTCGAAATATGTAAAGAATAACCATAGGTACCCCTTTTGAAACATTAATTTTTATTGCACTAATAATAATAATAATGTTTCAAAAAGGGCACCTATGGTTATTCTTTACATATTTCAATATAAATTTTAATATGTGTAGGAATAAATACCCCCCGTCACAGCAGACCTGCGTACTCAGCGAATTTCCAAATTAGTAATATTAATTTTTACCACATGAAACTGTAAACCAAATAAAATCACATGCTCATAGATAGGGAAATAAATGTCTATTCTACTTATTATAAATATAGGGAGAGTATTCAGGTATGCTGCCATGGGGAACACTAAAATTAGGTTTTTATCATTTAAAAAAAAAATTATTTTGACCATATGAAGCCATTTACTAAGTTTCATCAATATCTGTCCATTGCTAAAGAAGTTTGCCTATTCTCCATATGATTAACATGGGAAAAGAGTATGCAGGTTTGCTGCCATGATAAGCACAAAAACCAAGATTTTTTACCATAAATGAATGAATCTCAACCAAATGAAGCTGAATTCCAAGTTTCATCGAAAAATATCGGTTAATGAGTGAAATATTAACACATCAAAATTCTCCATAAGATTAACATTGGAGAACCAAAATACAATGTACTGTCTTTAGTTTTTTTAATATCTCGGTAACCAATGGAGATAGAGCAAAGCTTAAAAATACTAAATTGTGTGTTTTTTTGAGCTAAATCCAGTGGTGAAAATGAAAATTTAAAATTTTTTAAAATTACCTATGAAAAATGCAAAAAACCCATTTTTGGGGTACAAAACCCCCAAAAACTACCCCTTCCGGTAGGTCGATATGTCTGATTTACGAACTCATCCGAATAAATGTAAGATTACAAATCTCTACCAAATTTGGTGTCGATCGGACCATTTTTACGAGAGTTATCCTGTCTAGGGACACATACATACATACATACATACATACATACATACATACATACGTACGTACATACATATTTACATATATATATATATATATATATATATATATATATATATAAGTAGATAGTATCATGTTACTTCTAGGACACTTTTGGAGACAATCAAAAATCAAACAAATTTCACAGTTTTTTAATACAATTATGCAATATTTTTGCCATTTTTTGGCCAATTTTCAGCTTTTGTCAAATTGTCATAAAAAATATGCAATTTTAATGAAATTTTTAACAAATATGCCTAAAATTTTCTACAAAATAAAATTTTTTTAAAAACAAGTAAAATTATCACATTTTATAAGTATTTTTTAAATAAAATTAATAGTTGACTTTTCATAAGGTAATTTAAAATTTTAGTAGTATTTTTTCAATAAATTTGACTAAAATAGTAATAATTCATTCTAATTAATTTCAGTAATATCATTTTTGATTATATTATATTCAAGTAATTTTTCAGATACAATAATAATATAACAATTTGTTTTACTAGTAGCTACTATATCATAATCAAAATCTGCATTAATAATAATATCATTTTTTGAACTTGAAATATTTGTTGGATTTTTTGTAGTATCAATTACATAAATTGGTCTATTATCTAGAAATTCTGTTGGACTATAATACATTTTACTACTAATATAATAAACTTTTTTGTAATCTTGATACATTTCATACATAATTCTAAATTTTTCATTGTTTATATCAAAATTTTCCAATTCATCAGGGTAATAATGACCATTTAGTTTTACTCTTATATTTTTTACATACATACTATCAAATTTAGAAGTATCAAATAACTGATCATTTGTTCTTGATTTTTGAAATCCAATTATAATAAATTTTGGATTATAAATATTTCTATAGATATTTGTTATATCAAAACTTAAATTCTTTCCTGTAATATTTTTTTGTTCAATGCATTGCCAATGATTAAAATGAAAATTTACTTTTTCAAATTTGCTTAGTTCATTAATTAATTGAATTTTACTTGTTGTTTTGTATTCAATTATAGGAACTCTAATAAAAAATTCATCAATTGTTATTTTACCTTCAGTTGGTAATGTAGCATTATCATAAGATCCATCAGCCTTTTTAGTTTTCCATCTAAAAATTGCATAATTATCTTCTGATCTAATAAATGTTATATTAAAACCTCCTTTGTATATTGGAATATTTACATTTTCAAAAAATCCTAATCCAAAATGAGATAAATTACCAATTGCTTCAAATTTATTTTTAAAATTTGATTCAAAACCATTATTTATCTGATTTATTTCTGATTTTGAATAAGTTATAGTACCTTTAATTGTACTTAATAGACCAGGATATTCAATTTCATCAATCAATTTATTATGTTTTCTAACTTCAATTTTTGAAAATAAAAATGGAACAAAATTATCAATTAATTTTATATTAGCACCATTATCATATGCATTTCCATCAGATTTAGTCAATTTACCAGATATATAAAATTGAAATTTAGAAGTACAAAATCCATCTCCAAAATCTATATTAAATTCAGTTTTTTTATTAGGTTCATTTAAATGTAATTTAGATAATGGATAGAAATTTTTGTATTCAGCTCTTTCAATATCATTTACATATTTTTTGTAATCAGCCATTTATTAAGGATAAATTTTTTAAATCAAAAGCTTTTTTAAAACAAGTAAAATTTTTATAATTTTATGATGTCAAATTTTATAATTTTTATGTATCAATTTCATTTTTACTTTTAAAATATTCAATTTCAGTAGCATGATCAAGTATAAATTTTGCTGATATTTTTTGATGTTCTAAAATTAATTCCCAATTTAATGTAAATGCATAATCATGAATGAAATATTCAGTTAAATCTTGATATTTACAAATCAAATCAATATAATCTTTTAATTGATAATTTATGAATTCAGTAATAAAATCTATAGTTAAATTTTGATGTTGAGCAATTTTTTGCCAATTTAATTTATTTTGAAACAATCTCATCATATTAATACTCAACTCATATTTTTCAGAAATATCATCCCAATCATCTTTGTTTAATTGATTTTGGTTTCTGATAATGAATAAATCAAATGAACTGTATAGAGCCATTTATTAGGGAGAAAATTTTGTAAAACAACTTTTCTTTGAATTACAAATACAACATTTTGATTTAATTACATTTATATTTTTCAATTTTATTATCTGAATATCTTTAGAATTAGTTTTTTGTTTACATTTAAGACAATAAATCAACTCCATTTATATAAAATAATTATTGTAATTTATCTATATCATCTTTAATTAGTATTATTTCAGCATTTAATTCTTTTATGGATTCATTGACTCCATCAAATAGAAATTTTAGTTCTTTTTCTAATTTTTCTTCTAAATTTTCAACATATTTTCCAATATTAATTAAAAAGTCTGTAATTTTATTTAAATCCTTTTTAGTTTCTGAATGATCATTACCAATTTTAATAATTGAATCTAAAACTTCATCTAATTCTGATTTTATTACAACATCATATTTATTTATACTTGGTTTAACATTAACAATTCTTTTACCATTAATACTTATATAATTTTTTGATAAACCAATAGCATTTACTAGATTTTCAGTCTTTTTTACATGACTTTTAAAACTTTTACTAAAATTATTAAAAAATATATTTAATTTAGAATTTATATAATCTTCTTTAATATTAATTGGATGTTTTTTCTGTCTTCCAAACAGATCAAATATATTTTGTGAATCCATATTTATTAAGGATTAATTTATTTATTATATTATCAAATTTTTTATTATTATTTAATTCATTTAATATAAAAATACATAAATGACCACAAATTGGTGGATCATTATAATTTTGAATTTGATTATCATTATAAAATATATTATCTTTTCCTAAATATTTAACTAATTCTATTGGTGGTTTATTAACTATATTTCCATATGAATCAAAATAATATTTAATTTTATCTTTTTTATAATAACAAACCCAATGAGTTCCATTTCCATCAAATGAATCTAAATTTATAATTCCACATTCAAATTTATTAACTTTATTAGGTAATATATCTCTCATAAATACACCTCTAAAATATATTTTTACACAATTTTTCTAATTCACCTAATGTTAGTGGTTCAAAATTTTTTTATAATTTTGTTTCATATATTTTAATGTTTTTTATCTAAACCAGATCCTTCTACATTTTTTAATTCATGATCTAACCAATCAACAAAATTTCTAAATTTAGGAATTATAGATTCTTTTACTACTTTTGCTCCCTTTCTAACATTTGGTGTATAATTTTTAACTATAGGTATATTATCAGCAAAATCTAAAATTTCTTTTAGTAATCCACCATTTTTTATTTCTTTTAATTGATTATATGAAAATTCAAATCTTAATCCTTTATTTAATTTTTTATGTTTATTTAGTTTATTAATTTGTCTTTTAGATAATAATATAATATCTTTTCCATTTTCATTAAATTGATCAATATTAAATTGAATTATAACTGATTTTTTATTTTTAAATGCTAATTTTATTTTTGATTTTTGATTATCTGTCAAGTTTATATTTGTTTTTCCATTTATTAAGAAAAAAATTTATAGTTTTTTATAATATAGATTAATATAATTAATGAAAAATTTTATTAAAATTTTAATCCTACTTCTAAACCCATACCAAATTTTCTTTTCATCCACATAGCACCTGATGTTGGTAATGCAATTAATCTTTCACCAATTCCATGATCATTTGATGTTACTATATCCCATGCTTTATCTTGTAAAATTTTATCAGCTATTTCATTTCTAGATTTTGTATCTTTATGATCTCTATAAAATAAATCATGTTCTTTAGCAGCTTTATCTAAATCATTTATTCCAGGATCACCTCTTTTTACTCTTTTATTTAATTTAGTTCCAGGCCCTAGATATTGATAACCAGGTACATGTAATTCAAAAGGTAAATTATTTATAACATCATTTAAAATACCTGATCCATCTTTTAATAATGGTGATGAAATATTTGCCAAAATTCTTTTTAAATACTTAATTCCTTCAGGTTTTTCAATTAATTCATCTAATTTATTTGATATAAAGTCTTTAATTGCTTTCTTTTCATTTAAAAAATTATTATTGCCAGCTTTTTCTTGTGCATATATATAATTAATAATATTATCTAATTTATTTAAATCATCTATAAATCTATATTCAATTTTATTTTCTGTATATTGTCTGATTCCTGAACCTTCAATTTCACCTTTTAATTCCCAAATATGTTTAATTAAATTAATATATTTATCACCTTTACTAGATTTTGGTTTCTTACTATTTGGATCATTATTTTTATAAATTGAATTAGTTTCCCATAAAATCTTTGAATAATTATTTAAATCATCTTGTGTATATAAATTATTATCTGGTTTCTTTTCATAAGTTAACAATCTCCATAATCCATGTGTTCCATTATATTTTTTTATCATCAATTATTAAATCATCATTATCAATTACAGTTATTTTATCACCAATCATAAATGATTTTTTATGTTTATTCCAATATAAACCAAATTTATCATCTTTTGTTCTTGGTAAATATTTTTGTGCTAATGGACCAATAATTTTATCTAATGTTTGAGGTGAAATTAAATTTGGGTCAATAAATGTCAATTCTTCTTGAATTATTGGTTGTCTGATTGGTCTAAATGGAGTACTTGAAGGTAAATTTAATTCTTCAGTTTCTGGTATTGACATATTAGCAAAATTATTAACAACAGGTACCAATTCCATTAGGTTTTTATTTTCATTTAAGACTTCACCAATTTTATTTTCAACTTTACCAATTGCTGATGTTATAGGTTCATATGCTTTGTGTTTAATTTTTTCATAATTATCTTCAATTTTAATTTGATTTTTAAATTCTTTTATTAATTTTTTCTCAATATCATCTAATTTTTTAGCTTCATTAACAGATATTTTATCCATTTATTACAAAGAAAAATTTAGGTTCAAAACAAATCATGTTAACATAAACACAAATCATGTTAACATAAACACAAATCATATTAACACAAAACACAAATCATGTTAACACAAACACAAATCATGTTAACACAAACACAAATTATGTTAACATAAAAACAAATCATGTTAACACAAAACACAAATCATGTTAACACAAACACAAATCATGTTAACATAAACACTAATTATGTTAAACACAATTCATTTTACTTTATTTCTGTAATTTTCATTAAATATATAAATACTAATGAAATAAATAATACTAATAAAATAAATATTCTATCAATTATTGAATCAAACATACAACAAGCCATTATCATTATTTAATATCAGAAAAATTTTTCATATATTTTCCATCATTTGATTTTTTTAATAAATTAATAGTTAAAAATCCATAGTCTTCTTTCCAACAATCATTACAAATAGTTTTAAATTTATCAAATTTCATATCTGATCCAACAAAATTATTATATATTTTTTTCATATAATGTTCATTTTGTTTAAAGATGCATAACATATTTAAATTATTTCTAATTAATTGCATATCAACTTTTGAATAACATTGTGATAAATAAATACATGATATATTTTTATGTCTACCCATTATAAAATATTCTTTAATTTTATCTTGTTTTTCTAAAATACAATCATCAAAAACTACTAATGAATTTGGTTTACATTTATTTAGTGGAATCATATCATCACATGAAAAATAAGAAATTTGTTTATTAATATTTGATTCTATATTTTTAAATCTTTTTTGTAATAATTTATAAGATGGTTGTTCTAATGATTTACTAAAAATATATAAATTTGAATATGGAATTAATCTTTTGTAAATAAAATTTAATAATAATGTAGTTTTACCAGATCCACTTGTTCCTATAATTAATAATCTAATAGGTTGATCATTTTTATTATTTTTATCATATGATTCTAATTTTATATTATCTTTGTTTTCTAAAAATTTCTCCATTTAAATAAGATGAAATTATTTAAAATAATTGGTCATTCATCCAAACTAGAATTAAGATTAGAACATCCAATACATTTAGATGGAAAATATAGTATTGGTTTAAGTGGATTTTATTCAGATAATTTTATATCAATTATACCAAATGATTATAAAAACTGTTATGGATATTCTATTAAAGATGAAGATGATAAAATTATAGATCAATATTTTGATATAAATAAAGGAAATTATACAATTGAAGAAATAAAAAATATTTTTATTAATAGTTTAAAAGAATTTAAAAAGAAAATTAATAAATTTGATGAAAATGATTTTATACTGAAAAATGATGGACCATATATTATAATAAAATCTCCTGTTAAAATTATAGTAACAACAATTATAATTGATTTATTAGGATTAGATGATAAAATGATTGAACCAAATGTATTAACAAAAGGAATAAAACTACCAAAAATTAGACCTTTTGATGTTATTGAAATACATTGTAATTTAGTTGATCCTAGTTTTGAAAATCATAAAGATCATTCACATTTACATAAAGAATCAGAAATTCTATATTCATTTTATCCAAATGTTGAATATGGATCAAAAATTAGTGAAAAACCAAATGAAATTGATTATATTCCTTTAAAAAATATAAATAAAATTCAAAATATTGTAATATCTATTCAAGATAGTGATGGAAATCAAATAAATAATGAAAATATTAAAAGTATTGTATATTTAAGATTAAAACAAAATTTGTAATATAAAATTTATCTACATAAATAATAAAAACAATAATTTATTTAATTAACAATAATTTTATATTTAATAATAAATTAATTGTATTTAATAAACAAAATAAACCTTGGTTTAAAAGAAAAGATATTTGTTATATTTTAAAATATAAAAATTCTAGAAAAGTTTTAATTGATAATGTAAAAGAAAAATATATAAAACTTAAAATATATCAAGTGTAACCAACAGTTACATTTACATAATAATGATAAATTAATTTACATAAAAATTATAGGTGTCACAAATTATGACACCCTAGAAATTGATGTACAAACATGTTTTTCAGATGCCCTAAAACAGGGCGTCAATAAAATAGATAATAAAACAATGTTTATTAATGAATCTGGTTTATATTTATTAATTTTAAAATAAAAAAAGTAGAAAACAATAAGGATAGATTAAAATTTATAGATATTTTTAGAGGGGACAATTTGTCCCCCCTATCATATAATGAAAAACATACAAAACTTATTAAAATTAGGTAGGACCCAAAATGGGTCCAATATAAATTAGAATATTTATTTTAAAATTTTTTAAAGAAGGTAACCTTATTATACAATAAAAACTTAAGGGTAAAAAAATGTTACCCTTCTTAAACATTCAAAAATATTCATAAATATAATAAATTATATACAAATTTGAGACCCGTCTTAAAGACGGGTCTTACTTATAATGATAATAAAGTAAAATTTATAGATATTTTTATGTTAGATATTCAATAAATTATTGAATATATTTAAATTTATTAAAGAAAATATTTAAAAATATACATAAAATTATAGTATAAATTCAATATCATATGGTTATAAATTATTAATATAATTTTGATCATTTTCTTTAAAACTTTCTTTAACATAATTTTTTATTATTTTTATAAATGGTTCTATTATAAAATTAAACTTATAATGATATACAAAATAATTTTTATATTTAAAAAGATATATTAAAAATTTATTTGATATTTCAGTTTTAAATAAATATAATTTTATATCAAAATCATTATTTATTAATTCTTTTGGAACAATTAAAATTTCCATTTATTTATAATTATTTTTATACCCCCAAGGTAATGTATCAATTTTATTTTCACAAATAAATCTTTTGTCATCTCTATTACTTAAAGCTAATTTATTTATTGTAATTGTATATAGTTCATGTTTAAAACTTCTAATACAAGTCATTTCTCTATATTGTTCTTGATCATCAAATAAACATTTCTTAAAATCATCCATATGTAATGTTTTATCAACAACACTTTTCTTAATACCTTTACATTTTACAGGATTTTTATTATTAAATTCATAACTATATAATTTTGATCTTAAACCACAATATTCTTCTAATATTTCACCATTTAACTCATCTTTAAATTTACCAATTATTTTTTTATTCTTTTCACTATAGCATTCATGTTCTTTCTTATAATCACTTGTATCAAATTCATTAATATTTTCTTTAATAATTTTATATGGATCCTTTTTAAATTCTATAAAATAACTGTCTGTATCCATATATAATAACCTTATATTTGGATCAAACTTCTTTAATTTTTCATAATAAAATTGATACATATGTAATTTTGATAAATCAAGTACTGAAAATCCTATATAGATTGGTTTATCAAACTTAACCTTTTCTTTTATCATATGTGAAGCAATACAGTCTTTATCAAATATACTAAATGTTTTAAAATTAGGTTTTTTTGCTTGTTTTAATGAAAACTTTTCATCACCTAATTTAATATCACATCTATTTCTAACATTTTCCATAGTTTTTCCAAAAACACTATTATTCATCAATTTAAAAAAGTCTTTTTCAAAATCTGATGTTGATTTGGATCTTAATTTGGTATTTAATTCAATATATTTTTTCATATAATCATCTTGATCAAATGCTATAACTCTATTAACTTTCTTTAATTTTAATCCTTTTTGTAGATAATATTTTAAGTTTCTTGAATGAATAACATAATCTTTTTTATCAAATAATGTTGTGCAAAGCTTATTATTATAATGTTCAGGTGCTAATGGTAAATCTTTATGGTCATCATGTAATTCAATAGGATATTCTAAATCAACATCTAATATATATCCATATTCAGCATTTTCATCTAATTCTAATATTGTTTCTTCCCATTCATTTAATGTATATGTATTAGGATTCATCCATGTTATATCTTTATAAGGTAATTTTTGACTTAAAGCCCATCCATATAGATTATTTGCATCTATATATAACATATAATTTTCAGGTTTTGTTTTATCATAATTTTTTGTATATTTATTGTTTGCTTTACAATATCTAGTTATACATTGTGAAATACCACCTCTAATACCTTTTTTAATCATTAAATACATATTATAATTACTTATTAATTCTAGTTCAATTTTTGTTAATTTTAACATAGAATCCCAAGCTAATGATGGTGATGTTAGATAATGTGCTGGATCTAATTGATAATTTTTCAAACAAACAGATCTAAAATTTTCAAATATATCAGCTAATAATAATACATCCTGAATATTATATAAATCTGAATAATTACCTAATGTTTTTACTTTTAATTTATTCCAAACTTTTATATAATGTTTATAATCATCATCACTTATATTTTCATTAGTTAAACAACTATAAAATTGATCTTTTTCTAATATTTTATCATAGTTTAATTTTTCAACATTATCAATAAATTCATATGGAAATACACCTTTAGAAGTTAATATTTTTAAAGTTTCATTATCATATTCAATTATATCATTTTCTTTTATAAATTTATTTATATGCTTAAATTCTTTAAGATTTTTAGCTAATTTTTCAATTGATGTAGCCATAAATCTAAATGTATCTACAAATGAGAATTTTATAAATTTTCTAGGTTTATCACCTTCAAATTCATAACCATAACCAGAATTTACTGAATAGTTTATATATTTTTCATCTGTATTAGCTAACAAATCAATTTTACCATATTTTTTAGCTAATTCTTTTATAAACAAATGTGTATCATAATTTGAACTATTATGACAGAATATAGGAATATTTTGAGGAAATTTTAGATTTAAATTACAATTTAAATGTGCAGCACCTCTAAATTTTCCTGTTAAATGACAATGATCTCTTACTTTTATTCTTTTATCATTATCAAAACCACTATTTTCACAAATATGACAAATATTTGTTTTCTGATAATTAATTTCTTCTTCATTAGTTAAATTCATAGGCTTTTTATTTTTTGAATTATATTTTTTAGCTATATATTTTGAAATTTCATCTAAATATTCAAATAATTTATTTGGTACATTTATTAATTCCTCTTCATTTTTTGCTCTATAACAAATAGGTTTATACATTTTATTAGTTACTCTAGATACTAAATAGATTGTAAATCCATATGGTTTATGTTTTTGAATTTTATTTGTATATGAGCAATTTGGATTATTTTTACAATTATCAATCTTTTCTAATATACTTTCAAAATCCATATAAATTACATATGGATGTTCAAACTTTTTATAATAATTTTTAAAACTTACAGTTTGACCTTTAAATGGCATTATAGGTCTACAAGGTTCTAATGATTTACATATCTCTAAATGATTATTCAAGTCTTTCTTTTTGTAGAAATGAGTCAAACATCTTCTACAAATATATTTTTTATTTTTATTTTTTTGTGTTAATTGCTTAGATACTAACTTACTTAAATCAGTAATCAATATATAATGAGAATTATTACCAATTTTATAATATAATAAATCAATTTCTAGTTTTGAATTATAATGTTCAGATATTTGTAATGGCACTATTTTTTCATCTTCATCAATTCTATAAATATTTATTGACATTGATGGATAGTTATATTTAGAATCAAATGATCTTTTTTCAAATAATTTAATATCTTTCAATGATATTGGATAATCAAAACCTTTAAAAATATCATCATTTATATATTTTTGATATTGTTTAACTCTTTCAGCATGTTCGTTTGGTTTATCAATAGCACATCTAATTGCATAAATAAAACAATATTCATCTTTATTTTTAAAATTTACACAACATTTTTTATTCTTAATTTCATTTGGTAATTCTATATATGATCCAGCATTTAATGAATTATTTTTAGATAATTTTAGATTTAGTTCAACACATCTTTTTAATGACCAACCAGAGCCTTTTGATGGTTGATTTAGTTGTTCTCTAACTATTAATTTCTTAAATTGATCATCAATAAAATCATCTATATTTAAAATATCTGAACTTTTTATGCAAAAATACATATTACTATTTTGAATTTCACCATTTATTAATTTTCTTTCATATTCACATTCTAAAGCCATCTGTCCTTTAATATTTTTAAATTTTTGTTTTTCTATCAATTTTTTTATTTCATTTCTTTGAGTTTCTAAATAATCATTAATATCTAAATCATCATTTGAATTTGTTAAAATATAATCTTGAAAATATCCTTTTAATGACGAAGCTTCTTGAATATTTATTATATTTTCTTTTGGAATTGGTCTATTTTTAAAATAATCATTTAATAATCCAATCAATTCTTTTCTAGTTTTATTAACAATTTTAATACTATTTTTAATTGCTAAATTTTGAATATATTTAAATGATCTATATTCTAAATTATTTGGATTTTCTTTAATTTTGTTTAATCTTTTAATTAGTTCATCTCTAGATAATTTTTCATAATTTCTGACAGATAATTTTTTTGCAATTTCATTTAATTTTACTATATTAAATAATGAATAATTTGTAAGATCAAATGTTTCTTTAATATTTGTTAATTCATCTAAAGTTTTATTTTTATAATTATATATATTATTATTTTTACACCAATGTTTTAATTCAAATATTTTATTATCATATTTTTGTTTATTTAGTAAATGTTTAGTTGAATTATAATGTCTATCATAATTTTTATATAATATATTTTTATTACAATAAGGACAATTAATATTTTTATTTGTTCGTTCCATTTATTAGGGGTGAAATTCTTTATTTATTAAAAATAATTTTTACTTAGAAATAAAACTCTTAAAAATATAAGAAGTATTTCCACTTTTTACTAGGTAATTTATAGTTTAAATCATATTTTTTAAATAAAATTTGAATTTTTTTAAAACAAGTAAAATTTTGTCTTCATTTTTTTATCATATTTTTAAATTTTCTAGTTTTGTTATATTTTTGTCATGAATTTTAGTTTCTAAATGTCTTAAATAATTATTAGTCCATTTAATATTTCTTCCACATTCACAAAATTGTGGTTTTAAAAACATTTCTCTAATACATTGTATACAAATTGTATTTTTTCTATCTTTACTATAATGATAATTATTAAAATTTGAAATATCTTTAATTTCTTTACATTTATGACATTGTTTTTCATTTAATTTAATAACTTTAATACTATCATATAATTTTTTATAATACACATCCTTACATTCTTTACAATAATAATATAACCCATCTTTAGTATTTTTGTCTTTATAAAATTTAGATATATCTTTATATAATTTACACCTTAAACATATCTTTTCCATTTATATAAAATAAAATTTACAAATTGTTTTTTTTCAATTCATATTCATAAAAATTTCCAATAATATCTTCATTATTTTGATCTTTTATACTATAAGTAACTGGATTTGTATTATTAATTTTAGAAATTATAAATATTTCTCTAGACCAATTATTTTTATATTTATTAGAAAATGTTGATTTTTTATTTCCAATTCTAACTCTATCATTTATTTTAAATTTTGATTTGGTTATTATTTTTGGTGGTTTATATTTAAAAACAGTATCTAATAAATCCTTTTCATTATTTTTATTTACTTCAATTGGTTTCATTTTAATTGTTGAATGATATGAGTTATTATATTCTTTAACAATTTTTGGTAAAATATTTATCCATCTATAATTTTTATTAATTTCAAACTGTATTTTCATTTTTTCATTTTGTGTTCTATTATACCTTTCTATTATACTTGATTTTCCTTCATTTTTTGTATGATACAATTTAATATTATATTTATTTAATATTTCTTTAAATTCTTTATTGATAAATTCTAATCCTTTATCTGTATGTAAAAGATTAGGTGATTTATGATTAATTTTAATTGCATCCTTAATTATTTCTTCAAATGCTCTAGAAACTGTTTTTCCATCTTTTTTCTTTAATGGTTTTGACCAAACATATTTTGAGAAAGTATCTATCACATTTAACATATATTTATAACCATCATTTTCTTTTTCATAATTTTTCATTATAATTAAATCTGCTGCCCATAAATCATCAATACCTAATGTAATTATTTTTCTTTTTAGAAATTTCTTTCTAATTGGAGCATGAATTTCATTTGCTTCAATTATTTGTTCATTTTTAGTTAATTCTTTTTTAATTATAGGTTTAACTTCTTTTTTCAAAATTCTACTTTTATTTGTTTTACAAATTGAACATTTAGTAGCAATTCTATATAATCCATTTTTCATTTCAACAATTTGTGGATTAATATTTTTAGTTTTTTTCTTACATTTGTGACAATGAATTGGTTCATTCATTTATGTATAATTTTTTTTTTTAAATAAATGGATATGTGTTATAGATGTCATAATCAATCTAATTTTACTATTATTGGAAATTGTGTAGGATGTAATATATGTAAAAGAATTATTTATGAAAAAAAGATTAAGAGAAAAAGTAATAAGAATAAACATCTTAAACATATTTTAAGAGAATTTAACCATTTTCAACCATATAAAACACAACAATTAATTAATGAATTATATATTTTATGTATTTTCAATCATTTTGAAATAACACCTAAGAATATAAAATTATTTTTAAAACAAAGGAATTGTACAAATTGGATATTTTACTATCAATTTTTAAACAAAATATACAATATTTATTTTGAATTGAATAATGAAGATAAAGAAAAAATTACACTATTTTTTAATAAATATTTATGTTTTAAGAAAAGTAATATATCATACAAAAAATTATTACCTATGATTTTTAAATACTTAAATATGGATTTTTGTATAAAACCTAATTATGATAATGACTTTTTAACATATCTATCACAAACAAGTTTGTGATATTTTTTCCTATATAAATGGATCTGCTAGAAGAAATTAATAATGTTGGAGAATTAAGATTTAAAAAATATAAACCATTAAAAAGTTTAAATTTAAATAAAAAATATAAAATTGAAAAATTTGAAAGAATTAAAGATAAATATGGATATACAATTATTGTTGAATTAGAAAAATGTAAAGTACATTTACCAAAAAGATTTACTAATGTAATTGATGATAAATCAATTAAAGAATTAAATAAAAAAGATTTACATTTAATTGTCACTGATATTAAGACTTTTGATGATAAAGAAACTGCTTTAGTTAAATTTGAATAATTATTACAATATTATTGATACTAAACCTTAATTTTACTTGTTTTAAAAAAATTCAAATTTTATTGAAAAAATACTATTAAAATTTTAAATTACCTTATGAAAAGTCGACTATTAATTTTATTGAAAAAATACTTATAAAATGTGATAATTTTACTTGTTTTTAAAAAAATTTTATTTTGTAGAAAATTTAGGCATATTTGTTAAAAATTTCATTAAAATTGCATATTTTTTATGACAATTTGACAAAAGCTGAAAATTGGCCAAAAAATGGCAAAAATATTGCATAATTGTATTAAAAAACTGTGAAATTTGTTTGATTTTTGATTGTCTCCAAAAGTGTCCTAGAAGTAACATGATACTATCTACTTATATATATATATATATATATATATAAAATTTCTAATGACTATTATTTTTGGTCTCTAGGCACCTCAAAACGAAAAAGTAACATGGTCCCGGGCTTAGGTCTTACCATGAGACCTACGGTAATAGCTTATTCCCTATGGGAAATTCGATAAAAAAGATTTAAAGTTAATTGCTAATTCCTTTTTTTTATTCAATCGCAATTCTACAAATTTATTACCGAAGTTGTTTATACGGTTGCATAACTTTTATCTATCCAAACATTCATAATCAGCGTTTTAAAGTACGGTTTAAAAATTAAAAAACGATTTTAGAAGTGTATATACAAAATGGGGACGTAGAATTGAAAATCGTGGTTTACTACAGATTAACTCACGAGTGTCGATGACGTCACAATAGCGTGGCCGAGTCACGCGTGGACCATGCACCTGCCGGATACAGCGTACCAGTAGCAACTCATGCGTAATGCAAGGTGGAGTCACAACAGGCTGGGTGTTAGCTGAGATTTGGGTGTCAAACAAAGGTAGTAGTGTCTTTTGGCCACTCCTGGCCCAGTTCAAGGTCAGCGGTTGGAAGTGGCAGGTGTGGGGTTGGAAGTGTGGGGTGGGGGTGACAGTGATGGATGGGTTTGGGAAGTGGGTCAAGGTCATCCGGAGGGGGTTTTAAAAAAGTGGGAGCCGCAGGGGCTCGGTGGGGGTTTTGGGAGGGGCGGCGCCGGGCCGCGGGAGGTTTTAGTTTATTTTTAAAATTAAATCAAAGTCGTGTTCTTGTGCAGAGAGGTGTTGGAGTGCCGTCCACTGGTGAGGGAGTGGTAGACGCCGAAGGTGGTGGCGAAGAGAAGGTAGACGCACAACATGCACAGTACGCATTTGAACAGTTGCAGCAGGTGAACCATCCCTTGTTGATTTTCCGTTTCCAGTTGCAGCCTGTTGATCTCTAGTTTGAGTCTGTCCTCTTCGAATTGTGTTTTAAGTGAAAAATCATCCATCATGTTTGTGTGCTTGTTTTAATTTCTGTAGGTGAAACGGGAGCGGTGTTGACGGTCGGAAAGTTGGCGATGAAATGAGAAACGAAGATGAGGACAGAGCATATTTACTGGAAAGTGGTGGGGGGTTAAAAAAAACAGTTGTGTGTCCGATCAAACGTCGTCGTCAGCTGTCGGTGTAGTTTTGGAGGATGCAGGAGTGAGTTTTAGCAAACTATCTTCATCTTCAGTCTCAACTCTATCGCATGTTGGACAACCGTAAGCAAGTTCCAAATTCATAGTGATGCAGTGGAATTTGTCTATAATATCTTCTAAAGTTTCCATTATATCTTTTAAATCATGTCTTGTTCTAATTACAAAAGTAGATTTCATTAGTGCTAGCGGATCGTTGTTCATCGTACGGGAGTCGGGAAACAAATGGCGAGCGTCAGTCAGCGGCTCGCTTATATGCGGGCAAGGGCGGTGGAGGGGGAAGTGGAGGGGTGGTGGCGTGGTGGGGGAAGTGGAGGGGTGGTGGCGTGGTGGGGGAAGGGTGATATACCCCCATGCGAATCGTTGGCCAGCGCATTTCGCAGCAAAACGCCGTTCGGGTAGGTAGTAGGAGGTGTACTAAGATAACCATTAGGTGTATTTTTAAGTTAGGAATACTAATAATGTTTGTAAATTAAATATTAAATTTATATTTAACCAGAGCTTGCATTTCTTGTTCCTCGTCGCTTAATTCAACAATTTTAACACCATTAGTTGTCTGTTCCTCTTCCTCTGCACTTTGCGACGATGAAGACATGGAGGTGGCAGAAGATGATGATGAGGATGAAAATATTTTGGTAGGATTGACGTATTGCACTGTGATGTTGATCCATCTTAAAGGATAGTTATCAATGAGTGTGAGTAAGTTTTGGAATAGTTCTTCCATCTCTTCTCTGTCGGTAATTAAATGTTGAAAGGAAATGAATTTATCATCCATGTTGTTCTCAGTGCGAGTAATGAAATAAGAATGAGAAGCGTATCGAATGATCCGTAGAATATATGTTGTAAAAAATAAGTGGTGGGGGTAATCTCAAGGTCAATCAAATGGAGTTTTAAAAAAGGGCTGCATTCAGTGACTACAGCTATACATCTGAAGCTTCAACAGGATCAGTAGACCAATCTGATCTGTACTTGCACGCACTTATGATGCATGTACAAAAGTGGTCTTTATAATATGCATTGCACTCTCGACAATTGACAAGTTTTTCCGGATGAAATTTGATACACCTCTGGGGACAGCAAGTGTGGAAGTATCGTGATTTATAAATTTTGATGGTTCGCAATTCCGGTGGTGGTAGTTGCTTTGTCTTGCATTTGCAGTAACAGGATCCGAAGAATTCACACTTTGTACAAGCTAATCCGTCTACCATCCATCTTCCTAAATCGGTGCATTTTTGTTCACAACAGTAGCGCGGTGCGTCCTCGTTTTTCTTCTCTTCCATGTTGACGCTTCTAAGTGTTGGCAAGAAATGAAGTTGTATAGTGTAGGATAGCGTGTTTTATAGACTAGGAAAAGTGGTGGGGGTAATCTCAAGGTCATCCAAATGGAGTTTTAAAAAAGATCATCTTACAAGTGTAAGATGTATTTATTTAAGATACTGAGTTTTCATTTTCTTTTTCTTTCTTTACATCTTGTTTGTATTTTTCTTTTTCTTCTTTAGCCATGGCGATGAGATCTTCAGTGGAGAGTGGATGTACTTCAGGAAATTTTAGAATTAATTTTGGTTGGAATCCCTCTTTAGTCAATACTTGAAGATCGGACGTCATTTGTTCTACACTTTGATAGTCTTTTCCGTAGATTTTTCCATTGAATTCAATCATCATTCTGTACAACATGGTATTAGTAGTTGTTTTCGCTGCGTCAGTTGGAGAGCAAATGATGATTCTGTTAGGTTACACGGTCCTTTTATAGATGCTACAGCGACCACTTGATATTATTTAACATTAGTAATATTTCTGGAACTTAACATTACTTTGAGTAGATGGTGTTGTAGTTGAAGGTTGTGTGGAAACGAATACTTCTTCGTTGCAGAACTTCTGTTTAGGAAACATCCTCATGTTGTTAGCGTAAACATCAATATTTAAACGATAACCACCGGCAAGTAACACTCGCAGTTCATTAATAAAATCGTCGAGTTCTTCAAAAGTTGTAATGGTGGTGGTATCATATGATGCACACTTAACCTTAAGAGACATGTTGTTATTCGTAATAACTGGAGAGCCAACAGAGATGTGTACAGCACGAAAGGTAGTCGTAGACTGATGAGATCCTCAAGAAAATTACGGCCTTTATATACCCTCGAAACTAGGTCAAGGTCATCCAAACGTGTTTTAAAAAAAAGCAACATATCGATAGTGCAGAAACACTATCGATATGTTGCCTTTTCTTATTATTTTTTTTTTCATTTTTATTTTTTATTTATTTAAAATCAGTTACACACATGTACAACAGTATATATAAACTACAGACTAGTTGCTAGTAGGCATAACATGAAGTGTAAGTTCAGTAGAGTTGGTTCCACTAGGACCGTGGGATGCCAAATAGAGTGCGCCGGGGTGAATCAGTCGTAAATCTTCATTCTGCAGCAGTTGAACGAAGCGTTTGGGAAGAAATACTTGAAATTTCGGTTCATCACCAGGTGTGTAGGGTGCTTCACTCAATGTGCAATTGATGGCGTCTCCAACTGATGTTTCCATCTTCTTAATAGTGTGAATAATGTAATGTTTTTCTTCTTTCAATTCTGAACATTTCTTAGTCGGTAGTATTGTAGATTTAGAATGTTTGTTGAATTGATCAACAAGCGACTGTAGAAAAGTTTGCGATGCCATTATTTTTTCTTACTATTGTTCGTCTTTTTCTTGTGCTTGCGCGTCAGAGGTGTTGACTCCTCGGAGGTTAGAGTAATACTCATGCATTGTCATAGTGCCGCTCTCGCTTTTATACCCATCGCTTCCCCCACCACTTTGCTGGAGATAGACATTCAAACGATATGCGTTCTTTAAAGCACATTGAGACTGCCGATGTTTTAAGTTTTTAGATGCAATACAGATGTTAGCAAAGTAGCAATAAAAATCTTTCTCCATTTGCACATTTATCACTTCATGGTTTGTATATGCTTGTATCCAATTTGCTTTTTCCAATCCTCTTGTAAAAATAGTTTTGAACTCTTTGCAGAAATGATTCATAATGTGTGGCATCATATTGTAGGTTATAAAACCTTCATCCCATGTTAGATTATGAAAATGTTTCATCAACCATTTGTTTGTTACTTTAGCTTTGGTTGTTAATCTGTTGAACGGCAAAGGAGGCATGAATAAAAAATGATAAACAACAGATGTTATCATATCTAGTACCACTAACTCTTTAATTATAAAATTTCCATCATTACCACGGAATGCCTGAAACTCTATGATACCTCGCTTTACTTCCATTATTTCCGTCTTCTTAGAGAATGAAACTCGTTTATCCATGATGACGTTCAGTAGACAACTGGTATGTCAATGCGGATTGACAGCCTTTTATACTCCAACATTCTTCTTCTTCTTACTTAAAATATTCTTTGTCTGTTTAATTTGTTGTTGATTGTTGATTGTTGAAACGTGATTCGTTTTCCTTGTTTTCTTGCTTTTTTTCTTCATCTAAATTGAAGTTGGTTTGATTGTGGTGTAACTGTCTCCACATCTCTACTTCATGCGGGATCCTATTGAAGATTGAAGTATCTACTGGACCGTATAGGATTGGAACATATGGTTGTCTATCCAATGCATCAGTTAAATAATCTTTGATAATTGTACTTGAGAATATTAGCTGTTTTAAATATCTTTTTATAGGACCAGTAGCACAAGTTAAAGCGTAAAACTCTTCTTTTGTCAAATGTATTTTTATATTATATTTAGTTAAATCTCTAAATCGAACTAGTTGTTGACCACGTTGTTTAACAATATCGATTTCAATATTTGATTCGAACAAACCTAGTTTTGTTTTTCTTCCAAACGTATTGTTACTCAAATAGCATTCCAAAAGATGTATATGTTTCATAAAAGATTCCCAAGAAGATTCAGTGAAGGTTACCATTTTAGATCCGTGATTCAAAATAACAGTTGGAGAGTAATCCAATGATTTTATTACTCCAGCAGACACAGTCTTTGTCATACAAGAAGAAATAGGATAAAATATTCTAAGAAATACCTCCATTAAGATGTTGGTAGAAATGTTATCTTCAATTTTCCTTTTCTTCGTTTCTTTTTCAACTTCCTCTTCGTCTGTCTTCTTATGTTTAAACTTGAGGAACTCTTCCATTTCCTGTTCAACTTGTCTTTCTATATCCAAACTATTGTCAGCCATAAGAGGTGTAGTTTCTTCATTAGCACTTGATGTAGCAGAACTCATCTTGCGGACGATGTTACCCATACGACAATCAAAGATGAAATGAATTTCCAGCTCTTCTTTCTCGCTTTTATACTCGCAGATGACCTAGATATTGTTGATCTTTTGTAAAAACCTTACAAATCGTGCAGATGTTGTATTAATCTTTTTTAAAGTACATTCTTCACAATTCCTGTCAGGGGTGTGTAAGTAACTATTTTGTCATGTAGAATTAAACAGTATGCTGAAGTACCATCTGGTATTTTATCTTCAAATTCCATTTCAATTTTTATATCTACACTTGAAGATTTCACAGATTCATTTTGTTTTGAACAATCGATTACAACAATTGGAGCTTTTGAATAAAATTGTTCTGGTGATAGTAGTGGTGTATTTGTCTTACCATAATATGACGATTGAAATCTTGCATACATGTCATATAGAATGGAATAACGTTTCTTGTCAAATGAAACATTTAAACTGTCATATGGAAAGAACTGAGAGTTTAGAAAAACTTTGCAATTCTTTATCTTGCAATGGTCAAATTGACCAGCGTGCGCAGTTATAACATCTTTTCGTTTAGTCTGAAAACCGACTATTATGTACCTTGCTCGTTCTAAATAAGTAGAGGTTTTAACAGTCCATGTTTGTCTTTCTGTTTGAGGCAATATGGGGTATTCATGAAATTCCCAACTTCTAAATGGTATTACAATATCACGGTCAGATTTTAATTTTTTCAATAATAATACTCGATGTTCATCCGCCAATCTGACATGTGGTACTCTCCATACAACTTTATCCAATTGAAGTTGCCATTCCAAATCGGCATCTTTTGTTCCACTTGGCGCTTGTATTACATACTTATTCGTTGAAGATCTGAGCAGTACCAGTTCTTGCTTTACATTTATTATTATTCTCTTGTAATCTTCTGCGAATCCCAAAAGCAATCGTAAAGGCACATTAAAATCAAAGTAACCTTTTGAATTAGGAGTAATAGTGTCTTTATCAGGAGTCACCCATCCAGCCGAGATTAAAGAATTCTTTTCATGGGGTGTTATTGAAGTCAATCCTTTCAAAGTTGTTGATATACCAACTTTTTTTGTTGAATCAACTGTTACTCCAGATATCTCATATCTAATTTCATCAAACAGATATGCCATAGGGTTATTTATAAAAGGAACAGTTGAACCAGATTTTCCATCCAATGTTGTTACTCTTCCTTCGATATATAAATAACTTTCACATGGTAATGTGTAGATATCTTGTTGTTGAATGGGAATCCTTATTTCATCATTATTATTTAATTTTGATGAAGTGTAAGGGTTGTGAGTGTGATATTCCTTCTCCCATAGGGTTTCGTCGAATGTCGGTCCTTGCGCTATATCCAGTATATCCATGGTTGGCAAGTTTTAGTCCGATCTTTTGTAGGAAGCGTATGTTGTCCGGTGTTAACTCGTCGAATGTTGAGGAGCTACTGAGCTCCCGACTCTTCCGTTGTGGTTTAAATGATAATCCCATGTTGACTTTATGTTGCTGCTCTGATATGTAACCGTATAGTTATTGTTTCTCCTCTAAAGTCAACACCAATGCCGTCTTGATCCAATATGTTCAGTACGATGTCTGAAATGAAACTGGTGTTTAACGGTAGGTATATCAGGTTTTGTGGCTTCTCAACTATTTTAAAACCAGGAGCTACTGTGGGGTAAAATGTATGTAATATGTGTTGATTTACTCCATCTCTATATGATCCGTGTATAATATTACACGTTACATCAATACTGTTCACCTTTAATATTGTTACTGTTGTATCGCCAGTATAATCATTTCCAGGAGCTAAAATTCCTTTCTTCTTTGAAAATCCAAGCAAATTGCCGATTGAGTGGTCTAAGCTAAAATCTATATAATACTTTGAAGTTATTTCTGCTTTTAATGTATTATTATTACCTTTTATAGAAATATTTTCTTCTCCAAGCTTTTTTTGTAATACTTGGTTTATATCGTCTATTTCATATGCTCCTGTAGATAATGGAATTATTTTCAATTGTGAATAATTTCCTTTTTCATCTTTACTCTCATAATAATGTAGTAAATTATTTTTTCCTTCTGTAACATTGGGAATTGAATTGTATGTAGTCAAATCCAATAATGCTGCTTCCCATAGTTTGTCCGTAGATAAACGTAACGCTGGGAAAAGTGTACTTTTCAATGTTGACGAATTTCCGCTCAGCGACACTGTATACGATGACATCTTAAAGCTGACTGACGCTCTTCGCTAGGAACTCTAAACATAAATGTCCGCATATTTCTGTATTGCTAGGTTGCTCTCTTTTGTAGTTGTAGAATATATTCTTGGAGTCCCGAAAATAATGTTGAAGTTCTTTTGGTGGCGGTAAATTTCCAAAACTATCAAAGTAGTAAACATTTTCTCCAAGTTTTTTATAACATACCCAATGAGTACCTGGTCCATAATTAGAGTCTAAGTTTACTATTCCAGTTTCATTTTTCCACACTCTATTTGGTAATGTATCTTTCATAAAAACTCCTCTGAAGAATGGTATTCTTAAACATTTCACATATTTTGACAGTTGATAGTTTGTTAATGCTTCATTTGGAATTATCAATTTATTCTTCTCATTTAATACACACGGTACGGTCTTAAGTAAAGACCCGATCCGTTTTTTACCATTGACCATATGGATGTTTTCTTGACTTTCCTTTTAGGGTTAGTGCGACGTCTTCTTTTGATGTTCCCGCCTCTTTTTGCAGCTTCTTTTTTACTAGTTTTTCTCCCGCGTCGTCTTCCACCACCAAACTTAGCTTTCGTCTTCATGGCTGTTGTCACTGCCCAAGCTGCTGCTTTTTCCGCAATACTGGCGTCACTTGATTTAACCCTTTGCCAAGCTTTTTCCGCTAGCGCTCTATCCGCTATTGATCTATTTGTTGAATCTGCAAACTTGGAATACGCTATATCGTGTTCTTTGCAAGCTTGATCTAATTTATTAATTCCAGGATCTCCTCTTGCTAAACGTTTTGCCAACTTAGTTCCGGGTCCACAATATTGATAGCCTCCGGGCAGATGAAATTCGTATGGTAAAGCGTCTATTGCTCGATTTAGAACAGCACCAACAGGAATCCGTCTTAGCAGGGATAACGCAGCTGATGTTATACCACGTCCTTTCTTGCCGCTGTCTTGACGACGACTGAGCGTTGCGGTCTTCATTATGTCGTCTTATATAACCAGCGTGTTTACTCCACGAGCTGCTTTACATAAATGAATAGCACATGCACAATTTTTATATTTAAATACTTAATTATTCAAATTAATTATATACTGATTTATAATTCTATTTTTAATCCAAGCTTCTCGTTCATCGGGTTGAATCATCACATGACTCGTTGTACTAGCTATATGATTGTGGGTATCGATAAGTAAATTGCCCACTATCTATATATTAATACGCAAGCATGTTTCATTTCCTCCTTTTTTCTCAGCTCGTGTGCATCGTAGGATAAATCTGCGCATACCGTTAGAAAGGTATAGTCCTGTAGATGAGCAGAATCACATTCTAATTCACATCGGACTCCAGGGCTATGCCCTACAGGCTTTCAAAGTTCCAATGTTAATCTTATGGAGAAAGGAAAATTGAATGAATCATAAGACAGCTGTTGCAAAGCAAATGCTAGAAAATTACAGGAAGAACAGATGTTTTAGTTGTAAAATGTTTTTAAGCTTCTTGGGTCCAGATCAACTGAAATTTTGATCGAATTTCGATCAAGGGGCGATCTCTAGTTCTTATTAAACAGTCTAAAGTTACAGCATCTTTTGGATGTTGGGGATCGTGTAACTGCATAATACGTTTATCATTACACGTGTAAGCAGTCGAATCACTTTTCGACGTTGTTATGACTTGTCCAATAGTAGCAGCATCATTTAAATCTTCTCCTGGTAAAATATTAATTATTTTCTTCATCTTTGCATCATATTTGGTCCCAAAGTGTTTATCCCAAGTTATTGTTTGTCTCAATGTAACACAATCATCATCTTCATAACCAGGATAAATATCTTTTATTCTTCTATTACGACCATTGTATGTACCTAATGTACCACCACTCGCAATTAATGTTTGCACCATTAGAGGTACATCTGTATCTTTTATACCAAATCTTCCATTTGTTATTGTTTTATGTCCTGCATCCCATTCATCATTATTTCCTTGCATTAAATCAAACTTTTCATTTCCATGTATAAATGTATCTCCTCGCTTTAGCACGGCATCTTCATGTTTTACAAAATTCGATGTTCCCCTTTTTAATTCTTTAGATAATTGTTCCATAGTAACAGCGTCTTTTGGTTGAGAAGCGAACTTTACATTTGACAACACTTTCCCATGACAATCGATTTCATCACCATCTTGTAAAATACAGTTGTCCTTGATGTATTTCAGGTTTACAGCATCCCCATCTTCCTTTGGGTATCCAATGTCATTTATTATAAATTTATAAAAAGAAAATCCGCGTTGAGTCTTTTCCGGTATTATAGAATGTAAATATTCTTTATTAACTGAATCTTTATCATTTTTTGGATTTGCCACGTTGGTTATTCTATGATTTCCAGCATCATATGTCTGTCCATCTTTTAAATTATTACCCCATTGTAATTTTAAAGTATTTGAAAGTTCAGATGATAAATACTCTTTAGTAATTGCATCAGAACTGTCAGTTGGTTTACCAACATTAATTATTCTATGTGATTTAACATCGTAAGTATTCTTGTCTAATTTCAATGATGTTGAAGTAGCCTCTTTTACTGTCTTTAAATTCGCTCCATCAGTATCTTCTTCTGGGTCTTTAACAAATTTTAAACGTTTGTTACTCATATCATAGTCACCTTCAGGTGTTTGCGGCAATCCACTTCTTTTTCTGTTTTCTCCTCCTTTTACTCCTAGCCCGGAGTACCGCCCGAACTTGTCGACGCTCATGATTGAACTGATCCACTGTATGCTCACAGCTCTCTTATATATCCGTGATGATTTATACAACTATTCCACGATTTCGAAGTTCGTCAACTAAAGCCACCCATTCATTATTTAAACCTGTATGACCAGCTTCCATGGCTTCATGTAATAGTCTCATTCTATCAACCAATTTGTTTATATCATTATAGTAAATTACATTTGTATTATATAGGTTTTTCATTAAACCTTTACCAGATATCGAAGTTTCTCCTTTTTTCTTTTTACCATATTCATCAATAAGTGATAAGTCCATAAGTGATAATGACTTCCTCTTAAGCGGTTTCTTCACAGCTGGTGCAGTTCGTAATGTTGGTAGTTTTTCAGGGGAAACAATCTTTTTATTACAACCGTATATTTAGTTGCACGTGTTCTATTTATCATTGAATCTTTGGAGTAATTCTTCTTATGAGCATTAGTATTTTGCAAAATTTCTTTAAAAGTATTTAAATCTTGAAGCGTATATCTTATAGGTATATTTTTGAAAATCAGTTCAAATAATCCTTTTGTTCCTTTATATTTATGCTCACCAATAACAATATCATCATCTTCAGTCAAATATACTTTTGAATCTCCTATTTTTAATTCATTTCCATCAATTCTCGCACCATATACATGTGACTTGTGTAATTTTGGGTTATCTTTTATTTCATGTAACATCTTCATGATATACTTTCTTCCAAGAGGTCCTTGTTGCAATATATCACTACTTAATTTTGTTAGATTTGGAATTGATTGTTCTGCTTCAGGTATATGTTGTTCTTGTTCTTCTTCTTTTTCAATATTTATTTCTGGTTCTTCTTGTCTTGTTTCTTCTACTTTTTGAGAAACTTCACTATCACTTGTGTAAGAATCATCATCTTCTTCCTTTTTTAAACTTTTTACTTCAAATTTAGAAACAGGTAGCAAAACATCTCCTTCATAATGAGGTTTACCAATAGTTTCTGTTATCTGTTTTAAAGGTTCTGTAATAGGCTTAAATGTAGTCTCCAGAAATTCTTCTCTTTCATTCAAACCCATTCTTAATGCTCGATTTTTAAGTCTAATCGAGTCACTCAGTGATTTTATTTCTTTTAATAGTTTTTCTTGGTTCACCATGTTTACGCTGCGAAGACCAATCTATTACTAAACGTATCATCAATCGTTCAATGGATTAATACAAATTTATCCAACCCTATACGATATCTTCCATTTTTTATAGCTTCTTCTTTCATAATAACTAGAAATCCATATTTTTCAGCCCATGCTTTGCCACACATTTCTTTAAATTTATCAAATGACATGTCTGCATTTACATGATCATTATATATGTGCTTTAAATTTGTTTCATCCTGCTTGAAGATAATAAGTAGATTTGCATTATCTCTTATTAGTTGTTTTGGAATTTTACTGTAAGTTTGACCAATATAAATGCTATCAATATTGTAATGTCTCCCCATGGCAAAATAACTTCTAATAGTGTCATGATTTTCACAAGATACATCATCGAATATAAATATAGAAAATGGTTTAGCCTCGTTTGGCTCCATTATAGTTTCACTAGCATTAAACTTGTAGAAATTAACTTCAGGCACACTTGCGAGTACCTTATCCAATAATTGGTATTTGGGTTGTTGCAAAGATTTGGAAAAGATGTAAATGTTGTTGAAACGTAATCCTTTAGGATTTGTTATTAAGTTAAAAACCACATTCGTCTTACCACAATTTGACGGTCCAGTTATTAAACATCTTATTGTGTTTGGCAGTAGTTCACCATGTTTTCCATGATTTAACTTGTCGTTGTCAACTGTTAATTCATCAATATTATTAATAAAAAATCGATCCTTTTGTTGCACAATCTCCATCTTGTGTAAAGGTTAAACACGTAATGACTTCACAAATTGCTACACCAAGTCTTTTGTAGGGATCCAAGAGTCTTCACTTTTATCAAATCCCAACCAACGTACTTTAACCTTATCCTTTTTTCTTTGTAAAATCTTTTCAACAAGATATACATCGCCGACTGATGATTGTAACAACTCATGTCCGTAGAATCCACCTTCGAGTAATTCACCCTTGTTGTCCTTTAAGATGTAAGTTTCAGGTATTGTTGGTTGCACTTTATAGATTGTAAATACTTCATTAGTCCAGTTTGGCAGATACCTTTTACTAAATACTCCTTTGTATTTACTTATACGAACTTTATCATCAACTTTAAATGTTTTAGGCTGCATTTTTTCATGTTTAGGAGTTGTATTATTCCTAATATGTTTTAATACCATCTTAGCATTACCGCTATTTACTTGGTTAGGCTTCATACCAATGGTTCGATGATACTTGTTGTTATATTCTTTTATAAGTTGCGGTAAGATATCATACCAAACATATGATCCTCGTTTGGAAAATGTTTTATACATTGCTCCTTTTAATGTTCTATTGAATCTTTCTATTATTGAAGCTTTAACTTCAGAATTTGTTGAATAATGATTTATTTTATACTTCTTCATTAAAGCTGCAAAGTCTTTGTTAAAATACTCTTTCCCATCATCAGTTTGTAGATGTTTGATGTTGAATTTTTTTTTTTGTATAGCCGTTTCCATAGCTTTTGTAACACTTTTACCAGTCTTGTCCTTTAGCGGTAAGGCATCAGCCACTTTAGTAAAACAGTCTATAATCGCTAAAATGTATTTGAATCCTTTATTCAACTTACCATGTGGTATCATTTCAATGAGATCGGCTTGGAAAAGATCATTCATTCCTTTTATAACTGTACTTCTTCTAGGAAATTTTCTTCTTGCTGGCTTATGAAGTTCATTTACAATTTTATTTTTTAAGTCTTCCATCTTCAGTTGTGTCTTCCACACCGCTTGTAAAGGTACTGATCTCTAGAATGGTTTATCCTCTTTTATATACGGTTAGAATATAGGTCAAGGCCATTTTACGTTGGTGTAAAAAAGAGGGAACATGACATTGGGCTTGTCATGTCCCCTCTTCTTTACGAAAGGAAAAAGGAAGAAGGTAAAGGACGAAGAAAAGGTTTACTGATCAATAGGGATTAGGGAATAGTGGCCGAATGGTAATGTGTTGATGTTGTTTTCAAGAATGTGGCGTTTATCATCCTTATAACTTAATGCCCACTTTGTTTGCTTTACACTATACAATATATGGTTGTAGCTTCTGATGGTGTTGAATGTTGCGGTTGTTTCCACATTTTCAAATAAACATCTCTTATAATGGTCAAACTGTACTTTCTTCTTTAGATATGACGTCTTGATACCTTTGGCTTTCTTCACAACTTGATGTTCGTCCTTTTCACTGATGTACAGTTGGAATGAGTACAGTTTGGACATTAAAGCGACAATTTCTTCCATTGGTACACCATTTGTTTCGTCTTTAAACTTGCCCAACACCTTTTTATTTCTATCGTAGTCATAGTTGGGATGATCTTTAGGATAATCTGAAAAGTCAAAATCAGTAGTATATACAAAAGTACGTAGATCTTCATACATGTCTTCTGTTCTTATCCAATAAATAAAAGCATCTGTATCCATATATGCTATCCCGATGTTTTCTCTTCCATAAAACTTCACCATCTTGTTGTAATGAAAGTCATACATGTGGGTTTTAGAAATATCCAAGATAGACATTCCCACATATAGAGGACGATCCATTGTTATTGAGATTTTGTTCATGGTAACAGCTACAAGATTCTCGTTAATAATTATACTCGTTCCAAAGTTTGGTTTTTGTACTAATTTTTGCAATTTCGCCGGATTGCTAACTAATTTTACATCTTTATGCTTTCTTTTGTTTTCCAACGTTTTGCCAAATATTGAATTATTCATTAATTTGAAAAAGTCCTTTTGAAAAGCGGATGTTGCTGCAGTCCTTCTTCTTGTGTTGTTGTCTATGTACGGTTTTAACCAACAAGATTGATTAAATTGTATTGCTCTATTGATTCTTGTTATTTTTAATCCCAATTCTATTGCTTGCTGTATTGTCCAATAATGAGCTACATATCTTGACTTGTTGGTTAACGTCATCATTAACTTGGGCCATCTACCAGTTGGAGATATTTCCGTCTTGGCCAATAGTGGTAAATCGTAGTGGTGGTCATGCAGTTGTTCAGGATATTCAAAGTCCACATCCAAAATGTAACCAATGTCTCCATCTTTGGGTATGTCCATTATATTGCCTATCAAATCTGGGTTCGCCCACTTAAAATTACCATATGGAAGAGGATTTGACATAGCCCATCCATATAGGTTATTTGCGTCAAAATAACCTAAGAATGTTGTTGGTTGTGACGCATCGAAGTTTGGGAGATATTTGTTGTTAGCTTTTACATGTCTAGTTACACTTTGTGTCAATCCTCCACGAACACCTGACTCTATCATCAAAACCATATCAATATCTGTAATAAGTTCAAGCCTACACTTTGTTTCTTTCAGCATAGCTTGCCATGCTAGTCCAGGTGATATATAAGAATGAAGTGGGTCCAATCCATATGCTTCAAAACAGGTATCTCTAAATTCTTCCATTATATCGCAAAGTAAAGTCACATCTAATTTAACATAAAAGTCGGAATATTCTCCCAATGTTGTCATTCCTAGTTCATTCCATACTTTACAAGCGTGTTGATAGTCCTCTTCACTGATGTCCTCTTCATACAACTTACTCTTGAAGGCTTCTCTTGGCGGAAGTGATGTTTCTTCAAATTTTTCCAAACAATCGATGTAATCATAGGGGAAAACACCTTTGCGGAGAACTAAATCCAATTTATCTTTACTTACAATCTTCATTGTTTCTATTAAATTTTCTTTCTTTAAGTTTTCAGTAAGTTTACTCAAGCTAGATGGCATAAAACGGTAAGAGTCTAGAAAACGTAACTTCATATTTCCAATTGTTTTACTAAAACTAATAAACTTTTCAGTAGTTTCCGCTATCACATCGATTTTTCCATCATCTCGTCCCAATTCCGGTATGATAAAATGTGCATCATAACCACTAAGATTATGCAAAATTACAGGTATAAAGTTGCGAATTTGATAGTTAATATTACATCTGTTACACGCGGCACCTCTATAATAACCTGTTAGATGGTCATGATCACGTACCTTGTGATTTTCCAAAGTATATTCATTTTTACATAAATAACAATGGGTTGAATTTTCATACTGAATCTCTTCTTCTTCATCCATCGGTATCATTGGTACAATATCACTATACAATTTTTGTACATTTTCTGCTATCGAATATAAGTGGTCAAGGAAAATTTTAGAAGCATTTTCACCGCGATATATGACAGGTTTTGAAGTTAGATCATATTTATTTAAATGATCTTCTGACAGTGTAGATTTAATTAATAAACAAAAACTGTTTGGATCATGCATTTGGTACTTAACACTTTTCTTGGCTTCATCATCATTATTTTCAATAGGAACAAGTGTAGATTCAAAATCCGCATAAACAACAATGGGAATACGGTACTGATGAGATATCTTCTCAAATTTTAGCTCGGCCTTATCTGGTGATGGTAACATTATTTTTGCTTCATAGTTGTTGTTACATAGTTTTTTATGCTCTTGTAACCATTCTTTTCCATTTCTTCTTTCTTGTTGAAAATTGAAACATCGTTTGCAAATTATCTTCTTATGTCTAGTTTTACACAGTTGGTTATTAACAAGAGTTTCAAACTTTTTGATCCATACATAGTGTGAAACATCACCTCTTGTAAGTAATAGCAAGTCCCTATGATCCGGTAATTCATTCTTTACCACACGCAATGGAAACACTTTATTTGAACTGTCCAAACCGAAAACATTGACAGATGTTCCAGGGTTTTGTTTTTCAAACTTTGAGATGTCCTTTAAAGCCACTGGGTAAGTCAATCCTTTGAAATTATATTTATATCTGTGTGTTTCATATTCTTGACTGGGTCTATCCGCATGGTGAGGTGGTACAAATTTTGCCGTCATTGCATATCTAAAACATTCCATATCTTCATTTTGAACATTTATGCACGATTTGGTGTCTGAAATTTTCTTTGGGAGCGGAATATAACTGCTACCCCTTAATCCGTAGCCGTGTTTATGAACTCTGATATCCATACCCTCAATACTAACCAAACTCCAACCAGATCCTCTGCCTTCATGTTCTTGAATTTTTGTTAATATCTCTTCTAAACAATCTTCAACTATTGAATTAATATCTGAACTTGCCATGATGGTCTGGTTTTTTGTTATGAATCCTCTTGGTGACATTTCTCCTTCTACATTAATAAACATAGCATGTAGTAATATGCTAAATTTAATGAAATTTAGTCTTCTTAATTCTTCTGTGAGTGTTCTCCTTGCAATTGTACGCACTTCCTTAAAAAACTGCTCCAATTTCAATTTTTCATTTTGAATTTTGTGGTGCATTACTACTTTACCTTCTAAAGCATATACTTTTAAACTTGGTATAGCATTCGAGGGTCCTGCTAATGATTCTTCTTGTTGTTCTTCTTGTTGTTCTTCTCCATATAGTTTTAAATCTTCATATTCGGTTTCTGTTACATCTTCATTATTATTATGGAATAACTCTTTGTGTATTTCTAGTAGAATATTATCATGAAAGGTTTCTAAGCAAATTTCACATTGATGCATCTTGTTGATGTTTACTCTTTGAAATTTAGCAGCGAAATGAAAAGATTCTCTACTGCTCCCTTTTTATAACCTCCCAGTTGTAGTGGGGAGGGGGAACGGTAAGATTTTTAGTGAGATGTTAAAAATAGTAGGTTAAGACTAAAGCTGAAAAGTAATGATTAAAGCCTATATTTTCTTCCAATTGCAAATACTCCACATATGCCTCCACCCATAGCCATAACAGATCACTGTTACGCCAATATACACCAAAGGTGGGTCTATCATCAACTAAAATTGGAGATGCTATGTTTACTAATCTTTCATTTCACCACGACACTCTTATATAGGCAAGTCAATGAGTGGGGGTTTCTTTTAATAATAAAGTTTTATTAAAAGAAAATAATTTAATTCCGTCTTTACTACAATATTACTCCTAATTAGAGCTTTCCAATGATGTATCGCTTGCCCTATTCTGGCAAACCGTTCTCAAGTTATAAGTAAATTTGTTAGCACTTGGCTGGCGGGGGGGGGGGGGCTCGTCAAGTTCAAGGTCAAGGTCAAGGTCAAGACGTTGTGACGTCGGAAGGAGGGGGGGGTTATGCATGAGTGGATTGAGGTCAAGGTCACCAAAAAATAATAATGATCCAAGGTGATGGAGGCGGCCAGGACCGTCTCCACCACCCTGTGTTCCTCAAACACTCCCAATCCCAACCCAAAAAGTTACGTCTTGCGAGGGATCCCAATTTTTTTTGCCCGCACGCACTTTGGCGATCCAGTTTGGTGAGCTGTGATACGGGCGGCCAGTCTCGGGCCATTTGGCACTGGGCTTGACCATGTGGTAGTTAGGGACACTGGAACAGCTAGTGCAAGACGCAACTCTAACCTCCCACCCTTAATCTAAACCCGCCCAAACATATTTTTGCCTGACCAAAATTAAAAAACAAAAATCAAAAACAATAGAAATATGCGCTACCTACGGCACAACGCGCATGTCCCACCCATATTTAATGAAGTTCAATCCAACTTCTTAAAGTTACATTTAAATTTAAATTTAATCTACCCATCCTAACAGCTAGCTGTGAAATGTAAAAAATTATTAGTACACAGATAAACAAACACAAACATAGATACACACACACACACACACACACACACACACACACACACACACACACACACCATAAACCAATACTTAAAATTAAAAACACATTTTTTAAACATAAATAATACCATAACACACCTTAATGCTAACATCGCAATGCGCAAGTTAAACCTTAAAACTAACACATCTTAAGACTAAAACCAAATAACACTTTACATAAAACCATAGACACACACACACACACACACACACAACTAATATTAAATAATAATAGCCTAACAACAAGAGTAACTCAAATATATCGGCCGCTTATACATTTGAGTTGCCCTCTGAGTTCGGAACAACCATCGCGTCCGACGAATTGTTCCGAACTAACTCAGCGATAGTCGCCAAAGAGGTTCTCGGCTCACAAAGTGGTGGGGGGCCTGGAGGGGTTTGAGGGGCGCGGAACTTTCCAGTAAGGTCAGTGGAAAATCCCCAACGGATGTGCTTTGTTACATGTGGGTCGCCCCTAACGCAGGTGGAGCCTTGTGCCTCTTAATTAGCATTAGATAACATCTAATTACATCCGCTGACAAGTACATCCGCTGACAGCTACATGCGCAGTTTTCCCCGTCGCGTGCGTGACAGCATAACTATCGCAGTTTGTTATCTGCCCTCTTCCGGCGCTTAATTATAGTTCTAACGGAAATTAATCGCCGGTACACGCAGCCTGTGGGAGGGGGCGGGGGCGGCGGCGGCGGCGGCGGGGGGGGGGGGGGGGGGGTCATGCATGAGTAACCATCCGCATGTATATAAACGACGGGAAGCTCGCGCGCCTCCCATATAGGGAGCTGACACCCCAACGGTAAACAACCAATCCGTGAGTTCATACCACATAGTACTTTAACACACTATTTATTTTAACATTTTTATTATTTTTACACTATTTCTTAACACTATACCAGTTATTTTATATATCTTAATTTTATTTTCGTGTCGAGTTTCCATTTTTTTTTTTTTTTTTTTTTTACTAAAATATGCTAATTAACATCGTGTGCAGGAAACTCACACTGATTAATTGCAGGTTCCATTCTTACACACCTGTTTCCTCCTTAATATGCAAATTACTCTCTTACTTTAACAACACTTAAACTCTAACCGCTACTTCTCGGTCATATTAATATAATTAGTGCTACACTACGGGATTTACCTGTGCAATAGTGCACGCTATGTTTCCTGCACGTCTGCAGGTAATACACCTTACACCCGTCTACTATTATACTTATTGCTACATTACACGAGACATTTCTTTCACGCCTGCAGATAATACACTTGCTAACCATCTACTATTATAATTATTGGTACACTACGAGAGACATTTCTTGCTCACCTGCAGGTTAGACACTTTACAACTGGGTACTATTATAGTTATCACTACAGCATAAGATTAAGCCGTACAGATGGCTATTGTAATCCTACTTCATCGTGCACGGACCATTTCTTGCACACCTGCACCTTATACACTTTACAACCGTCTAATATTACAATTATTGCTATGATACGGTAGTTACCTGTTCAATCACAGTTGCAGACCCACTTGCTTATCCACAGGCCAATACTTGCAATCCTACAACTGAATAATTAATTAATTAACTTCCGCTATTACCGATACTTTTCTTAAACTATCCGTCTCTTCCTCCGACTCTTGTGACCGTAGCCGCAGCCGACTGACAAATAACCGAGCTCTCCCAAACCTCGCTCTTTTATGCGGTTTTCTCGGGGAGGGGGTTGGAGGGGCGTCGCACGTGACTCATCGATCGCATAAAAAGGGGGGTTGCCGCCGCGCGCGCGCCATTTCGGTGGCGGAATCGGTCGGGTGAGGTACTATCCGTTAGTCTCTTGCGCTTTTATAACTAACGCTTGTTACTCTAAAATGTGTTTGCACTTAATATGCTAATTAGTCTTTATATTTGTGCACAGGGCATTTCCTGCACACCTGCAGGTGATACACCTTACAACGGTCTACTATTATACTTGTTGCTACAATACAAGATTTACCTGTCCAATTGGCAATTGTAATCCTACTTAGTTGTAAACGGGATATTTCTTGCACACCAGCAGGTCAAACACTTTACAACCGTCTAATATTATAGTTATTGCTACAGTACAAGATTTACCTGTACAATTCACAATTGTATTCCTACTTATTCATGCACGGAACATTACTTGCAATCCTGCACCTGAATGATTAAGTAACTTCTGCGGCTACCAATATTTTTTTTTTTTTTCGCCTATATGTTTCCCCCTGCTACAACCTTTCGCGGCGCCGCCCGACAAATAACTGAGCTCTCCGAAGTTCTGTTCTTTTATGTCATCCTCTCAGGGGGAGGGGTTGGGGAAGGGGAAGGGGGGGGGCCGCACAACCCCCATATAACGGGCATCGGTACCGCGCGCGCGTCATTATAGTGGCGATAGGGCAACAGTGAACAACTATCCGCAAGTCTCTAACACCTAGTCTAACACTTTTTTACTTACACTTTTTTACTCTAACATATGTTTGCACTTATTATGCTAATTAGTCTCTATATATTCAGGCACACTCGCGGGCGCCGGTCATATACTCGCCGATTGTCGGAGAGTACACATCTCCCCTTCATATATTATTATGGCTTCGCACTCTTTACAACTAAAGCTTTTACGCACAAAACATATTTTACAGAAACAATCTAACTCCACAGTTTCCAAACCGCGTACTACATTGGCTAAGCTTAAGAAATACTACAGTTTTCACCCGTTGTACTTTGCAAAACCAAGCCTGTGCAACACTGCATACTGTACTGATACTGTTTTGCACGCTGTCTTAACTGACATGCTGCAGTATCAACATTTCAATCTTGTTACACCTATTGACGACGCTATCCAATTATTCTTATTCACTATATTACCGGGTTTATATGATCGTTCTTCCTTGGACACATGTCTCATTCTACTGTATCGACTCGCACTGTAAACACCTAGGAGCTCTCCTATCATGCAACTATTATTTTAATTTAATTTTAAAAATAAACGATAACCTCCCGCGGCCCGGCGCCGCCCCTCCCAAAACCCCCACCGAGCCCCTGCGGCTCCCACTTTTTTAAAACCCCCTCCGGATGACCTTGACCCACTTCCCAAACCCATCCATCACTGTCACCCCCACCCCACACTTCCAACCCCACACCTGCCACTTCCAACCGCTGACCTTGAACTGGGCCAGGAGTGGCCAAAAGACACTACTAAAGGTTACCCACTCAACAAGTTACGTCCTATCAAAGTAAAATTATTTTTAACGAGACGATGAGACGTCTTTTTTCTACTTTCTTAGTATTAAACAAAAAGTTAATATAAACGTTGAGTGTTATAATTGTAAATAAAATCAAGTAAATTTATAGTAGGCCATTTAATTTTTTATCCTTCAACAGTAACATTTCTAACATCTTTTCAGCCATTGTGTGGGCTAGTATGTGAGTCGTCATAGTCTGCATACAGAGAGGTCTCTTCTTCAAAGCCCCAAATTTGAGACGCAAGAAAGAGGGTAACTGCAACATAATATTCCCAACCGTTTATTATACAGGGTGTCCCGGAACTCTCTGGAACAATTTTGTATATTTGTTCCTTGCATCGAGACAAGAAAAAAACATCATACAAATAGGGGTCTAAAATCCATCGTTTAGCCACTAGCCGCCATTTTGTTTTTTTTCACGTAATAATTTTTATTTCCGTAACGGATGGTTGTATTCAGTTCATATTTGGTATGAATCTTTATCATACTTATGTACATTTTCAGGAAAAAAATAATTTTTTCTATTGTGTATTTTCAAAATGATGGCCATTTTTAATTTTCAAACTAAAGTATCTCAAATTCGGTAAATTTCAAAAAAATTTTACTCTGTACAAAAAAGTTGCCAAATTTAATTATCTAACCAACGGTACCAAGTTCATTAGGATCTGATTACAAATAACGGAGTTATTGCGATTTTTCTCAAAAAAAAAAAAACATTGATTTTGCATTAATTAATGCAAATTATGGCCATTTTCACAGAAAAATCGCAATAACTCCGTTATTTGTTATCAGATCCTTACAAACTTGGTACCGTTGGTTAGATAATTTAATTTAGCAACTTTTTTGTACAGAGTAAAATTTTTTTGAAATTTACCGAATTTGAGATATTTTAGTTTGAAAATTAAAAATGGCCGCCATTTTGAAAATACCCAATAGAAAAAAATAATTTTTTTCCTGAAAATGTACATTAGTATGATAAAGATTCATACCAAATATTAACTGAAACAACCATCCATTACGGAAATAAAAATTCTTCCGTGAAAAAAACAAAATGGCGGCTAGCGGCTAAACGATGGATTTTAGACCCCTATTTGTATGATGTTTTTTTTCTTGTCTCGATGCAAGGAACAAATATACAAAAGGGTTCCAGAGAGTTCCGGGACACCCTGTATATAGATAACTTACTTATACAAAAATATAAACAAATTAACTCCTTCTTCCATTGAAGCTGCTTCTTGATAAAGGTTGCTTACTTTTAACAAAATGAAATACTTAAACAATTTGATTTAAACCGACATTTTTTCAACTTTGTATAGATAGTTCTTTAAAACGAAAACAGAGTATTTCACTACACTTTTAAATTTTGTTTAAAGTCTTCTTTTTAAATTTAAACCGACTCCAAAAATCATACAAAAAATTTGAAACAGTCTCACGTGCTCCTACAAATAATCCAATAGCTTCTATTTCTTTCGTCGTAATTTTCTTTGGAAAAATTTTTCGTAGGTTCATAATATATTCTTTTTTTGTGGTCTACTGCTACCGGCTAGTCTAATCCTATTTCAAATCTAATTGTTGGGTCAATAATGTAAGCAGCTTTGTTCTTATATATATAAAACGGCTCAAAGAAGCCTTTTTAAAAACCTAATATATAAAATATATATTATATATAATATATATATATATATATATATATATATATATATATATATTATATACTGTATTATTAAATAATATACATGTGTATGTGATTAATTATACTTATTCTCTAAAATTAAAATTATTTTTGTGCATTTCCGCGTTTTTTTTTCATCAAAACCCTATTCACATGTTTATAACAATTTTTCTCCATAAACTAGACCCAAACTGTGTTTTTAGCAAGCAGAAATATGCAAAGATGTATTAAATAACATATAACAACATAAATTAAAGAAAAAGTAACGTAATATTATTTTTAAAAGAAAAAACACACGTGGGGTACGACACTACCCCACGCGACCATTGGTGTCACAGTAAGGGGCGCGACCGACGGAGTGTTAACTCTTGAGCTATAAGTCTTCTGGTTAAAAATTAAAATTACTATTGATTTATTACCATTGGATTAATTCCCCTTCAAATTGATTTTAGTCAGCATGATATGTTTCAATTATGTCCAGTGCCAGTATTGCCGTTTTAAGACAAATTTTTATTACTGATTGCCCTAATTATGCAGATTTAATTTTAAATCTTCAACACCTTATGTTTTTGCCATTTTCCTCTGGCATGCACATCGATGCTTTCATCTAAGAATCGTGAATTTCCGAAAAGAAATGTTCCATTAATAATATCTAAATATTATGACGATAGTAAATGAATTAAAAGTGGGAAAATGTAACATTGAGAAAGGTTTACAGCACAAAACTGTATCAAGTGCCCAAATATAAAAATATAACTTAAACTTAATATCAATTTCATATCTTAGTATATTCTCTAAAATTAGGTTGCATTGCCTTTGATAGTTTACTAAATTGATCCTGTGAGTCCTTCCTAGATTTATGTTTTTTTATTGCTTAAGCCCATCTGACTTTATAATAATTCTTACTTCAGTACGAACAAAACAGAAGTGTAGCATTTTTTGTCCTTTTGAAAGTCATAATCAAACCAAGTCAAAAGTAATATTCATAGAGTGATGAAATTTTTTATCCTACTTATCTTTTTTTTATTTAAGTATAATTTTATGAAGAATAAAAAACATAATAGCTTATTATATTTTCCCCTGTGTTTTACAAGTGTACAAAATTAAAATTTTATACTCATGAAAGAAAAAAATCCCAAATTCTTGAACCCAAGCTATAATTCGTCGATTAAGACATCACGAATATGTTTGGTACACGTTTCTATTAGAAGTTTCACAAATTAAGATAAGAATTCTAAACAGTGGGTCGTCTTTATTTTTAGAGGCAAGTGAAACTAATGTTATTACAGGGAGCTTAAAACGTTCGTCGACGTTTACAAATTGTTGAATACAAACTTATAACCGTATTGATATCTAGAATTTTATCCATTTTAAAACACCAAAACAAACATAATGTAGTATTAAAACCTTCAACACAAAAGAACCTTAAAGTTACTGAGAACGGAAATTTAATTTAATAGAAGTTTATTCCACGAATTTATTATGAGGTCCTTAAAGCTTCGAGTGAGAGATAAGTTAGAACACGGGTGAAGGTCATAGTCTAAATATCTTATGAACACATTTCCTAAATTACAGGACAGCTACAAAACTATCGAATCCATACTATAACAGTCGCACATTTTCATGGTTAGGTTATGTTATACAAGCTGTTTGCTAGTCAGTATCAAAAATTTAAGGGGTTATTATGCAATTAAAAGGCAACAAGAATACGAGATTTAGGCAATTATATCTCACTCTACCTTCCAGTAAGAGTCATTTTCTATTTTTTATTTCTCGGCATGGCCCATCAAAGTCTCGTTTTTTCTTACCTATAACCACAGATTGGGCCTTTTTATGAAATTTTTGGAATGTACAAAAACATTGCTAATATAGTCAGTCCCAATTAGGCTCTCTTAAACCTTGTAAAATCTACTTGAAAACAAAATTTTGCAAAAATAAGAAAAAGGGCACATTAGAAAAAAAGTGTTAATAATTATGTTTAACACCAACTCCCCCCCCCCCCCCCCCCCCTTAGGCAAATAGGAAAGGTCACTTACAGTACATCATTTTAAAGCTTAGAACGTGGGAAAGTTTTGTTAAAATTTTACAGTTTGTAGGATGAGGCATAAACGCATTTTCTTCAGCAAGATATAGTGCCCTTTTTTTCTAAATTTTCCAACATTTTTGTTTCCAAGTAGATTTTACACGGCTTTAAGAGGGCTTAATGGGGACAAAATACACTTATTCTAATAGTAAATGTTTTGTACATTTTAAAAATGTCATAAAAAGTGCCATGAAGTTTGGAATTTTTTTAGAAAATGAAACTTTGATAGACCATGTTGAAAAAAAACGTTGAAAATTTTAATAGAAAAATAATTGTTACTAGGAGGTGGAATAAGATTGCCTATATTGCGTGTTCTTTTTGCATTTTACATGCATAATAATAACCCCTTTAATTTTTTTGTTGATCACTGACTACCAAACACCCTGCATACGGAAAAAAGAGAATTACTTAAAAAAAGAAAAAAACGTTCCGTCACCCTGGTGTTTACTTTGTTTCTGACGTTCCCGAGTCTTTCCTATAACCAAGTCGCACGCTCGCAAAAACAAGCGATTTCCTCGCAAACAATAGTGTCGTGTTTCTTTCAATCTTGTTGCAGATAAGATCTTTTGTCTACTTTACATGTATAATGTTGAAATTTGATGCCACCCAGCGTGACTCTATATGACCAACCAACAGGCCTCTCTCAGGCCTACCAACCTGGTTTTATAAATATTACAAAAGAATTACGGCCCTTCCGTTTGTAAAAAATATGAGCCAAAATGACGAATATTTCTATTCCTTGGATGTTTTCAAAACACATAACCGTGTTTAACATTGGCATGACTAATTTTAGTATCTAAATATTCAATGTCCCAAAAAATACCATGTTCATTGTGTTGAAGTATCCAAAAGCACAAAAACCTTGATACATAAAACGCCGAGGTTGTTAAATGGCTATAAACTAGAACGCCTAACCCTTATTAAGTGCTACATTACCGTACTAAAATGTTTTACATGGAATTTGCTTCTTACGATGCACTAAATTAACTAAGTTGCACTTGCTTTTTTTTATCAATTTGTAAACAGGTGTGTGTATGCCCACATCTTAATGTGGATAGCTAAACTGCATTATCTTATTTGAAATAGGATAAACTGCAGAACCTGAATAATGTGAACTTAAATAATTCGGTGGAAACTTACAATCTAAAATTTTGAATTGAACAAGATAGAATATGATATATAGTCTAATACTGTATACTTAAAAATGAGTACTAAGCTTTAATTCAAAATAATTTTTCAAAATACTAGGTTCAAAATTCGAGGTACAAGTTCGAGTTATTGATTTCTTCTGTTTGAAAAAAAGTCAAACAATTAAATATGTCATAGCCAATTATTTGTATTGTATTCATGGTAAAAAAATAAAAATAAATTTTGTAAATATTTTTACTTTATGAACTGATGAAAGTTAGTACTAAAACACTACTCACTTTCTTTAGAAAACTTTACCTTTCAACACTTTCGTTCTACCCTGGAAACAATTTAGGGCCTACTTTGAGATGGTTCAAACGGTAAAAAGGTGATATGAAAATGAACTTTTAAATTTAATACTGTACTGTTGTTGTAGCTAATTTGTTTATAAAATAACTCCCTTATTAATTCATTTGACGCTTACTATTTCAAGGGTCACTCACCCCTCCTTCGGTCTCCTGCCCCGGCCGTAGCCCCGACGCCGACGCCAGCATGTAGGTGCTGCCTATCGTCTTGATCTTAGTAGTGCAAAATTGAGGATGCTGGCCCAGTTCAAGGTCACCTGAGGGATGACGTCATTGAGGTCAATGACCTCACCGATGACGTCATCGATGACGTCATCGATGACGCAATCGATGACGTCATCACTAATGACGTCATTTCGATGACGTCACACCCATGACGTCACAGAAATGACGTGCTGATGACGTCATCACCCCTTACGTCATCAAAACGACGTCACCGACGCCACTAAGGTCAAGGTCACGCAGAAACTTAAAATTTTTTGGCACTTTTGCCGTTTCTCGCACTACGCTCCGAGTTTCAGTCAGAGTCCCCGTGACCTTGACCACTTGGAGCGAATTTTCGACGAGAAACGGCAAAAGTGCCAAGTTAAACTCGAGTTTCTGACATGACTCTGCCTAAATGGGCAATCGGTAATCCCTCAGGTGACCTTGAACTAGCACAACACCCCCAATTTCATATTACTGTGACCTTGAAAACTTAACAACGGAGCGCCGACACCGATGCGCACCCCACGACAGCCACCGAGTGACTGACTGTCAGGCTCTGTGTACTCTAGGTATATGGGGAAGTGGAGGGGGAAATTTCAAGGTCATCCAAATGGAGTTTTAAAAAAGTTGAAGAGTAGAAAGACTACTCTTGTGCTTCCTGGGCGACCTCATCAATTTCCAACGGATCTGTAAACCAATCCGATCTGTAGCGGCAGGAGTCCAGAAAACAGGTGCACCACCCATCAGGTTGTCCGTAGTACTTCCGACAATTGGTAAGATTGGAGAAGTGAAATTTAATACACCGCTGCGGACAACAAGTATAAAAGTATTTGGATTTGTAGATTTTGAAAGTTTGTAGTACCGGTGGTGGCAGCTGTTGGTTCTTGCATCTACACCTGCAACATCCGAAGCATTCACATTGCCGGCAGGCCAGCCCATCCACTTGCCACTTTGGTAAGAGGAAACACTTATCCTCACAGCAATAGGTTGTCCCCGTCTCTTCCTCCCAACGCTTCTTTGCACAATATGTGACGCCTTGTATCTCCAAACACCTATGTCCGCAACATGAGATGCGCTTACTTTCCATAGCTGATGTTGCTTTGACGAGGGAGCACGATGAAGTGATGCTGTGGTCAGTGGGAATGGGGTTTATATAAACTAAGGTGGGTGGAGGGGGAAAGGTCAAGGCCATCCAAATGGAGTTTTAAAAAAAGAAAAGAGTAGAAAGACTACTCTTGTGTATCTATAGCGATTTCATTGATAGTGAGTGCTTCTGTATGCCAAGTTGATCTGTACTGACAGGCTCCTAAATAATGTTTGCAAAAACCTGCAAAATGATTGTTGCACAATTTGCAGCCAGTTAGCTGTTTTAATGTGAATTCAATGCAACGTTCAGGGCAACAAGTGTACTTATGCCCTCTCATCTGGTACACATGGAATGTCTTCAACTCCGGTTTCGGCTTCTTCCAAGACTTGCACTTACACATGCATTGACCAAAAGCTTCACATTTTCTACACGCCAGGCCATCCGCAACATCAATGTCATTCGGCCATGAAAAACATTTCCGTTCGCAACAGTAGTTGAGTTGACTCTCCATGTTGCTGTGGTGAAGGTGTGCGATGAAATGATGCTGCAGTCATTGAGAGTGCACCTTAAATAAACTCAGTGGAGGGGGAAAGGTCAAGGCCATCCAAATGGAGTTTTAAAAAAGATAACTAGTCGTCCTCCTCCTCCTCATCCGTTGTACTTAGAGAGCTGTCAGACGAAGAGCCCCGTGCAGGTGCTCCCCAGATGAAAAACAAATCAATTTTAAAACGAAGACCAGGATCTTGCATCATCAATTCCTTTAATTTGTCACATACTAAGTCGACCTTGTGTAAGGTGTCAACAACAAGCTTCCAATTCGTTGGTTCAATATAACTTGTAGTAGAGTCTGCCTCGCTGATAACCACATCCTCCGGCCGTATTGGAGTGTAAAGATGTGTAAAGTTCTTCGGCTGTAGCTGAGGTTCAGGTTGGCTGGAAGTAGAAGGTTGAGTGTGGACCCCTGTCGCATCGAAATCCATAGTCATTCTACATTCAATGTTGGGGTTTTCGTTTAATACATACACCAATTTCTCATGCAACATATCCACTTCTGCCGAGTCTTGCAGATGAACATTCCAGGAAAATGGCCATTCTTCATCCGTAGTGGAGTCAACTCGAGAAAGAGTGCTGTCCGCCATGATAGCTAAGCAAGGAATGATGTGAGCTACAGACTGTGGTAACAGTATTGAAAAGTAGAGGGGGTAAACCAAAAGTATGTGGAGGGGGTATTTTCAAGGTCATTTAATTTGGGTTTTAAAAAAAGGAAATAGTGGAGGGGGAATTCTCAAGGTCATCCAATTTGGGTTTTAAAAAAAAGGAATGAAAATTACTCCTCTTCAGCCTCGTTGTCCCCCACATCCTCATTAGCCTCATCTTCATCGACGTCAGACTCGCCGTAAGGGTAGATCGGGGACATGGGCGAATATTGTGGAGATTGTTGACCGTTGTTATCGTCCCCTTGCATTCTGACTTGGGACCAATCATAATTTAAATTCATTTGTATTATGATTCCAGGGTTGTCCCGCAGTATTTCCTTCATCCGTTCGCAAATTGTTTCCAAATAGTGTACACTATCGATCGACAGTGTCCAACCCGTACTTGTACCAACATCAGTAGTGGAGTCAGCTTGGCTGATGGTGTTGTTGTCTGCCATGGTTGCTTGTCGGACAAGGAATGACGGTTGATGTGATGCTCATGCAGGAACATGGTGAAGTGGTGATGGGTGTGGTGGAGTAGTGGGGGAATTTTCAAGGTCATCCAAACGGAGTTTTAAAAAAAGGAAAACCTACAAAGTAACATTGAAACTTTCCAATTGATGGTGGCGAGCGTTTTCTTCTGCAACCTTGCCGACACATGTGACTATGCCATACAGTATGAAAAGTACAACCATAATAAGGCCGAACAATAAAAGATAGCCGTTGACTATCATGATATTTTCTGAGTGGATCTGCTTTCTTCTTATCGCCCTCTCCTGCATCCTCTTCTCCAACTCGTGGACGAAGTCACAACATGCGTGAGGACATCTTTCATCTGTTGGTAGGTTTGCCATTGTTGATGTTGTCGGTGTGGCTGTTGAAGATGGAATGAGGTTTCCAATTGCGATGTGCCATGTACACTAATAGTCAAGTGGTGGGGGTAACAAAGCAGTGGAGGGGGAAGTTTCAAGGTCATCCAAATTGTGTTTTAAAAAAACCTATCTTGTTACTGAGCTTATATGTCAGTAACAAGATAGGTGTTTTTGCTCTTTTACTTCTTTAATATAATGAAAAAATATACATATTCTACAATGGTTAGGACAAGAAATACATCTGCTAGTCAGCTGAAGTAGTCCAAGTTGTCTGGTTCGGTCTTCATGGACGCTGGTGAGGAAGCCGTTGAGGAGTGTCCAGGCTCTTCCTTTGACTGCCGGGTGTTCCGTATATTGCAAGCGTAAACTTGCACATTTATACGGTAGCCTCGTGCCACCATCAGCTGCAACTCCTTGTATAAGTCGTTTAGCTCCTGCTGAGTCTTGATGCTCACCTCCTCGTAACTTGCGCAACTGACGTTGAGAGACATCCTGATGTTGCTAGGTTGACTGCTGGAGTAGAAATGAAGCCGAGGCACAGCGTTTGGAGGTACATGGAAAAGTGGTGGGGGTAATGGTGGTGGGGGTATGGAAGATGCAATTAAACACTTCTAAACTTTTTCCATTGATACAAAGGGATGGAACAAATAGCACAGGTGTCCTTGTAGTTTTCAAATCTAAACATTGGTGCTAGAAATCCAAACTGTTTTCTACCACCTTCCCGTACGAACCGTCGAAGGTCTCTGACGGCAGCATTGCCACAAGGCCTACAAAACTTTTCCCCGTCTTGGAACCTATACCAGGAGTATCCCGAATACCCTCTATTATCTTTCTTGTACTCCTCGATATCCTGCTTTACTGTTATAGGGATATTATCTCGTAAAGCCGTCTGGAATAAAGATGCGTCAGTTATAACTCGTTGTAAGCAAAGCTCGTACAAGGTGCTCATCGTTTGCTAGTTGGCAACAGACTGACCGTTTTTCGCATCCAAGCAGGTTTGAATCCTAGTGCGGTAGTGGGGGTAATTACGGTAGTGGGGGTAGTTGTGAAATGCAAAGGTCAAAGGTCAAGGTCACCCGCGAAGTTTAAAAAAAAATGCAACATATCAATACGTGAAGTCTGTCACATATTGATATGTTGCATTTTTTTGTTTTTTTATTTTTTTTTTGTTTTTTATGATTCGTTTATTTATAAAACATTACAACAACATATGTACAACATTAAAACTTAAATCTAACACTGCTGCTTGTCAGCGATGTGGATGGTCAACTCTGTAGAATTGCTACCCGTGCAGCCGTGGGACACCAGGTATAGACACCCGGGTTGAATAGAGCGAAGATCCTCGTTTTGTAGAAGATGGACGAATCTCTTGGGCAGGTACACCTGGAACTTTGGTTCATCCCCCGGAGTAAACGGTGCCTCGCTGAGACTGCAGCAGATGGCCTCCCCAACTGTAGTCTCCATCTTCTTCATAGCATGGATTATGTAGTGCTTCTCGTCTTTTAGTTCCGAGCACTTCTTTACAGGTAATATTGTTGACTTGGAGTGAGCATTGAACTGCTCGACCAAAGTCTGAAGGAACTGGTGAGATGCCATGGTCAGGTTACAGATCGTCTTCTTGCTCGGAGATGTTGTCGTCTCGGAATCTCGAGTAATACTCATGCCAGGTCCCTGTCTGCTCCCCACTTATATACTCTCCGTTACCCCCACCACTCCCCAATTCCCCACTTTGAAGGTAAGAGGCGAGTTTATAGGCATTTTTCAAAGCGCAATGTCTATCTTTATCATGTTCTGGGCTTTTCGTACAAATACATATGGTTTCCAGCATGTATTGATAATTCTTATCCAATTCCACATCATTAACCGGAACATGAGTAAATCCTTCGATCCATCTTTTCTTTTCCAGCCCTTTTGTGTAAATATTGGTAAACTTGTCTGAAAAGTGATGCATAATGTGATACAAGTCCGTGTAACTTGTAAAACCATCATACCAATCGATATGATGGAAGTGTTTTGAAATCCATCTGTTGGTAGTAGCGGCTTTACTAGTTAAAGACGAATAAGAACATGGTGGTTTAAATAAAAACGAATAAGGAACACTTGTATTCATGTCCAAAAACACAAGTTCTTTTATAATGAATCTATCATCATTACCACGAAACGCTTGAAACTCAATAATACCAGGCTTGGACTTTACTTGTTGTTCTTCTCCCTTGTCCATTTTGAAGGTCACACGTCTGCTCATTACGAAGTCAGGAGGTCAACTGATTTCCACACCACGGTAGGTACTACTTTTATACCAGGCCGTACAGTTGTTGGCGCGTTGGTGTATATTTAACGTGGGCACCGTCCACAATAGGCCTAACCCCACAAAATGTTGGTTATTGTTTTAAAAACTAACCATTGTCATTTAAGTTTCCATCTTTATATTTTCCTTGTTTTCATTTTCATCACTAACACTTGATTCTTCTCCTCCATCTTCCTCTTCTTCCTGTTTTACTGATTTCTTATGTAGTTGAGCGTACTTTTCCAATTGTCTCCACATCTGTACTTCATGAGGAACTCTATTAAATATAGAAGTATCCACAGGTCCGTATAATATAGGTGCGTCCGGTTGTTTGTCCAAAGTGTCTTCCAGATAATCTTTAATAATCGAACTTGAAAACACCAGTTGTCTCAAATATCGTGTTATTGGTTCAGTAGCACAAGTTAAAATGAAAAACTCCTCTCGATTAAGTTGAATTTTGTTATCATGTCTTGTTGTGTCTCTAAACCGTAGCTGATGATCACCACGTTGTTTAATAATATCAATTTCCACATTTGAATCCAAAAGTCCTACTCTTGTCTTTCTTCCAAACATGTTACTACTTAAATAGCATTCTAGTAGATGCAAATGTTTCATAAACGATTCCCAAGCACTGTCCGTAAACAAAATCATTTTGGGTCCATGAGTTAAAATTACAGTAGGGGAATAATCTGTAGATTTCATAACACCGATTAAAACACTTTTATCCAAACTGGAAGAGATTGGGTAAAATATTCGCAAAAATACCTCACTCAATATGTTTGGAGAAATATTATCTTCAATATCCCTTTTTCTCTTTTGTATAGTCTTTCTTCTTTTACCTTTTTCTTCAACATTATTACTGGCGTGAAGTTGTCCGCAAACGTTTTGTTCACCTCCTTCCTGGTGACCTTGAGGATCTAAAAACTCAGATATCTCCTTCTCAATATCTACCACATTTTCAGGTGTACCACTAGGAGAAGCCATATTGAATACGATGCTACCCATACAACAGTAGGCAACAAACTGATGAGGAGTGGTCTGTACGCTCTGCTTTTATACTCGCGGAATGAAACAAAACCGGTTCTTACAATACATTTTTAACAATTCCAGTTAAAGGTGTGTATGTTACGATTTTATCATGTAGAATTAAACAGTATGCAGTTGTATTAGCCGGTATAGCATCGTTGAATTCCATTTCTATTTTATATCCACACTTGAAGACTTTACTGATTCATTTTGTTTAGAACAATCGATTACAACTATTGGGTAGGCATCGAAATATTTGTCAGGTGGTAATAAAGGTGTATTTGTTTTACCGTAATATGAACTTTGGAATCTCACGTACATATCGTACAATATACTGTATTTCTTCTTAGTGAATGACACATTTAAATTGTCGTATGGAAAGAATTGTGAATTTAAATAAACTTTAATATTTTTCAAGTCACAATGATCAAATTGTCCTGCATGTTTAGTAATGGCGTCTCTTCTTCCTGTTTGTAAACCAAATATAATATACCTGGCTCGTTCTACATAATTCGATGTTTTAACAGTCCAAGTGTGTCGATCCGTAGTAGGTAAACTGGGATGCTCATGAAATTCCCAACTTCTAAATGGAATAACAATATCACGATCGGCTTTTAATTTTCTTAAAAGTAGCATTCTATGCTCGTCAGCCAATTTAACATGTGGAACTCTCCATACAATTTTGTCTAATTTTAATTTCCATTCTAAAGTCGCATCTGTAGTAGCATCTGCAGCTTTAATAATGTCTTTATCGTTAGAAGATCTCAACAAAACTAATTCTTGTTTAACGTTTAATATTATTTTCCTATAATCTTCAGCAAAACCAAGCAGCAAACGTAATGGAATATGAAAATCAAAATATCCATTTGGATTTGGAGTGATCGTGTCAATCGTAGGTAATACCCATCCGGCAGGTTTAAGTAAATTGGTTTCATTGGGTGTTATAGATGTTAATCCTTTTAAAGTTGTCGTAATACCTACTTTTTTAGTGGAATCAACTGTTACACCTGATATTTCATATCTAATTTCATCAAATAGGAAAGCCATAGGATTATTTATAAATGGAACTGTTGTACCAACAGTAGTACCGTCCTTTTTAGTAACTTGTCCTTCAATATACAAGTAACTTTCACATGGTAGTGTGTAAATGTCTTGATTTTGTATGGGAATACGAATTTCATCGTTATTGTTTAATTTCGATGAAGTGTAAGGGTTGTGGGTGTGATATTCTTTTTCCCATAGGGTTTCGTCGAATGTTGGACCCTGCGCTATATCCAGTATATCCATACTCGGTTAATTTTAATCCAATTCTCTCTAAGAAACGAATGTTCTCGCGTGTTAACTCCTCCACAGCTGAAGAGCTACTAATGCGGTTTCCCGTAGGTTGTTCGCTTTTAAATGTTAAACCCATGGTTTTGTATTAAAGTGTCGATTTTAAATGTAATCTAATCGTAATAGGCTCTTCTCTGAAGTCTACCAAGTTACCGTCTTGATCCAATACGCTCAACACGATGTCTGAAATGAAAGTGGTGTTCAACGGTAGATATACCAGGTTTTGTGGCTTTTCAACAATTTTAAATCCAGGTGGTACACTTGGGTAAAAAGTATGTATGATGTGGGTGTTAGCCCCATCCCTGTAAGCACCTTGTATAATGTTACAAGTTATGTCTATACTATTGACTTTTAATATTGTTACTGTTTTCTTACCGGAATGTGTTACATCTGGTTCTAATACAGGCCCATCGTTGGAAAATCCTAATAAATCACCAATTGAGTTTGGTTGAGTGAAATCTATATAATATTTGGAAGTAATTTCAGCTTTCATCGTATTATTATTACCTTTTAATGTTATATTGTCTTTTCCCATTTTAGTTTGCAAAAATTCATTTATATGATCAATTTCATAAGAACCTGTGGGTAACCTGCACTCTTTTAAGTCTGTAAATTTTCCACTGGCATCCTTTCCCTTATAATAATGCAATATGTTATTTTTACCTTCCGTAACATTGGGAATAGAGTTGTACGTTGTAAAATCCAATAGTGCCGCCTCCCAAAACCTTCCTTTTTGCAAGCGTAACGCTGGAAAAAGGATACTTCGTAAATTGGACGATTTTCCTGTTAATGATACCGTATAGGAAGACATCTCAATAGTGACTGATACTTTTAGCTATAAATTCCAAACATAAATGGCCGCATATTGAAGTATTATCAGGTTGTTCTCTTTTATAGTTATAATATATGTTTTTAGCAGATTTAAAGTAATTTTGAAGTTCTTTTGGTGGTGGCAAATTACCGAAACTATCAAAATAATATACATTGTTATTTAGTTTCTTATAACAAACCCAATGGGTGCCAGGCCCTTCAGTATTATCCAAATTTACAATTCCAGTCTCATTTTGCCACATTTTCTTTGGTAAACTGTCTTTCATAAACACACCGCGAAAAAATGGTATTTTTAAACAGGAAATATATTTAAATAATTCAATATTGGTTAATGCTTTATGTGGTATGACCAATTGATTTCTTTCATTTAATATGCACGATAAGGTCTTAGGTAAAGACCTGCCCCGTTTTTTACCATTGACCACACGGTGGGCTTCTTCCTGCCTTTTCTTGTAGATCGTCGTCTTCTTTTTATATTTCCTCCATGTTTTCTTGTGGTTGACCTCCTTTTTACTCTCTTTCTCCTCCTTCTTCCACCTCCTACTGCTGTTTTAGCCTTCATACCTGCTGTTACTGCTAAAGCTGCTGCTTTTTCTGCTATGCTAGCGTCACTTGATTTTACTCGTTGCCAAGCTATGTCCGCAAGCTTTTTGTCAGCTATTGATCTATTTTTTGAATCGGCAAACGTGGAATATGCGATATCGTGTTCTTTACAAGCCTGATCTAACTTGTTTATGCCAGGATCGCCTCTTTCCAGTCGTTTTTCAATTTAGTTCCTGGTCCGCAATACTGATAACCTCCTGGTATATGAAATTCGTATGGTAATGCGTCTATTGCTCTATTTACTATGGATCCTACTGGAATTTGTTTTAAAGCTTTACTTAACAGAGAAACCGCTGTGGACGTGATCCCACCTCCTTTCCTTGCAGTGTCTCGATATGGACTGATGTACTTGAACGTCATTATTGTCCTTTTATAATCGCAATGTGCAACTCATGTGTTAACTCTATGACGAGTTGGAAATAAATGAAGTTGTTTATTGTGTCCTTTTATTAAATATCAATATCACCCCAATTTGATGATCTAAACTGTTGTGTATTAGGGTGAATAAAGTACTTTTTAAAAATTTCCCGTTTAATCCAACCACCTCTCGAGGCTTCATCCCAAATTTTATGACCTTGCCCTCCTCGAAGAACTTCCGGTGTGAAATGATTGTGTAAATCAAATATCGCATTACCTAAAACTTTTACAAGAAAATTAACAGTGACAGCATTATCTACATGTTCAGGGTCTTTAAGGTTTGTTATACGTTTATTATTACAATCATACACTTTACTATCCTTTAATGATGTTGTAATGGTCTGTCCTACAGTTGCAGCATCATTTGCTTCTCATCCTTGTGCCAAGTCTCTTATCACTCTATTATTACATGTAAACCATCTAAAATATTTATCTGGATCTAGATGTACGGTTTGTGATAAAGCAGCTGCATCATGTTTTTCATAACCCCATCCCATATTTGATAACTTTTTATCCATGCAATCCCAAGCATCATTTTTGTATGTTAATAAATTAAATTTTTCATTACCTTGAACAAATTCATCCCCTTGCTTCGATACTACTTGATCTTGTTTTACAAAAGAGGTTGTTTCTTGTTTTAAGGTTTCCATCATTTGACCCACTGTTGCACCATCTGATGGCGCCGAACCATCTTTAACATTTGCTAAACAATTATTAAAACAATCTATAACCCCTACATCACGTATGATGCAATGATCTTTAATATATTTTAGATTTACAGCATCGTTTTCAGTTTTTGGATAGCCTATATCATTAATAACAAATTTATAAAAAGAAAATCCATCTTTTGTCTTTTCAGGTATCAAAGAATGTAAATAGCGTCTATTTACGCTGTCTTTTGCATCTTTAGGGTCATCTACGTTGGATATACGTTTATTGTTAGCACTATACGTTTTCCCATTGAATTTTAACGTATTTTGTAATTCAGATGACAAATAACCTTTGTTTATTGCATCACCGTTTTGATTTGGTTTACCAACGTTGATGATTCTATGATCTTCTGCGTCATATGTGTTATTTTGTAATCTTAATGTTGGCGATATCTTTTCCTTTAATATTTTTAGATTTATTGCATCGTTTTCATCCGTAGGATCTTTTATGTTTTTTAACCTTTTATTACTCATATCATAATCTCCATCAGGTGTTTGTGGTAAACCAGCACTTCTTTTTAAACTATTGGCATAATATAACCCATCCGAGGAGTAACGTCCGAACTTGTCGACACTCATGGTGCAACTGAATAGTATTCTAGGGAGTAACGCATTTTTATGAGATTACCCCACGGTTTCGGAGTTCATCCACTAAAGCCACCCATTCGTTTTCCAATCCAGTATGACCCGCTTCTTTAGCTTCATGTATTAGTTTCATTCTATCCACCAATTTATTGATATTATTGTAATAAATCACATTTGTGTTATATAGTTTCTTCATTAAACCTGTACCCGTAACGGACTTACTTCTTTTTCTTCGTTCCTGAGCACTTACATCCAAAGTGGATGCCATAAATCTTCGTTTTACAGGTTTTCTTTGTGTTAACGGCATTGTTTGTCTTCTAGTTGGTATTAACTTGGATACAAATTCTTTATATTTTAAAGACTTAGATCTAAAAGGAGGCTGGTCAGGTAAATACTTTCTCCTATATGCATTTGTCTGTTCCAAAATATTTTTATATGCTTCCATGTCTTTTTCTTTCACTACCGATACTGAAGGCTTATTTTCAAATAATAATTCAAATAATCCTTTTGTGCCCTTATACCTTTGATCACCAATGACAATATTATCATGTTCGTCAACGTTTAACGGGCTATTACCTATCATTAAACCGTCTTCTGTTAATCTCGCTCCATAACTATGGTAATTCTTATTAGGAATTGTTCCGAGTAACATTTTTACCATGTATTTCCTTCCTAAAGGTCCTTTGTTATGAATGTTTTCACCCAACAAGCTTATGTTTGACGGACCTTCCCTTGTCTCTTCTTCTTTTTCCTCTTCACTAGCAGTTGATACAACTCCATGTCCTCTTTTGGCTTTTACTTCATATAATTCTTTTATTCCACTATAGTCCGGTGATTCTAGCTCTCTTTCGGGTTCTCCACCGGTAAAACCACTATACGTAGAGGATTCCGGGTCTTCATCACTAAACTCTTCTGATTTTACATTTTCTCTTTCAAACTTCGTAATAGGTGCAATCGCATCTCCTTCCAATACAGGTTTAGCAAATTTTTTGTTTAATTGTTTCAAGGGTTCAGTAATAGGTTTAAAAGTAGATTCAAGGAATTTCTCCCTCTCGCTAATACCTAGTTTCAATGCTCTGTTTTTAGCCCGAATAGAATCACTAAGTGATTTTATTTCTTTTACTAATTTTTCTTGGTTAACCATGTTTGTAGCAAGACGTGTTGTACAACAATGAATGTGTTATACCGCGTTTAATGTATTAATATAAATTTATCAAATCCTATCCTGTATCGACCATTGTTTAGCGGTTGTTCCTTCATAATTGTTAGGAACCCATACTTTTCAGCCCAAGCCTTTCCACACAACTCTTTAAATCGTTCAAATGTCATATCCGCATTTACATGATCAAAATATATATGTTTTAGGTTGGTTTCGTCCTGTTTAAATACAATTAACATGTTTGCATTGTCTCTAATGAGTTGTTTAGGTATTTTGCTGTAAGTTTGGCCAATATAAATGCTATCTATGTTGTTATGTCGACCCATAGCGAAGTAATTCCTTATTGTGTTTTGGTTTTCACAAGATACATCGTCGAATATAAACACGGAGAATGGTTTAGCTTCTTGTGGCTGCATGACACTCTCGCTTGCATTAAACTTTAAATATTTAACTTCAGGCACATTAGTCAGTATCTTTTCCAATAATTGATACTTTGGTTGTTGTAGTGATTTTGAAAATACATATAGATTGTTAAATCGTAATCCTTTAGGGTTTGTAATCAAATTGAATACTACATTAGTTTTTCCACAGTTGGAAGGTCCGGTAACCAGACAACGAACGGTGTTTGGTAATAAATTGCCATGTTTCCCACTATTGAATTCTGAATTATCCACTGTGAGTTCATCTATATTATTAATAGTAAAACTCTCTTTTTGTGGTACTATCTCCATCCTTTGTAATGGTTCAACCTAAAATGATTCTCTATCGTTATATCAAATCCTTTTTAGGTATCCAAGAATCTTCCGTTTTATTAAATCCTAACCATCGTACTTTGACCTTATCTTTTTTCCGTTGCAACACCTTTTCAACTAAATATACATCGCCTACTGTTGATTTTAACATTTCATGTCCATAAAACCCTCCTTCAAGCAATTGTCCTTTATTATCTTTTAAAATATATGTCTCAGGTACTGTAGGTTGTACTTTGAATACAGTAAAAAAATCATTGGTCCAATTTGGCAGGTATCTTTTACTGAATACACCTTTATATTTACTTATTCGCACTTTATCACCCACATTAAATTTTTTAGGCTTTAGTTTTTCAACTTTTGGTTTAGTATTCGTTTTTATACGTTTTAATACAAGGTTTTCATTTTTACTAGTTACTTGGTTTGGTTTCATCCCGATAGTCCTATGAAATTTGTTATTGTATTCGTTTATAAGTTTTGGTAACATATCAATCCATATGTGCGATCCTCTGTTGGAAAACATTTTATACATTGCACTTTTTAAAGTTCTGTTGAATCTTTCGATTATTGAGGCTTTTACTTCTGAATTGGTTGAATAATGGTTTATATTGTGTTTTTTCATTAAATTTGCAAATTCCTTATTAAAATATTCTTTTCCATCATCTGTTTGTAAATGTTTAATAGTATGTTTGTCTCTTTGTATAGCTGTTTCCATTGCTTTTGTAACACTTTTGCCACTTTTATCTTTTAGTGGTAAAGCATCTGCCATTTTTGAAAAACAGTTAATAACAGTCAATATGTATTTATATCCTTTATTTTGTTTGCTATAAGGAATCATTTCGATTAAATCCGCTTGATATAAATCATTAATTCCTTTTATCACCGTATTTCTTCGTGGAAACTTTCTTCTTGCAGGTTTATGAAGTTCGTTGACAATTTGTTGCTTCAAGTCCTTCATATTGCAGGTTTCAATGTTTGTTGTATCACATGTATAATCACAATGAATGTTGTTTTAAATATTCACATCATTTATATGGGTCAAGGTCATCCAAACTTGTGTAAAAAAATGGGGAACACGGCGTTGGACTTGCCGTGTTCCCCATTTTTTTACGGAAGGAGAAAGGAATAAGGTCGAAGTTGTAGAAGGACGAAGAATAGGTTACTAGTTGATAGGGTTTAAGGAGTAATGGCCGAAAGGAAGAGTGTGGATTTTGTCGGGTAAAATATGTCTTTTATCATCCCGAGCTGACAGTGCTTTTTTAATTTCGGTGACACTGTAGACTTGATGCTTGAAGCTTCGGATATTGTTGAATGTTGCTGATATCGTAGTATCTTCAAACAAACAAGTCTTGTAGTGGTCAAATGTTACGTGTTTTTTCAAATAAGATGTCTTCACTCCTTTTGCTTTCTTGACTGTCGGTGTGTTGTTCTCGTGGTACATCTTAAATGAATACAATTTCGCCATCAGCGCTACTATTTCTTCTAAAGGCATTCCATTTGCTTCATCTTTGAATTTTCCAATTACTTTTTTATTTTTTTCATTGAAATTTGGATGGTTCTTCGGATAGTCAGAAAAGTCGAAATCTTCTTTGTATGGAAAAGTCCTTAGGTCTTCATACATGTCCAAAGTCTTTATCCAGTAGATAAACGCGTCCGTATCCATGTATGCGACTCCAATGTTTTCCCTTCCGTAGTGTTTAACCATTTTGTTATAATGGAAATCATACATCAGGGTTTTACTTATGTCCAAAATCGACATACCTATGTATAACGGACGGTCCATGACTATTGTTGTTTTCTTCATACTGACAGCGACTAGATTTTCGTTTATAATCATGGATGTTCCGAAATTTGGTTTTTGCACTAATTTTTCCAATTTCCTAGGATCACTCACTAATTTTACATTTTTGTGTTTTCTTTTGTTCTCCAAGGTCTTCCCAAAGATGGCATTGTTCATTAATTTATAGAAGTCCTTTTCAAATGCTGTTGTCGCTGCAGCTCTTCTTGTAGTGTTGGAATCAATATATGGTTTCAACCAACAAGACTGGGTGAATTCAATTGCTCTATGAATTCTTACTATACGTAGACCCAATTCAAGAGCCTGTTGAACTACCCAGTAGTGAGCCACATAACGATCTTTATTCTCCAAGGTCATCATCAATTTTGGCCATCTTCCTGTCGGTGAAACTTCAGTCTTGGCTAGGAGAGGCAAGTCGTAGTGATGGTCATGAAGGTGCTCCGGGTATTCAAAATCACAGTCCAAAATATAGCCTTTTGGACCATCCTTTGGAATCTGTGAGATGTCTCCGATGGTGGCCGGGTCGATCCATTTGAAGTCAGCGTAGGGAAGCGGATTTGACATTGCCCAACCATAAAGGTTGTTTGCGTCAAAGTAGCCAAGGTAGACCGATGGTTGTTGCTCGTCGAAGCCGGGGATGTACTTGTTGTTGGCTTTGACATGACGTGTTACAGCTTGTGTCAAACCGCCCCGTACACCAGATTCCATCATGAGCACCATATCAATATCCGTTAGAAGTTCCAGTCGACAGTTGGTTGACTTTAGCATAGCTTGCCATGCTAATCCTGGAGATGTGTACGAGTGTAGAGGGTCCAGTCCATAGGCGGAGAAGCAGGTGTTTCTGAATTCTTCCATCACATCGCACAGCAGAGTTACGTCCAATTTTATATAAAAGTCAGAATATTCCCCCAAGGTTTGAATGTTTAGTTGATTCCACACATTACATGCATGATTGTAGTCTTCAACGGAGATTTCACTTTCGTTTAATTTGCTATTGAAGGCTTCAATCGGTGGAAGACTAGTTTCTTCAAACTTTTCTGTAGAAGTTATATAATCATAGGGGAAAACTCCTTTCCTTAATACTAGGTCCAATTTATCTTCAGGTACAATTTTGCTTGTTTCTTTTAAGTCTTCTCTTCTTAGGTTCTCTGACAATTTGGCTAAACTTGATGGCATAAATCTGTAAGAGTCTACAAAGCGAAGTTTAATTTTACCTACTGTTTTTGAAAAACTGATGTACTTTTCCAATGTTGTAGCAAGAACATCAATTTTACCGTCATCTCTTCCTAACTCTGGTATAATAAAGTGGGAGTCGTAGCCGCTAAGATTGTGTAAGACAACAGGAATAAAGTTTGGCAGTTTGTAATTTATATTGCATGAATTACAAGCAGCTCCTCTGTATAACCCTGTCAGATGATCGTGGTCTCTTACTTTTTGGTTTTCTTCACTAAAGGTCTTCTTGCATAGATAACATCTTGTCGCTACGTTGTATTCTTCTTGTTGCTTTTGGTTTAAAGGTTCCATAGGTACAACATTGCCGTATAAGCGTTGCACCTTTTCAGCAATGTCATACAACAGGTCTACAAAATACTTAGCGGCTTCTTCCCCAGGTTAGAGTATTGGAGTGGATGTTAAACCATAGTCTTGCAATTGGTTCTCAGACAAGGTTGACTTCACCAATAGGCAAAAACTATTGGGCTGGTGCAGCTGGTATTTTGTTCTTCTAGTCACCTCACCGTCCGGCAGCTCCTGTGATATTAACGTAGATTCAAAATCTGCGTAGATGACCAGTGGAATACGATATTGGTGGATTGTTTTGTTGAATTGGATAAACGCTCGAGATGGTGGTGGCAGACTAACCTTCACTTCATAATTCTCGTTACAGAGTCTTTTATGTTCCGTCATCCATTCAGATCCTCCACGTCTTAGTTCTTTATATGTAAAACAGAAACATCTTTTACACACTGTTAACCTACGTTTATGTTTTGATAATTGATTCCATACCAAGGCTACAAAGTCCTTTATCCATACATAATGGGAAATTTCACCCTTAGTTATCAATAGCAAATCCGTGTGGTTTCTCTGTTCAACTTTTACTACCCGCAAAGGATAAACGTTGTTCGAATCATCCAGACCAAAAACATTGACTGAAACGCCAGGATTTTTCTTTTCAAATTTGCCAATGTCTTTCAAGGTAACTGGATAGGTGAGACCTTGAAAGTTGTAGCGGTGTTCATTTTCGTAATATTCTCTACCAACTCTTTCAGGATGATCTTTAACATACTTGGTTAACATTGCATACTTGAAACATTCATTACCTTCATTTTGCACATTCCTAATTTTGCACATAAACAAAATTTGAATTTATAATTCATTTAAAAATCTACCTGAAAAACACATTTTTTATCGTAAAATATCTATAGAGAGTTTTTGCACATACGGTAAATGAATACCGTAAACGCTAAACACTATTTTAATAATGACGGATTTAGGTACTTTTGCTGCTTGAAGGTACAAATGCTCGTAGAAAAGTGATCAATAGTAACCATTATGCAACATTTATACAGTTAAACTCTCCCGTGTAATGTAATATTCTTTAATTTGCCAATTTAAAAATAGCGTTTAGCGTTTACCGTAAGATTTACCGTATGTTGCAAAAACTCTCTAATGAATGGTAAAAATGATTAATAAATAAAAATGAGAATTAAAAATGTAAGAAACAGAGGTTTGAACGATTTTTAAAAAATCTACCTAGGAAAGGTCATATATTTTCTTAATTAACTCTATAAAAAGGTAAATAAAGAAGAAAAACTTAAAAACATTAAATCTTCTACAACCTTTCTTATAAGTACCAGTTTAAGTCCATACGAGTCTAGTATTCATACTACAGTAACCTATACAAATATTAGACAGGTTAGTGGGACTCCTGGATTTACAATGTGCCGATAACTAAAATCACATGTGCGAACGTTGACTAGGGAATGTAGGTCTAAGTTTAGGCCTACATGTTGGAAGTTTGTCTTTTTTGTAAAAAATGGAGGATTTGCATTTTTTAGCTGTAGATAACCACAAATTTGCTTTTTCGAATTAGTTAAAATAAATATTTAACTTATTAGAATTTGGTCTTCGTCTACATATATTTTCGTCGATTTTAATGAATTTTAATGTTCATTATATTCAACATATTATATTTATTTTTCAAATTTTGTTGTAAGAATTTCTGTTCATAAAATTATATATTTATTGTTGCATCCTTTAGTTGGCAGGTAAAAATTACTGCAGAAAGCTAATACAATATATGGACATTTTTTTTTCTTTTAAATTCTTTTTAAATATTTTCCTTCATCTTATTTCCGCAAATCCCATATCAAGAATGCATTAATTATTTCGAATAATACAAATAAACTTACCGTAATGTTTTATGGACTTCATCAACTTTTTTATACCATATACTCACTCCACCGTCAGCACCTAACTCCCCAGTACTACACTCCACCACCTGCCACCTGTGACTCCTCCGATGATACCCGGGATGGTCCTGGATGGTCCACGGATGGTCTCAGTGTCCGAGGGTCACGGCGGACGGGAGTCGCCCCTCCCTGGCCGGGGATCCGCCCAGTATATATACCTACCGCTCCACGCGCCGCCCAAATTGGATTTTGGCAACCACCACCAGGTAAGTCTCGTGCAGTCGCATCTAGTGTAACTTTATTTTTTAGTGGTTTCATTTTGTTTTAAAATGATGGTTTGAGAATTTTATTTTAGTTTCGTTGTATGAAAAGTTGGCTTAAACATTTACAAATATTAGTTGGTTAAAAGATTAATTTTAATTTTATAATAGTAGACTGATGTACATATATTTCTTAAGGGGAGTCGGATGGTTGATGGGGTCAAAAAAATCATTTTTCTGTTTTATGCATATTTTTATTTTTTATACTTTCCTGAACAATTTGACATATAAATTATAGAATTCTGTTGAGTAGTTTTAAAAATATATGGGATTATATGGTAGCGTTCATAAAGTTTTTCGTGCTGTTGCTGGGCAACATTTAATCGATAGTATTATTATCAATATGTTATATAGTGCAATAGTTTCATATTTTTAAAACTTACTCTTTGTGTTGTTGTCAGCACTGGCAAAACAGACAGCTGTAAAGTTTTAATTTTAATGTTATTGTTATTACTGTTGTTGAAAGTTGAAAACAGGTTATGTTTGTGTTGCGCTTTTAGTTTTCGATCGTTTACCGAAAGTTGTGTTTTTTTATGTTTAGGTACATTTTTCTCAGGAGCCATAAGAGATATCAGCTTAATTTTTGTTGTGTTTTGTAGCTATAGTGTTGAGCTTTAAATTGAATGATTACTTCTAAATAATTCCTAAAACAATTTTTTTTTTCATAAAAAAGAAATTTTTTTTGCAAAATTTTAACGTTTTTATATATTTTTATTGACTTAATAAGTAAAAGTGTTAATTTCTAATAAGTCATTGAATTTAAAGTGCTCAATCACAGCTACAAAATAAAACCAAATTTATTAAAATATCTTTTTTAGTTCCTGAGAAAAATGTACCTAAAGTTTTATAAAATAGCATGCGTAAGATACAACCATCCGACTCCCCTTAAGCAAATAGAATATTTTACAAAAAGTGCATCAACTACATCTCGTTCAGCCATGTGAGTTTGATTTTTATGTGATGGTAAAAAGCACCGTATTGAATGATCGTAGATGGGAAGAATTGAAGAATTTTTCGTTACACAAATACTAAAATAGCTCAACAGTGTTAAGCTGATATTAATCATATAGAAGCGTCAAATTTCAAATACTGGTGTTTATTTAAAATATTGGAAAATGTCAACGCAAAAAAACGACGTTTTTAAAAGTATGGAGTTAAAATTTATAGAACCGTTTTAAAATATTTTATCTTAAAATCGAACATTAAAAGTAAAACTGTGGGGCACGGCAGAGCCGAGGCGGGTATCAGCTACTGTAGTTGATAACAAACAATATAAATTAGTCAATATAGGAACATATGTTATCTTGTCTTATACTCTAAAACAAGCTCCGTTTGTACGGGCAAAGTTTTTTTTTTTTTTGCTCCAAGGAATTTTGATTTTTTATTGAATATGTGGGTTTTGGCCACCAGAAATCTATTTGAGCTGGTCCCATAGCTGGGAAAAATCCGGTTTTCGCGCTACATCCCATCAAAGATCCCATGTTATCCTTATGGAGATTTTTAAATTGAACAAAAATCAGCTGATAACTGTAGATAAAATAAACCAATATGTTACATCTTTAACCTGTGGTTTTAGGAAAATCATACATGTGCAGCAAACCTTCCGCCTGGCGAGTGAGCGGAGCGAACGAGCTTTGTGTGAGAAACGAAAGTAATAATTTTACCGAGCTTAAGCTCTGTCCCCTTGGTACTATTGAATTATTTGATAGTACCAGTACCCCTCTCCCTACCCCCCCCCCCCTCCTCGGGAATAATCTCTTTAAACTTTAGCCAATAGAAAAAAAACCGCTTATTTGAAACTTCATTGAAGCAACCATCGGTATTCCGGTACTTCGATATACAGTTCTATGACATTGAGCTATATCTTTGATAACAAATATATCAGTCTTATGGGTCAACTATTGCAATAGCTTAAACTATGATCAAAGGTCTACTGCTTCAGAAACCATTCTTTTTGCTGATTTTAGAAACAAAAAGACAATTTTAATCATCAAATTGCAAATGTAATTGACTAACTGACAAGAAGGTATAATAATATTTAACGTAATATTTTTCTATCAATGATTTATGGCATAGAACTACGATAAAGTAATACACCGGCATTAGAATGCAGCCTATTTGTTAGCAAATCGTTTTGAAATTAAACTTTAAATTACTAGTTTTTAACAAATATTCAAATCGCGAAATGTGTAAATATGTGATAAATATGTGTAGTAAAATTATATGAATTAGATGAATTATATTGATTGGTGAATGATTTAAATTATCATTCTATCAAATATTTCGTGAGTTCGTTATCTTTTAGGAGTAGAAAATGAGAGTATATAAATAATAATCAGCAAATAAAGAGCGTTATTAAAAAGTCGAAATAATTTATGAATAATTATAAAATTTCAATAGAGCAATGTTGTTCATTATTTACAAGGTTCTCGCCCTTTTATTCAGCACTGAAATGATACATAATACTCGTATAATACCATGATGTGTTTGTTGCTGTAACATCTCTCTGCCAGGCGTACCGGTAGAACCATTTTGGTCGCCGAGTGCCTAATACAGTAAAACCTAAGGCCGGTTCCTACGTGGGCGACAGATGCGACGCTACAACAGAAACAAAATTTCAAACAACTTAAATGTATAAGCGTTGGAGCGTTCTTAGTGGGCGACAGCAGCGACAACAATTTACAATGTACAACGTTATGGCGATGCAAGCTTGTCGCTGGTGTCGCTCCCGTCGCTCTCGTCGCGTCGCATCTGTCGCCCACGTAGGAACCGGCCTAAGAGTGTCGAACTAGAGTGCTATTGAAATGTCGAACTAAGGGAGTATGTGGAACATTTTACCATAGGGAGTATTAAATCATGACTTGAATTTAGGAAACAATAAACTTCAACGAAACCATAACTTTATTGAACTTTAACATAACCAACATTCAAATCATTCACCACTCTGTTCATATATTCACCTTTGTCAATAATGAACATGGACACTATCGGTCATTACTAACATGTTAAGATGTCATAAACCATGTCGAACTATAAGGAGTGTCGAACAAACGAGAGTCGGTCTATCGAAGTTCCACTGTAACCTCGATGTTACAAAAAACCTCGATGTTACAAAAAACCTCGATGTTACAAAAAACCTCGAGGTTCCTGTAATGATCGAAGTTTGACAAAACAATTCAGTTGATCTTGGACCCAGGAAGTTTAAATATAGGTTATAATTGAAACATCTGTTCTTCCTGATTTACTAGCATTTTGTGATAACGACAGATGTCTAATGATTCAATCAATTAAATCAATTAAATTGTTTTAATTACCTTTCTTCCATAAGATTAACATTGAAATTTTGAAAGCCTGTAGGGCTTATCCCAGGGGGTCGATATAATAGTATTCTGTTCATCAGCAGGACAATGTATTTTAAAAGGTATGAGCGGGATTCTCTTACGATGCACACAAGCTGAGAAAAAAGGAGAAAAGAATCATGCTTGCATCTTCTTATATAATAAAAGAGTGCATTTAAAGGTCTAGAGAGAGAACTACTGAACGGATCGAGGCCGTTTTGTTGTCTATGGATTTCTTATCGTCCCTATATGATAGCAAAAATATGGAATCCCTTGGAAAATGCTTTATAACTCCGTGAAATGAAAATTAGACCTTATTTAGACCAATCTAAGACGTCAATTTGTCGATTTGTTTACTGCTCCAGGTGATCCTATACCACTTCTGATTTACAAGGTAGTTTTTGTAAACAAAACAGACAACTTTAATCCTCATTGACAGATAACAAATTAAACAAGACACTGAGGTTGCAGTTATTTTTAAAGCAGTAAATTAAATTTTTAACAGCTGGTGCTTGGACCAAATTTTGTGTGATATACTATAAAGAAAGTTTACCTATTATAACCTAGATGATTGAATTTATGTATTTTTATTTAAACTTATAAGTAGTTATATTAATATTTGTTTACATATATGTTTTTATATCTAGACCATAAATTAAAGAGGTTTATATTCTGAAAAATAAACAAAAACATAAGTTAATCTGTTGATTGTAAATACTCACCATGGTATTTTAACACTTTTATTTTTTTTGTAACTACGTAATTTAGATTCTTAAAATGTATAAAATGTAGGCTTATGCTTTTACATGTTTAACAATTATTTTTTTCTCACTGATATAAAAAATGAAGTACAAAAATGTAAAGATGCAGAACTATGTACTATGAATAAATAAGTAATGAAGTATACAAGAAGGTCTCGAAGAAATATCATGAATAAAAAGGATATGGAATAAAGTGCAAACAAAAGACAAAGACAAAAATATTTTCAATAGCGTTTTAATGACTGTAAAAACCTACTATATGATTGAGAGACTTAGAGGACAATGCACGTCCAGTAGCACTTAGTACGCCCAGGGATGTACTTCTACCATTACATGATATACTTAAGTCAGAACTTGAAAGCAAGGTTCGCTTGGATTTCATAAGTCCTATGGAAGAGCTCAGGATCTGGTGCTCAGCGATGGTGGTGGTACCAATACCTAATGGGGACGTTAGACTCATGGATCTACAAACTTAATTAAAGAGGCAAAAGTGATTATTGCCAGAGATTGAAGAAACACTTGGTCAGATTTACGAATCTGAGTGTTTGTCAAATTGAATACGAAATCCACACTGGGAAATTACATATTGGACCCTGAGGCAGCGAAATAAACTATACCAATAAATGGTAAAATAACTGGAATAGAATAAGAGGAAAGATGGTCGAAAAAACTTTATTATCTTGGGGTTTTTCAATAGATAAGTCCAATAAGGCCTACTATATTTCAAAATCATTTTATAGTAAACTATTTATTAACTTATAAACCATTACTGTTATATAACTATATATTGTTCACATTGCTAAAGAAATGGAAACACGAAAGAACATTGGAAACATTGGAAAGAAATGGAAAAGTATGTCGTCAGGAGTAAATCGTGTTTATAGATTAACAGTAAATTAGCTATGCATTATGTTATGAATTATGTTTCATAAATTACATTCAGACTTGAAAAATCATCATATGCATGGATAATCATAATAAAAATTACCCGTCATTTTTGACGGGCTGTTTGCTAGTAATTATATATAGCAGATACTCGGCATACTCAAGATACAGAAGGCAGTATTTTACTATTAATTTCTTAGAGATATTAAAAACAAATGAACTAAATATAGCGTATATGTGCGAAGAACGAAGGAAATTAACTTAAAAATTACCGGTAAATGCTAGAAGGAAACTAAATTAAATAATTACACTGAGAAAAATCCATACACTAGATTGCATGTAATTACTGATTTAACAGGATTCTTGTTGTAGCTACATGCCGACTGGGGCAAACACCAGAAACACACATTCTGGCTTGGGCCCACCTCTAGTGGTGTAATGTAAAAACTGTTGAAACTAGATTCCATGCGTTACTCATGCTACACATGTTGGCACCACAAGCGAAGCTGGTGTGTGTAAATCAATGACGTAATAGTTAACCCTAGATCATACTAGTGACATTTGTTTACTCTAGAAATCTAGAGCCTTCCATTACACTAGTTTTCTTGTAACGCCCCCAGTTAGTAAAGCGTAGCGCAAACAAACTTTAAAGACTGAACACCCAGCCAATGCTAGGGTGTGCAACGTACCCCAGCCGTACCCGTGGTGGGCTCAAGATTACTATGCGTTTGACAAATAACCGCGCTTGCGCAGTTGCATGGTTGCATCATTCTCGGTCTGATCCTCTCCATTCCGTCTTTTAGTTCCAAATTTACAGCCCTGGGATCAGGACCTATTCCTAAGTTATAAAGTGAGTTTCTAAGTGTCTATTAGTTCCTAAGTTGTCGTTATAGACGAAGAAACTTACTCGAAGAAGCTACTCGATGAGTGGGTGCATTATGTGAGGTCCCTGTCTCAAGATAGTGATATAGTGATATAGTGGGTGCTCTCCTGTTTACAGGACAATTTAAAAGTGAGTTAACGGAATTGTTAAGTTTATTCGCTAAGTAAAATAATTAGCTCTACTCTCTTATAAATGTTTCGATCAACACAGCAGTGGAATAAAGGACCGACATCCGTTGTAACAGTCGTGAGTAGTTTAATGAATAGTTTTACTGAATCGTTTGTATTAGGTATTAGGTATTGATATTTATATTTTATTTAAATATCATTCTTATATAAATATTTAAGTATAATTTAATAAGTGTTAAATATTTATTACAATGATATTAGTTTCATAGTTTTTTTTTTTTATGAGTATGGATAAGTTTTGTTTTGCTTTCAGCAAATTTTTTCTCCTTGCTTAGCAATACGCTCAGGGATCACAATTTCAGCTTAACGTGAGCTTACTGATTTATATTACGGAAAATATAAATAATATAGATATCTTTAGATTTTATTTCAAATGCTAATTGAAATATTTTTCGTAATATAAATCGGTATAAGAGGCCGTCCATAAATTACGCTATCGCTTTTTGGCCATTTTTGAACCCCCCCCCTCTCTAAAATCATCCTACGATCATAATTTGGCTGACCCATCCCCCTCTCGGAAAAGTGACGTCATTTTAACAAACCTCCGTTTTAAGTAAAAATAATGCTTTTTAAACGTCACATGGTAAACTAAAAACATTGACAAATCAAATCTAAATTTACCTTCAGAAACAAAGCCAAAATGACTTTCTCAATGGCGTATACTTTAATCTGTGTACTGCACTGTATTTTAAGGCGTTTGTAAAATAACACCTTAAAATAGTCTAATTTATTTTATAGATAATTATTTTATAGTAGTCGAGTTGTGTTAGAATATATCATTGTTTTACTGTTAAAATTTGATATAAAACATCATATTTAAAATGACGTCATATCAAAGCCGACCCCCCTTGCACATAACCTTACCGTCATTTTCAATCTGGACCCTCCCCCCCTATTTTCAGATGATAATTTATGGACGACCCCTAATGTAATAATTTGTTTTATGAATAAATAAGAAACAAATTTTACTCTTTTGTTTTTTTATTTGCAGCCACATTCACAAAGTAAGTTATTAAGTTAATTCTTATTGAAAACTATTAGGCCTCAATACATTTTTATTTACAAAGTCTGATGAAAATTTGATTATTAAAAAATCTTTTATTTTTCTTTATATTTTTATTACATTTGAACTATACTTGTATTGGATAATGGCACCCCCATTTACAGTAGTAAAGTTCGGGTTAAAACATTTTCTCACAACAAAACTGGGTAGGAAAATAATTATACTTGTCATAAAGATTGTTTTTACTAATTTTACCAAGTTTTAACATAAAAAATTTAATTTTTAAACCACAACAGAAGTGAAATAATATGGTAGCCGGTTTTTCACCCTATTTAAAAGATAAAATATATTAACGTATGACGACTTTTAGTTTGAATGGAAGTTTTATACTTGTAGTCTACTTATATAGCTGCAGTAATCTAAGGCGAGCTACTCATTAAACTAGTGAGTATATATTTCCCTGCCTTTGGTATGAAGTACAATTTATTTTACAAAGCTCTTCTTATTGGAATTCAATATCACTAATTTAAAATTAATAGCTTCAAATAATCCAATAAAAAATAAAATAATCAAAAAGTAAATGAAGTACAATATTTTAAGACAAATAATGATAAATTGGGGACAGTAAAAATAGTTTCCCTATAGTGTATTGAATTTATTTGGTGTTGTCATTTAGGTTGTGAATGGACATAGCCTACTTGAGTAGAGAGAATGTGATGGCAGGGGTTTGGCACTAGACAGTACTGTGGTCGCAACTAGAAAGGGTGGAACACGTACTAGACGCGAAGAGAGGTGGCTGCTAGCTGGCTGGGGTCTAGCGCTAGACAGTACTGTGGTCGCAACTAGAAAGGGTGGAACGCAAACTAGACACGAAGAGAGGTGGCTGCTAGCTGGCTGGGGTCTGGCACCAGACAGTACTGTGGTTCCAACTAGGCAGAGTGTAATGCACACCAGAGCTGTATGTCTGTTACCACAAGAATTAAAGAGATAGTTATTACGTCATCAGGTTGTGACGTCACACGTATAGCCTAGGATATCCTGTGGAGCACGCTAGCCGTGGCTGGAGACATGACACTAGACCTGTCTGGTGGTATCCTCAAGATTGCTTCTCGGTCTGCAAATAACAGTTTTTAATGTGACGGCCTCATTTTTTTTGTGGACACCACAAGGCATTTTTCTCAGTGTAGAGCAGAGGCTGATGTGAACCCCCCCCCCCCCCCCCACCACCCGTGGGAATTTTCGACAAATACATTTTTGTGTTTGTATTGACATGTACTTTATGGGTTTAGGTGTTAGCCACTTAAAAATTACAGCATATCCCGAAAAATACGAAAACACCATGGAAAATATAAAATCTACTACTGTATCATCATTAAAATAATTCAGTTTCAAAATATTTTGACAGAAAACCTAACAGTTTTACTTGGCCAATTTTATTAATTAATGGATCGTTCTGAAGCTCTCTATTTTAGATTTCCAAATAATTATGATTTTCTTTAGATTAATGGTGAAAAAGTGAAATTGCGTGTTTTAGTGCATGTGGTTAAAATTCCCGGAACGGTGAAATATATTTTTTACCATTATAGATAAAGTTACAAGACTTGGTATATCAATAATGGCCACAAATGTCTCTTCTTTTAAGCTATGATCACTTTTTTATCCCTTAAAGGGGACGGCCCACAAGGAGTCAGACAAAATTCTTAAACAGCAGCATAGGACAAATTTGGAATCAAATTAAAGGTCCCAACCAGCAGAGTACAATGCCGCAAACTAGACATGAAATGTATGACCGAGACGGAAATGGTAGGCAAAGTTTCCATTAAAATTATATAGGTAAAACTTAAAAATTCAATAACTTTCTTTATACTCAACCTTTTGACATCGGGTTGGTGGCTTTTTACTCCAAATTCAAAGAAGTTTAAAACTATGTATGATGTGACAGAGGCCAGAGAAATTTTAATTCAAACACCCTCTATGGGATGTCCCCCTTGGAAGTCTTACAGAAATCTGCTGTGGCCTTTGTCAAATCATACGTCATCATCTTAAAACGTCTTTGCATTTGGAGTAATCAGCCACAAACCCGACGTTAAAAAGTTGAGTATAAAGAAATAATGTATCATTATCCGAGATAAAGAAATTATAAATTGCAGTAAAAGGCTTATGGATTTAGATCTTATGATACTTTAAAATATGTTTCTTTGGAAACCTGTAATTTTATTTAAATATAAATATGGACTGAATCTATTTGGATACTGATAATTATTTTAATTATACAAAATTTAAAATACAAAACCAATTTTGATTAATTATTTATTTTAAAGTATTAATTATTCGATTAATTACGATGTATGAAACCTATGCTTATTTAATACACTAAGTTTTTTTGTGTCTGGGAACTCCAATAATTTTCGAATGATTTTTAAGTTTTAGGTTTGATTGAATAGTTTCTGCCAAAGAAAAATGAGAATCAGACGTAAAACAAATAAAGCGTTTTCCATAACAGGGAAAAAACTTTGGTTTTAGTAAAAAATAAATATGGTGTATTTCGCGGTTTTTGAGAGTTGGTGGAGCATTACCTAAGCCTGACTCTGAGTGATACCACCTGCATAACAGCTTTGGCATTAAGATGCCTAGCGTAGAAGCTAAGGCGCTTGCTTTTATCTGCTGTATTATTACACCAGTGACATACGATTAGAAAACAACTCTTACGACTTGCAAATATTTTAATTTTTTGCAGTTTAATAGCTTAAAATTATTTTTCTAATTGTTAAAATAGATTACATCCTTTTATTAGTAGGGGATACAAAACTAAGTTTTGCACATATTTTGTATGATGCTGATGGTGATATATTAAGAATTAACGTAAAAGAGTTATTAAGGACCAACTCAGCATGAAGTAAATTCTACCCCACAAAACCTTCAACCGTTGACGAACCGTTCAAGTCTCATCATGAATAGTCTCATAAAAGAATGGAACTGCTTTCTGTCATTAACCTTAATGTTGGAGCTATTATAGTGAAAGAGACAAATCTACTGGTACATTTTCATTATATAACTTTTTGCCTGTTTAATTCTGTTTCCTCTCTTGAGGGATAATGGGTCAATATTTTATCAGGCTGTTGTCTAAAGTGTTAGCGTTCGCATATTATGGAACATTTATTTACAATTGTACATTAGCATAGCAGATGTTTGAAATAATCAACCCCTATCCCAATGTCATTCAAATGAGAAAATTTTAATTGAATTTTTAGATAACACCCTTATTTTAAGTCCGATTCTCGTCATTCTTGGCTTAAACAACTACAGACGAAGCCTATCCAACGACGCAAAAAAAAATTGAAAATCGATACCTAGTCTGCATTACCAGGTAGCTTGTTCCATAAGAGCAATGTAAAATTTAAAACATTACTGTGAGTTTGTTTTTCGTTGGAACAACTCAACTTGCAAACTTGAAGTCATTTTAAATGTTACAATAGTAAGTAGTGTAAAATTGCGGCCGCTGGCCCAGTTCAAGGTCACCTGAGGGATGACGTCATCGAGGTCAATGACCTCACCGATGACGTCATCGATGACGTCATCGATGACGCAATCGATGACGTCATCACTAATGACGTCATTTCGATGACGTCACACCCATGACGTCACAGAAATGACGTGCTGATGACGTCATCACCCCTTACGTCATCAAAATGACGTCACCAACGCCACTGAGGTCAAGGTCATGCCGAAACTTAAAATTTTTTGGCACTTTTGCTGTTTATCGCACTACGCTCCGAGTTTCAGTCAGAGTCCCCGTGACCTTGACCACTTGGAGCGAATTTTCGACGAGAAACGGCAAAAGTGCCAAGTTAAACTCGAGTTTCTGACATGACTCTGCCTAAATGGGCAATCGGTTATCCCTCAGGTGACCTTGAACCAGTACAACGCCCGCAATTTCATGTTACTGCGACCTTGAAAACTTAACAACGGAGCGCCGACACCGATGCGCACCCCACGACAGCCACCGAGTGACTGACTGTCAGGCTCTGTGTATGCTAGGTATATCGGCTTGAGAGACTAAGACTCTAAACTGTCAGGAATGGGAGTAACTAACTGAATTTTGCAAGGAAAAGTCATTTCATCCAATATTTTAAACAAATCCTCATCAGTAAAACTGACATTAGTCTGTTTTGTATAAAACTTAGGGTGTCCGCGCAACAGTTTGCGCCACTTAGCTAAAGTTGAAACTCTCTTAACTTTGAGTGGTGGACAGTGAGCAACTAATAAAGTCCTAACACGGCTAAGTTTCTTACCTAAAGTGTCCTGCGACATGGCTTCACCTCACAAAAGTCCGCACAATACTGAGAGACTGCTTGTAGCGCATGAGTCAAGGGAAAAGAGGTGGGGGAAACAGCAGGAGTGGGGGAAGGTCACAGTGGCGGGGGAAGGTGAGGTGGTACGCTGGAGTATCGCATCACTTCACCATGAGCTGTCCTACAGTCAACACACTGTTCTCTTGGCCCGAGTTGGCACTAGAAGAAACATTTCTGTACAGCTTAGGCTGTGAGAGTCGAGGAAGCAAAGTCAAAGTGGAAATTGCGTTAAACTCCAAGATGAAGAGTCTCCTAAACAAACTAATTGTATCCCTGCAATCCCCTATAACTTTAGAGAAATACCACTTTATAAAGCGACACCTTAGTCTTTGGCAAAACGAATTGGAATTGAAAAAGATTACAGTAAAATTAATTTAACTTAAAACTTGGACTGGACACTCATGGCGATACCACGTGGCGTGCAAACGCCACCCTAAACATTACAAGTTAGGTTATTGAGCACCTCTGGTACGATAACCGACGTGCTAGAGTTAAAGTGTGATGACCTTGAGTCAAAACACTGAAATACTACAAGTCGATATCGTCCCAGAGTTAAAGTGTAGTGACCTACATTCAGAACTTGTAAAATTACTTACATATAGAGAGCTAGAGAACAGCGAGACGCACCGCATGGAAGCCGGAGACATACTGGCGAAGCAGTGTTGTGCAGCCTAGGGACCCAGTTGTGGTGGGGGTATAGCCAACACTTAGAGTACAAGTGTTGTGGGTGACCTCGAGGGTGACCTTGAACCAGCTCGAGAAGTGACCCGTACTCTAGGTATATGGGAAGTGGTGGGGGAAATCTCAAGGTCATTCAAATGGAGTTTAAAAAAAGTCAAAGAGTAGAGAGACTATTCTACTCTTCAGAGTCCTCGTGACCTTGAGGATTTGGAGCCAATTTCTACGAGAAATAGCAAAAGTGCAGTAGCACCGTTTTGGTGCTACCTTAAATGTAAATGTTAATTAGTCCCTTAAATGTTAAAGTGTGATGACCTTGAGCATAAGAGTTAAAGTTTTCTTGGGGAGACAATTCGATGTTGTCCCAGAGTTAAAGTGTTAAGACCTTGAGTCAAAACACAGAAATATTACAAGTCGATGTTGTCTCATAGTTAAAGTGTGGCGACCTTGAGTAAAACTCAGAAATATTTAACCTATGTTGTTCCAAAGTTAAAGTGTGGTGACCTTGAGGAAAAAATTAGAAATATTTACCCCATGTTGGCCCAGAGTTAAAGTGTAATGACCTTGAGTCTGTCATGTGACACTGCTCGGGTGACCTTGAACTGGCCCGGCTGCCTTACTCTAACCATTACTGCAACCGCGATGTGCACCCTACGACAGACACCGAGCGACTGACTATTAGGCTCCGCGTAATCTAGGTATATGGGAAGTGGTGGGGGGGGGGGGGAATTGCGATGACCTTGGGAAACTTGAAAATGTCACGCCAGGTAGCACCGTTTTGGTGCTACCTTAAATGTAGATGTTAAAGTGTAATGACCTTGAGTAAAAAAAACATAGAAATAATACAAGTCGATATTGTCCCAGAGTTAAAGTGTGGTGACCTTGAGTGAAAACATAGAAATATTACAAGTTGATGTCGTCCCAAAGGTAAAGTGTGGTGACCTTGAGCATAAGAACTAAAGTTTTCTTGGTATGACAAGTTTAAGTAGATTCAGAGTTAAAGTGTGGCGACCTTGAGTGAAAACATAACAACATTACAATTTGAAGTCGTCCCAGAGGTAAAGTATTATGACCTTGAGTGAAAACACAGAAAAACCACAAGTCGATGTCGTCCCAGAGTTAAAGTGTGGTGACCTTGAGGGAAAAGTTCTGAAATATTTTAGCCTATGTTGGTCCAGAGTTAAAGTGTAGTGACCTTGAGCATTTGTCTTGGTATGACAATTTGATGTTGCACCAGAGTTAAAGTGTTGGGACCTTGAGTGAAAACATAGAAATATTACAAGTTGATGTCGTCCCAGAGGTAAAGTGTGATGACCTTGAGTCAAAACACAGAGAAACCACAAGTCGATGTCGTCCCAGAGTTAAAGTGTGGTGACCTTGAGGGAAAAATTCTGAAATATTTAGCCTATGTTGGTCCAGAGTTAAAGTGTAGTGACCTTGAGCTGAAAAACTTGTAAAATACTTACATCAATAGAGACGGTAATCCCCGCTCTCACCCCTGCGCCCCAGTGGCGCCCCCAACCCTGCGCCCCTGGTAGCACCCCCACCCCTGCGCCACCGATGGCGCCCCTGGGTGTGGTAGCCCGGTGGAGATATAAGGCGGCCCCGCTCATAGCCGGCTCACAGCCCGTCCCCGTGCGTTGAGCTACCTAAAGGTTTGAGCAAACACTTAGAAATATTTACTCTTCGTACGATCAGAGTTAAAGTTTTCATCTCAACAGACGTACCCCCAGGTTTGAACCAACACTTGGAAAAATTTACTCATGGTACAACAGTTTTATGTTTTCGCCAAATAAGTGTAAGTGTGGTAAATTGAACTGGCTAAAATGTTATAATTTGCTAAGTTTGTATTGTTGTACATGATAAATCCTAAACTTTAACTTATAACCGTACAGCAGAGTGCCAAAACCAGTGTGCACCCCACGACAGTCGCAGAGCGACTGACCGTACGGCTACGGGTGGCCTAGGTATAAGGAAAGTGGTGGGGGGAATTGCGATGACCTTGGGGACTTTAACAATTGTGACTATAGGTAAAACTTAAGTTTTCGTTATTTCAACCTAAGGTCTTGGCTTTTCGCGTTTCAGAGTGTATTAAAGCGATCTAGCTATTAATTGTAAAATTGATTTCTTAAAAGATAGTCATTTTTACGCTGGGTGTTGGTAAATTTGTTAGAGTCCTGATTGCCCATACAAAACCAAACTTTTTTATTATTCAATATTTCAGTCTGGGATTTCGGATTTACATGTTTCAGCGTATTTTAGAGTGTTTAAGCTTATCTTAAAAATTTGAAAAACTTTAACATTTTTTACAGTTGACTGATAGAATATTTCTGTCAGGAGTGACTATAGGTAAAATTTAAGTTTTCGTTATTTCAACCTAAGGTCTTGGCTTTTCGCGTTTCAGAGTGTATTAAAGCGATCTAGCTATTAATTGAAAAATTGATTTCTTAAAAGATAGTCATTTTTACGCTGGGTGTTGGTAAATTTGTTAGAGTCCAGATTGCCCATACAAAACCAAACTTTTTTATTATTCAATATTTCAGTCTGGGATTTCGGATTTACATGTTTCGGCGTATTTTAGAGTGTTTAAGCTTATCTTAAAAATTTGAAAAACTTTAACATTTTTTACAGTTGACTGATAGAATATTTCTGTCAGGAGTGACTATAGGTAAAATTTAAGTTTTCGTTATTTCAACCTAAGGTCTTGGCTTTTCGCGTTTCAGAGTGTATTAAAGCGATCTAGCTATTAATTGAAAAATTGATTTCTTAAAAGATAGTCATTTTTACGCTGGGTGTTGGTAAATTTGTTAGAGTCCAGATTGCCCATACAAAACCAAACTTTTCTATTATTCAATATTTCAGTCTGGGATTTCGGATTTACATGTTTCAGCGTATTTTAGAGTGTTTAAGCTTATCTTAAAAATTTGAAAAACTTTAACATTTTTTACTAAAATTTGCGAATTGACTGATAGAATATTTCACTAAGTCACGAGTTTTTATTGTTGTACATGATAAATCCTAAACTTTAACTTAAAACCGTACAGCAGAGTGCCGACACCAGTGTGCACCCCACGACAGTCGCAAAGCGACTGACCGTACGGCTCCGGGTGCCCTATGTATAAGGTAAGTGGTGGGGGGAATTGCGATGACCTTGGGGACTTTAACAATTGTGACTATACGTAAAATTTCGTTGTTCATTATATCAACCTAAGGTCTTGGCTTTTCGCGTTTCAGAGTGTAGTAAAGCGATTTAGCTATTAATTGTAAAATTGATTTCTTAAAAGATAGTCATTTTTACGATGGGTGTTGGTAAATTTGTTAGAGTCCTGATTGCCCATACAAAACCAAACTTTTTTATTATTCAATATTTCAGTCTGGGATTTCGGATTTACATGTTTCAGCGTATTTTAGAGTGTTTAAGCTTATCTTAAAAATTTGAAAAACTTTAACATTTTTTACAGTTGACTGATAGAATATTTCTGTCAGGAGTGACTATAGGTAAAATTTTAGTTTTCGTTATTTCAACCTAAGGTCTTGGCTTTTCGCGTTTCAGAGTGTATTAAAGCGATCTAGCTATTAATTGTAAAATTGATTTCTTAAAAGATAGTCATTTTTACGCTGGGTGTTGGTAAATTTGTTAGAGTCCAGATTGCCCATACAAAACCAAACTTTTTTATTATTCAATATTTCAGTCTGGGATTTCGGATTTACATGTTTCAGCGTATTTTAGAGTGTTTAAGCTTATCTTAAAAATTTGAAAAACTTTAACATTTTTTACAGTTGACTGATAGAATATTTCTGTCAGGAGTGACTATAGGTAAAATTTAAGTTTTCGTTATTTCAACCTAAGGTCTTGGCTTTTCGCGTTTCAGAGTGTATTAAAGCGATCTAGCTATTAATTGAAAAATTGATTTCTTAAAAGATAGTCATTTTTACGCTGGGTGTTGGTAAATTTGTTAGAGTCCAGATTGCCCATACAAAACCAAACTTTTTTATTATTCAATATTTCAGTCTGGGATTTCGGATTTACATGTTTCAGCGTATTTTAGAGTGTTTAAGCTTATCTTAAAAATTTGAAAAACTTTAACATTTTTTACTAAAATTTGCGAATTGACTGATAGAATATTTCACTAAGTCACGAGTTTTTATTGTTGTACATGATAAATCCTAAACTTTAACTTAAAACCGTACAGCAGAGTGCCGACACCAGTGTGCACCCCACGACAGTCGCAAAGCGACTGACCGTACGGCTCCGGGTGCCCTATGTATAAGGTAAGTGGTGGGGGGAATTGCGATGACCTTGGGGACTTTAACAATTGTGACTATACGTAAAATTTCGTTGTTCATTATATCAACCTAAGGTCTTGGCTTTTCGCGTTTCAGAGTGTATTAAAGCGATTTAGCTATTAATTGTAAAATTGATTTCTTAAAAGATAGTCATTTTTACGCTGGGTGTTGGTAAATTTGTTAGAGTCCTGATTGCCCATACAAAACCAAACTTTTTTATTATTCAATATTTCAGTCTGGGATTTCGGATTTACATGTTTCAGCGTATTTTAGAGTGTTTAAGCTTATCTTAAAAATTTGAAAAACTTTAACATTTTTTACAGTTGACTGATAGAATATTTCTGTCAGGAGTGACTATAGGTAAAATTTTAGTTTTCGTTATTTCAACCTAAGGTCTTGGCTTTTCGCGTTTCAGAGTGTATTAAAGCGATCTAGCTATTAATTGAAAAATTGATTTCTTAAAAGATAGTCATTTTTACGCTGGGTGTTGGTAAATTTGTTAGAGTCCTGATTGCCCATACAAAACCAAACTTTTTTATTATTCAATATTTCAGTCTGAGATTTCGGATTTACATGTTTCGGCGTATTTTAGAGTGTTTAAGCTTATCTTAAAAATTTGAAAAACTTTAACATTTTTTACAGTTGACTGATAGAATATTTCTGTCAGGAGTGACTATAGGTAAAATTTAAGTTTTCGTTATTTCAACCTAAGGTCTTGGCTTTTCGCGTTTCAGAGTGTATTAAAGCGATCTAGCTATTAATTGAAAAATTGATTTCTTAAAAGATAGTCATTTTTACGCTGGGTGTTGGTAAATTTGTTAGAGTCCAGATTGCCCATACAAAACCAAACTTTTCTATTATTCAATATTTCAGTCTGGGATTTCGGATTTACATGTTTCAGCGTATTTTAGAGTGTTTAAGCTTATCTTAAAAATTTGAAAAACTTTAACATTTTTTACTAAAATTTGCGAATTGACTGATAGAATATTTCACTAAGTCACGAGTTTTTATTGTTGTACATGATAAATCCTAAACTTTAACTTAAAACCGTACAGCAGAGTGCCGACACCAGTGTGCACCCCACGACAGTCGCAAAGCGACTGACCGTACGGCTCCGGGTGCCCTATGTATAAGGTAAGTGGTGGGGGGAATTGCGATGACCTTGGGGACTTTAACAATTGTGACTATACGTAAAATTTCGTTGTTCATTATATCAACCTAAGGTCTTGGCTTTTCGCGTTTCAGAGTGTAGTAAAGCGATTTAGCTATTAATTGTAAAATTGATTTCTTAAAAGATAGTCATTTTTACGATGGGTGTTGGTAAATTTGTTAGAGTCCTGATTGCCCATACAAAACCAAACTTTTTTATTATTCAATATTTCAGTCTGGGATTTCGGATTTACATGTTTCAGCGTATTTTAGAGTGTTTAAGCTTATCTTAAAAATTTGAAAAACTTTAACATTTTTTACAGTTGACTGATAGAATATTTCTGTCAGGAGTGACTATAGGTAAAATTTTAGTTTTCGTTATTTCAACCTAAGGTCTTGGCTTTTCGCGTTTCAGAGTGTATTAAAGCGATCTAGCTATTAATTGTAAAATTGATTTCTTAAAAGATAGTCATTTTTACGCTGGGTGTTGGTAAATTTGTTAGAGTCCAGATTGCCCATACAAAACCAAACTTTTTTATTATTCAATATTTCAGTCTGGGATTTCGGATTTACATGTTTCAGCGTATTTTAGAGTGTTTAAGCTTATCTTAAAAATTTGAAAAACTTTAACATTTTTTACAGTTGACTGATAGAATATTTCTGTCAGGAGTGACTATAGGTAAAATTTAAGTTTTCGTTATTTCAACCTAAGGTCTTGGCTTTTCGCGTTTCAGAGTGTATTAAAGCGATCTAGCTATTAATTGAAAAATTGATTTCTTAAAAGATAGTCATTTTTACGCTGGGTGTTGGTAAATTTGTTAGAGTCCAGATTGCCCATACAAAACCAAACTTTTTTATTATTCAATATTTCAGTCTGGGATTTCGGATTTACATGTTTCAGCGTATTTTAGAGTGTTTAAGCTTATCTTAAAAATTTGAAAAACTTTAACATTTTTTACTAAAATTTGCGAATTGACTGATAGAATATTTCACTAAGTCACGAGTTTTTATTGTTGTACATGATAAATCCTAAACTTTAACTTAAAACCGTACAGCAGAGTGCCGACACCAGTGTGCACCCCACGACAGTCGCAAAGCGACTGACCGTACGGCTCCGGGTGCCCTATGTATAAGGTAAGTGGTGGGGGGAATTGCGATGACCTTGGGGACTTTAACAATTGTGACTATACGTAAAATTTCGTTGTTCATTATATCAACCTAAGGTCTTGGCTTTTCGCGTTTCAGAGTGTATTAAAGCGATTTAGCTATTAATTGTAAAATTGATTTCTTAAAAGATAGTCATTTTTACGCTGGGTGTTGGTAAATTTGTTAGAGTCCTGATTGCCCATACAAAACCAAACTTTTTTATTATTCAATATTTCAGTCTGGGATTTCGGATTTACATGTTTCAGCGTATTTTAGAGTGTTTAAGCTTATCTTAAAAATTTGAAAAACTTTAACATTTTTTACAGTTGACTGATAGAATATTTCTGTCAGGAGTGACTATAGGTAAAATTTTAGTTTTCGTTATTTCAACCTAAGGTCTTGGCTTTTCGCGTTTCAGAGTGTATTAAAGCGATCTAGCTATTAATTGAAAAATTGATTTCTTAAAAGATAGTCATTTTTACGCTGGGTGTTGGTAAATTTGTTAGAGTCCTGATTGCCCATACAAAACCAAACTTTTTTATTATTCAATATTTCAGTCTGGGATTTCGGATTTACATGTTTCGGCGTATTTTAGAGTGTTTAAGCTTATCTTAAAAATTTGAAAAACTTTAACATTTTTTACAGTTGACTGATAGAATATTTCTGTCAGGAGTGACTATAGGTAAAATTTAAGTTTTCGTTATTTCAACCTAAGGTCTTGGCTTTTCGCGTTTCAGAGTGTATTAAAGCGATCTAGCTATTAATTGAAAAATTGATTTCTTAAAAGATAGTCATTTTTACGCTGGGTGTTGGTAAATTTGTTAGAGTCCAGATTGCCCATACAAAACCAAACTTTTCTATTATTCAATATTTCAGTCTGGGATTTCGGATTTACATGTTTCAGCGTATTTTAGAGTGTTTAAGCTTATCTTAAAAATTTGAAAAACTTTAACATTTTTTACTAAAATTTGCGAATTGACTGATAGAATATTTCACTAAGTCACGAGTTTTTATTGTTGTACATGATAAATCCTAAACTTTAACTTAAAACCGTACAGCAGAGTGCCGACACCAGTGTGCACCCCACGACAGTCGCAAAGCGACTGACCGTACGGCTCCGGGTGCCCTATGTATAAGGTAAGTGGTGGGGGGAATTGCGATGACCTTGGGGACTTTAACAATTGTGACTATACGTAAAATTTCGTTGTTCATTATATCAACCTAAGGTCTTGGCTTTTCGCGTTTCAGAGTGTAGTAAAGCGATTTAGCTATTAATTGTAAAATTGATTTCTTAAAAGATAGTCATTTTTACGATGGGTGTTGGTAAATTTGTTAGAGTCCTGATTGCCCATACAAAACCAAACTTTTTTATTATTCAATATTTCAGTCTGGGATTTCGGATTTACATGTTTCAGCGTATTTTAGAGTGTTTAAGCTTATCTTAAAAATTTGAAAAACTTTAACATTTTTTACAGTTGACTGATAGAATATTTCTGTCAGGAGTGACTATAGGTAAAATTTTAGTTTTCGTTATTTCAACCTAAGGTCTTGGCTTTTCGCGTTTCAGAGTGTATTAAAGCGATCTAGCTATTAATTGTAAAATTGATTTCTTAAAAGATAGTCATTTTTACGCTGGGTGTTGGTAAATTTGTTAGAGTCCAGATTGCCCATACAAAACCAAACTTTTTTATTATTCAATATTTCAGTCTGGGATTTCGGATTTACATGTTTCAGCGTATTTTAGAGTGTTTAAGCTTATCTTAAAAATTTGAAAAACTTTAACATTTTTTACAGTTGACTGATAGAATATTTCTGTCAGGAGTGACTATAGGTAAAATTTAAGTTTTCGTTATTTCAACCTAAGGTCTTGGCTTTTCGCGTTTCAGAGTGTATTAAAGCGATCTAGCTATTAATTGAAAAATTGATTTCTTAAAAGATAGTCATTTTTACGCTGGGTGTTGGTAAATTTGTTAGAGTCCAGATTGCCCATACAAAACCAAACTTTTTTATTATTCAATATTTCAGTCTGGGATTTCGGATTTACATGTTTCAGCGTATTTTAGAGTGTTTAAGCTTATCTTAAAAATTTGAAAAACTTTAACATTTTTTACTAAAATTTGCGAATTGACTGATAGAATATTTCACTAAGTCACGAGTTTTTATTGTTGTACATGATAAATCCTAAACTTTAACTTAAAACCGTACAGCAGAGTGCCGACACCAGTGTGCACCCCACGACAGTCGCAAAGCGACTGACCGTACGGCTCCGGGTGCCCTATGTATAAGGTAAGTGGTGGGGGGAATTGCGATGACCTTGGGGACTTTAACAATTGTGACTATACGTAAAATTTCGTTGTTCATTATATCAACCTAAGGTCTTGGCTTTTCGCGTTTCAGAGTGTATTAAAGCGATTTAGCTATTAATTGTAAAATTGATTTCTTAAAAGATAGTCATTTTTACGCTGGGTGTTGGTAAATTTGTTAGAGTCCTGATTGCCCATACAAAACCAAACTTTTTTATTATTCAATATTTCAGTCTGGGATTTCGGATTTACATGTTTCAGCGTATTTTAGAGTGTTTAAGCTTATCTTAAAAATTTGAAAAACTTTAACATTTTTTACAGTTGACTGATAGAATATTTCTGTCAGGAGTGACTATAGGTAAAATTTTAGTTTTCGTTATTTCAACCTAAGGTCTTGGCTTTTCGCGTTTCAGAGTGTATTAAAGCGATCTAGCTATTAATTGAAAAATTGATTTCTTAAAAGATAGTCATTTTTACGCTGGGTGTTGGTAAATTGGTTAGAGTCCTGATTGCCCATACAAAACCAAACTTTTTTATTATTCAATATTTCAGTCTGGGATTTCGGATTTACATGTTTCAGCGTATTTTAGAGTGTTTAAGCTTATCTTAAAAATTTGAAAAACTTTAACATTTTTTACAGTTGACTGATAGAATATTTCTGTCAGGAGTGACTATAGGTAAAATTTAAGTTTTCGTTATTTCAACCTAAGGTCTTGGCTTTTCGCGTTTCAGAGTGTATTAAAGCGATCTAGCTATTAATTGAAAAATTGATTTCTTAAAAGATAGTCATTTTTACGCTGGGTGTTGGTAAATTTGTTAGAGTCCAGATTGCCCATACAAAACCAAACTTTTCTATTATTCAATATTTCAGTCTGGGATTTCGGATTTACATGTTTCAGCGTATTTTAGAGTGTTTAAGCTTATCTTAAAAATTTGAAAAACTTTAACATTTTTTACTAAAATTTGCGAATTGACTGATAGAATATTTCACTAAGTCACGAGTTTTTATTGTTGTACATGATAAATCCTAAACTTTAACTTAAAACCGTACAGCAGAGTGCCGACACCAGTGTGCACCCCACGACAGTCGCAAAGCGACTGACCGTACGGCTCCGGGTGCCCTATGTATAAGGTAAGTGGTGGGGGGAATTGCGATGACCTTGGGGACTTTAACAATTGTGACTATACGTAAAATTTCGTTGTTCATTATATCAACCTAAGGTCTTGGCTTTTCGCGTTTCAGAGTGTAGTAAAGCGATTTAGCTATTAATTGTAAAATTGATTTCTTAAAAGATAGTCATTTTTACGATGGGTGTTGGTAAATTTGTTAGAGTCCTGATTGCCCATACAAAACCAAACTTTTTTATTATTCAATATTTCAGTCTGGGATTTCGGATTTACATGTTTCAGCGTATTTTAGAGTGTTTAAGCTTATCTTAAAAATTTGAAAAACTTTAACATTTTTTACAGTTGACTGATAGAATATTTCTGTCAGGAGTGACTATAGGTAAAATTTAAGTTTTCGTTATTTCAACCTAAGGTCTTGGCTTTTCGCGTTTCAGAGTGTATTAAAGCGATCTAGCTATTAATTGTAAAATTGATTTCTTAAAAGATAGTCATTTTTACGCTGGGTGTTGGTAAATTTGTTAGAGTCCAGATTGCCCATACAAAACCAAACTTTTTTATTATTCAATATTTCAGTCTGGGATTTCGGATTTACATGTTTCAGCGTATTTTAGAGTGTTTAAGCTTATCTTAAAAATTTGAAAAACTTTAACATTTTTTACAGTTGACTGATAGAATATTTCTGTCAGGAGTGACTATAGGTAAAATTTAAGTTTTCGTTATTTCAACCTAAGGTCTTGGCTTTTCGCGTTTCAGAGTGTATTAAAGCGATCTAGCTATTAATTGAAAAATTGATTTCTTAAAAGATAGTCATTTTTACGCTGGGTGTTGGTAAATTTGTTAGAGTCCAGATTGCCCATACAAAACCAAACTTTTTTATTATTCAATATTTCAGTCTGGGATTTCGGATTTACATGTTTCAGCGTATTTTAGAGTGTTTAAGCTTATCTTAAAAATTTGAAAAACTTTAACATTTTTTACTAAAATTTGCGAGTTGACTGATAGAATATTTCTGTCAGGAGTGACTATAGGTAAAATTTAAGTTTTCGTTATTTCAACCTAAGGTCTTGGCTTTTCGCGTTTCAGAGTGTATTAAAGCGATCTAGCTATTAATTGAAAAATTGATTTCTTAAAAGATAGTCATTTTTACGCTGGGTGTTGGTAAATTTGTTAGAGTCCAGATTGCCCATACAAAACCAAACTTTTTTATTATTCAATATTTCAGTCTGGGATTTCGGATTTACATGTTTCAGCGTATTTTAGAGTGTTTAAGCTTATCTTAAAAATTTGAAAAACTTTAACATTTTTTACTAAAATTTGCGAATTGACTGATAGAATATTTCACTAAGTCACGAGTTTTTATTGTTGTACATGATAAATCCTAAACTTTAACTTAAAACCGTACAGCAGAGTGCCGACACCAGTGTGCACCCCACGACAGTCGCAAAGCGACTGACCGTACGGCTCCGGGTGCCCTATGTATAAGGTAAGTGGTGGGGGGAATTGCGATGACCTTGGGGACTTTAACAATTGTGACTATACGTAAAATTTCGTTGTTCATTATATCAACCTAAGGTCTTGGCTTTTCGCGTTTCAGAGTGTATTAAAGCGATTTAGCTATTAATTGTAAAATTGATTTCTTAAAAGATAGTCATTTTTACGCTGGGTGTTGGTAAATTTGTTAGAGTCCTGATTGCCCATACAAAACCAAACTTTTTTATTATTCAATATTTCAGTCTGGGATTTCGGATTTACATGTTTCAGCGTATTTTAGAGTGTTTAAGCTTATCTTAAAAATTTGAAAAACTTTAACATTTTTTACAGTTGACTGATAGAATATTTCTGTCAGGAGTGACTATAGGTAAAATTTTAGTTTTCGTTATTTCAACCTAAGGTCTTGGCTTTTCGCGTTTCAGAGTGTATTAAAGCGATCTAGCTATTAATTGAAAAATTGATTTCTTAAAAGATAGTCATTTTTACGCTGGGTGTTGGTAAATTGGTTAGAGTCCTGATTGCCCATACAAAACCAAACTTTTTTATTATTCAATATTTCAGTCTGGGATTTCGGATTTACATGTTTCAGCGTATTTTAGAGTGTTTAAGCTTATCTTAAAAATTTGAAAAACTTTAACATTTTTTACAGTTGACTGATAGAATATTTCTGTCAGGAGTGACTATAGGTAAAATTTAAGTTTTCGTTATTTCAACCTAAGGTCTTGGCTTTTCGCGTTTCAGAGTGTATTAAAGCGATCTAGCTATTAATTGTAAAATTGATTTCTTAAAAGATAGTCATTTTTACGCTGGGTGTTGGTAAATTTGTTAGAGTCCAGATTGCCCATACAAAACCAAACTTTTTTATTATTCAATATTTCAGTCTGGGATTTCGGATTTACATGTTTCAGCGTATTTTAGAGTGTTTAAGCTTATCTTAAAAATTTGAAAAACTTTAACATTTTTTACACTTGACTGATAGAATATTTCTGTCAGGAGTGACTATAGGTAAAGTTTAAGTTTTCGTTATTTCAACCTAAGGTCTTGGCTTTTCGCGTTTCAGAGTGTATTAAAGCGATCTAGCTATTAATTGAAAAATTGATTTCTTAAAAGTGTCATTTTTACGCTGGGTGTTGGTAAATTTGTTAGAGTCCAGATTGCCCATACAAAACCAAACTTTTTTATTATTCAATATTTCAGTCTGGGATTTCGGATTTACATGTTTCAGCGTATTTTAGAGTGTTTAAGCTTATCTTAAAAATTTGAAAAACTTTAACATTTTTTACTAAAATTTGCGAGTTGACTGATAGAATATTTCTGTCAGGAGTGACTATAGGTAAAATTTAAGTTTTCGTTATTTCAACCTAAGGTCTTGGCTTTTCGCGTTTCAGAGTGTATTAAAGCGATCTAGCTATTAATTGAAAAATTGATTTCTTAAAAGATAGTCATTTTTACGCTGGGTGTTGGTAAATTTGTTAGAGTCCAGATTGCCCATACAAAACCAAACTTTTTTATTATTCAATATTTCAGTCTGGGATTTCGGATTTACATGTTTCAGCGTATTTTAGAGTGTTTAAGCTTATCTTAAAAATTTGAAAAACTTTAACATTTTTTACTAAAATTTGCGAATTGACTGATAGAATATTTCACTAAGTCACGAGTTTTTATTGTTGTACATGATAAATCCTAAACTTTAACTTAAAACCGTACAGCAGAGTGCCGACACCAGTGTGCACCCCACGACAGTCGCAAAGCGACTGACCGTACGGCTCCGGGTGCCCTATGTATAAGGTAAGTGGTGGGGGGAATTGCGATGACCTTGGGGACTTTAACAATTGTGACTATACGTAAAATTTCGTTGTTCATTATATCAACCTAAGGTCTTGGCTTTTCGCGTTTCAGAGTGTATTAAAGCGATTTAGCTATTAATTGTAAAATTGATTTCTTAAAAGATAGTCATTTTTACGCTGGGTGTTGGTAAATTTGTTAGAGTCCTGATTGCCCATACAAAACCAAACTTTTTTATTATTCAATATTTCAGTCTGGGATTTCGGATTTACATGTTTCAGCGTATTTTAGAGTGTTTAAGCTTATCTTAAAAATTTGAAAAACTTTAACATTTTTTACAGTTGACTGATAGAATATTTCTGTCAGGAGTGACTATAGGTAAAATTTTAGTTTTCGTTATTTCAACCTAAGGTCTTGGCTTTTCGCGTTTCAGAGTGTATTAAAGCGATCTAGCTATTAATTGAAAAATTGATTTCTTAAAAGATAGTCATTTTTACGCTGGGTGTTGGTAAATTGGTTAGAGTCCTGATTGCCCATACAAAACCAAACTTTTTTATTATTCAATATTTCAGTCTGGGATTTCGGATTTACATGTTTCAGCGTATTTTAGAGTGTTTAAGCTTATCTTAAAAATTTGAAAAACTTTAACATTTTTTACAGTTGACTGATAGAATATTTCTGTCAGGAGTGACTATAGGTAAAATTTAAGTTTTCGTTATTTCAACCTAAGGTCTTGGCTTTTCGCGTTTCAGAGTGTATTAAAGCGATCTAGCTATTAATTGTAAAATTGATTTCTTAAAAGATAGTCATTTTTACGCTGGGTGTTGGTAAATTTGTTAGAGTCCAGATTGCCCATACAAAACCAAACTTTTTTATTATTCAATATTTCAGTCTGGGATTTCGGATTTACATGTTTCAGCGTATTTTAGAGTGTTTAAGCTTATCTTAAAAATTTGAAAAACTTTAACATTTTTTACACTTGACTGATAGAATATTTCTGTCAGGAGTGACTATAGGTAAAGTTTAAGTTTTCGTTATTTCAACCTAAGGTCTTGGCTTTTCGCGTTTCAGAGTGTATTAAAGCGATCTAGCTATTAATTGAAAAATTGATTTCTTAAAAGTGTCATTTTTACGCTGGGTGTTGGTAAATTTGTTAGAGTCCAGATTGCCCATACAAAACCAAACTTTTTTATTATTCAATATTTCAGTCTGGGATTTCGGATTTACATGTTTCAGCGTATTTTAGAGTGTTTAAGCTTATCTTAAAAATTTGAAAAACTAACATTTTTTACTAAAATTTGCGAGTTGACTGATAGAATATTTCTGTCAGGAGTGACTATAGGTAAAATTTAAGTTTTCGTTATTTCAACCTAAGGTCTTGGCTTTTCGCGTTTCAGAGTGTATTAAAGCGATCTAGCTATTAATTGTAAAATTGATTTCTTAAAAGATAGTCATTTTTTACGCTGGGTGTTGGTAAATTTGTTTAGAGTCCAGATTGCCCATACAAAACCAAACTTTTTTATTATTCAATATTTCAGTCTGGGATTTCGGATTTACATGTTTCAGCGTATTTTAGAGTGTTTAAGCTTATCTTAAAAATTTGAAAAACTTTAACACTTTTTACTAAAATTTGCGAGTTGACTGATAGAATATTTCTGTCAGGAGTGACTATAGGTAAAATTTAAGTTTTCGTTATTTCAACCTAAGGTCTTGGCTTTTCGCGTTTCAGAGTGTATTAAAGCGATCTAGCTATTAATTGTAAAATTGATTTCTTAAAAGATAGTCATTTTTACGCTGGGTGTTGGTAAATTTGTTAGAGTCCTGATTGCTCATACAAAACCAAACTTTTTTATTATTCAATATTTCAGTCTGGGATTTCGGATTTACATGTTTCAGCGTATTTTAGAATGTTTAAGCTTATCCTATAAATTTGAAAAACTTTAACATTTTATACTAAAGTTTGCGAGTTGACTGATAGAATATTTCTGTCAGGAGTGACTATAGGTAAAATTTAAGTTTTCGTTATTTCAACCTAAGGTCTTGGCTTTTCGCGTTTCAGAGTGTATTAAAGCGATCTAGCTATTAATTGTAAAATTGATTTCTTAAAAGATAGTCATTTTTACGCTGGGTGTTGGTAAATTTGTTAGAGTCCAGATTGCCCATACAAAACCAAACTTTTTTATTATTCAATATTTCAGTCTGGGATTTCGGATTTACATGTTTCAGCGTATTTTAGATCGTTTAAGCTTATCTTAGAAATTTGAAAAACTTTAACATTTTTTACAGTTGACTGATAGTATATTTCTGTCAGGAGTGACTATAGGTAAAGTTTAAGTTTTCGTTATTTCAACCTAAGGTCTTGGCTTTTCGCGTTTCAGAGTGTATTAAAGCGATCTAGCTATTAATTGAAAAATTGATTTCTTAAAAGATAGTCATTTTTACGCTGGGTGTTGGTAAATTTGTTAGAGTCCAGATTGCCCATACAAAACCAAACTTTTTTATTATTCAATATTTCAGTCTGGGATTTCGGATTTACATGTTTCAGCGTATTTTAGAGTGTTTAAGCTTATCTTAAAAATTTAAAAAACTTTAACATTTTTTACTAAAATTTGCGAGTTGACTTATAGAATATTTCTGTCAGGAGTGACTATAGGTAAAATTTAAGTTTTCGTTATTTCAACCTAAGGTCTTGGCTTTTCGCGTTTCAGAGTGGTCGCCATACTTTAACTATGAGACAACATCGACTTGTAATATTTCTGTGTTTTGACTCAAGGTCTTAACACTTTAACTCTGGGACAACATCGAATTGTCTCCCCAAGAAAACTTTAACTCTTATGCTCAAGGTCATCACACTTTAACATTTAAGGGACTAATTAACATTTACATTTAAGGTAGCACCAAAACGGTGCTACTGCACTTTTGCTATTTCTCGTAGAAATTGGCTCCAAATCCTCAAGGTCACGAGGACTCTGAAGAGTAGAATAGTCTCTCTACTCTTTGACTTTTTTTAAACTCCATTTGAATGACCTTGAGATTTCCCCCACCACTTCCCATATACCTAGAGTACGGGTCACTTCTCGAGCTGGTTCAAGGTCACCCTCGAGGTCACCCACAACACTTGTACTCTAAGTGTTGGCTATACCCCCACCACAACTGGGTCCCTAGGCTGCACAACACTGCTTCGCCAGTATGTCTCCGGCTTCCATGCGGTGCGTCTCGCTGTTCTCTAGCTCTCTATATGTAAGTAATTTTACAAGTTCTGAATGTAGGTCACTACACTTTAACTCTGGGACGATATCGACTTGTAGTATTTCAGTGTTTTGACTCAAGGTCATCACACTTTAACTCTAGCACGTCGGTTATCGTACCAGAGGTGCTCAATAACCTAACTTGTAATGTTTAGGGTGGCGTTTGCACGCCACGTGGTATCGCCATGAGTGTCCAGTCCAAGTTTTAAGTTAAATTAATTTTACTGTAATCTTTTTCAATTCCAATTCGTTTTGCCAAAGACTAAGGTGTCGCTTTATAAAGTGGTATTTCTCTAAAGTTATAGGGGATTGCAGGGATACAATTAGTTTGTTTAGGAGACTCTTCATCTTGGAGTTTAACGCAATTTCCACTTTGACTTTGCTTCCTCGACTCTCACAGCCTAAGCTGTACAGAAATGTTTCTTCTAGTGCCAACTCGGGCCAAGAGAACAGTGTGTTGACTGTAGGACAGCTCATGGTGAAGTGATGCGATACTCCAGCGTACCACCTCACCTTCCCCCGCCACTGTGACCTTCCCCCACTCCTGCTGTTTCCCCCACCTCTTTTCCCTTGACTCATGCGCTACAAGCAGTCTCTCAGTATTGTGCGGACTTTTGTGAGGTGAAGCCATGTCGCAGGACACTTTAGGTAAGAAACTTAGCCGTGTTAGGACTTTATTAGTTGCTCACTGTCCACCACTCAAAGTTAAGAGAGTTTCAACTTTAGCTAAGTGGCGCAAACTGTTGCGCGGACACCCTAAGTTTTATACAAAACAGACTAATGTCAGTTTTACTGATGAGGATTTGTTTAAAATATTGGATGAAATGACTTTTCCTTGCAAAATTCAGTTAGTTACTCCCATTCCTGACAGTTTAGAGTCTTAGTCTCTCAAGCCGATATACCTAGCATACACAGAGCCTGACAGTCAGTCACTCGGTGGCTGTCGTGGGGTGCGCATCGGTGTCGGCGCTCCGTTGTTAAGTTTTCAAGGTCGCAGTAACATGAAATTGCGGGCGTTGTACTGGTTCAAGGTCACCTGAGGGATAACCGATTGCCCATTTAGGCAGAGTCATGTCAGAAACTCGAGTTTAACTTGGCACTTTTGCCGTTTCTCGTCGAAAATTCGCTCCAAGTGGTCAAGGTCACGGGGACTCTGACTGAAACTCGGAGCGTAGTGCGAGAAACAGCAAAAGTGCCAAAAAATTTTAAGTTTCGGCATGACCTTGACCTCAGTGGCGTTGGTGACGTCATTTTGATGACGTAAGGGGTGATGACGTCATCAGCACGTCATTTCTGTGACGTCATGGGTGTGACGTCATCGAAATGACGTCATTAGTGATGACGTCATCGATTGCGTCATCGATGACGTCATCGATGACGTCATCGGTGAGGTCATTGACCTCGATGACGTCATCCCTCAGGTGACCTTGAACTGGGCCAGCGGCCGCAATTTTACACTACTATAGTATATAGTGCTTGACGTGATAGAAAATTAATTTAAAAAAATATTATCCACTCGAATATCGAATAAATATATTTAACCCCATTTTAAACCACTTTTAAACAAGTTTTAGTAGGTTTTTTGAAAATCTATCCAAGTCGTGCTCTCCACCATTCCCTTATGATGAACATATTCAAGTTGCATGCAAATCCGTTTCAAGATTATCAAGATTAACTGTTTCAAAGACAACAGTAATTTTTTTAATTTAACATTGTTCTTATGACACAAAAATCCAAGATGTGGCAGGTATTTAGGCCTACTGAAAAGCCCTAGCATATTAAATACGTATAGATGAGAGTAATTTTGTGTATAGTCTCTTAGATTGCGATTTTTTGTATGTGGGGTATCTGTTAAATACTGCCTCGTTGCAACATTTGTGACGAACTTGTTCGGCGAACACAAAAAATCAAAGATCATTTCCAACAAACTATTATTGATCATGTGATTTACATTATAAATAAATACAAACAAACAAACAAAAGTTCGGTATAACACTGTTTGATGAATATGTTCGGCCAGTGCGGACGCAGCTTTATACTTTAATAGAGCGTTTTTTCCTTTTTTTACTTTTTGGATGGAGAGATGGCGGGCGTGTTTTTTTTATCCTCGCTAATATCCATAGCCACATTTAATACACGTGTATTAAACGTGGCTATGTAATATCCCATTGCCTGAATGAAGCCTTTTGGTTTTTCGCTGTGCATATCATCAGCTGGTAATTTTACATCTAAAAATATTGTGTATCAGTTTTACAATATTATTGGTAGCAATTGTTTTTTAATCAGTTTACTTTAGAACTGTTACTTTTTAACAAGGCATAGGTTTGTCTTAAACATATAGATTTAATTGTAAACAAAAAATTTCAATCGTGACAATCATGTTCGAGTACCAGATTTCCTTAAATAACATGTTTAATGTCTTTCAGTAACTCCTAGTCAGCTAATATATTTTTAAGCCAAACCTATGCCTTGTTAAAAAGTAACCGTTAACAGTAACAGTAAACTGATTAAAAAAAACAACTGTTACCAATAATATTGTAAAATCTGATACACAATATTTTTAGATCTAAAATTACCAGCTGATATGCAACAGCGAAAAAAAACCAAAAACGAACCGTCTGCCACCTCCACAATCTCTCCCTCCAAGGACCAAGTAAAAAAACCGGGCTATAGTACAAAACCAAAAATAAAGCTGCAGCACGTACTCCCTGGGTGGTGCTAAACTAACAACAATTTTTTCCAGCTGAACTATCACGCGAGTGATCTCTCAGCTATGCCAGCTGCCAGACAAAATCCAAACGGCACTTTCAGGCCGTAGAAATGTAGGCTCCGTTTTAAACATATGTCATCTGAACTTTGAGGGTCTGAGCAAATACAAAAGTAAAAATCATTTAAATCCTGCAATACCTTCTGGAGTTATATCGTAGAAAATAACAAAAATGTACCCAAAACATATTTTTTAATTATTTTTCACCATGTTAAAACTAAAAAATATTTCTGAATATATTTTTCCATTTTTCATAGCATGTCCTGTATCAGAAGAAAAATGGTGCAAGACATTATTTCTAGAAGTGGAAAAGTCTCGAAATTTATCAAAATTAAAAAAAATTATCTTTTTATACAAGACGGGATTGGTTTTTCTCGAGATTTTTCAAGACGAACAATATTTTGTGAATATATTAAAAAGCGGTATGCCTTTGAATAATCTCCGAGTGGCAAAGCCTATTTTACTAGCAATTTAATAGTAAAATACATGATTTTGAAGCAAAGAGAAGTGTTTTATTTTCCCTACGCGTACATTTATATCTCAAATTTTACGTAATTTTTTGTTTTTAGTTATTATTGTGACCGTTATTTACTATAATTTTTGTTTTGACATCATATTTTTTTAGAACTATTGCTAAGCATGACTAGTGTGAGACATATTTAATTGAATATAGCACAATACTCCCCGTCGCAGCAAACCTGCGTACTCAGCGAATTCCCAAGTTAGTAAAATTAATTTTTAACAGATGAACCAGTAAACAAAATTTCATTACGTGCTCATAAATAGGAAAATTAATGTCTATTCTCCTTATGATAAATATAAGGAAAGAGTATGCAGGTATGCTGCCATAAGGAACACTAAAAGTAGTTTTTGTAACATAAAAAAAATTATTTCGACCATATGGAGTCATATACTAAGTTTCATCAATATCTGTCCATAAATAAAAGAGTTTGCCTATTCTCCATATGATTAACATTGGAAACGAGTATGCACATTTTCTGCCATGATTAGCACAAAAACCAAGATTTTTTACCATAAATGGATAAATCTCAACCAAATGAAGCTCAATTCCAAGTTTCATCGAAAAATATTGGTTAATAAGTGAAATATTAACACATCCCAATTCTCCATAAGATTAACATTGGAGCCCCAAAATAGAATGTACTGTCTTTAGACTTTTTAATATCTCGGTAAACAATGGAGATAGAGCAAAGTTTCAAATTACTTAATTGTATGTTTTTTTAGCTAAATCCAGTGGTGAAAATCAAAATTTAAATTTTGGAAAAATTACATATAAAAATGCAAACAAAACCCATTTTTGGGGTACAAAACTCCCCCAAAACTACCCCTTTTGGTAGGCCGATATATCTGGTTTACGAACTCATCCAAATAAAAGTAGGATTACACATCTCTACCAAATTTGGTCTCGATCGGACCGTTTTTACGAAAGTTATCATGTCTAAGGACACATACATACATATATGTATATATATACATTTTAATGACTATTATTTTTGGTCTCTGGGCAGGGCAACTCAAAACGAAAAAGTAACATGGTCCCGGATTTAGGTCTTACAATGAGACCTACGGTAATAACTTATTTCCTATAGGAAATTCGCTAAAACAAGGCTCATCAAAAAGACAAGACTGAAATTGTAATTTAATACTTAACTAATTAAGACTGGCGTTTCAGTCTGGTAAATTTTACAATTTAATTTTTACAATTAAAAAATTGGGTTTTTAACTGATGTACTGTTATAATTTACATTTTACATTTACATTTTTCATCAAAATAATGTCAAAAATCAGGATTTAACAATGTCACAAAATCAGATTAAAATTCCGAATACATATTTCCCGTTATGTACGAGAAGGGAAATTTTGTCTCGATCTCGTCTCGAAATTTTATAAGAATTTAAAAATCCCGTCTCGTCTCGTCTCTAACTAAAAATCCAGTCTCGTCCATCCCTAATTTTTCCAATAATAAAAAAGTTTACCCCTATTAGTAGCAAATATCAGTAAAAAATAATAAAAGAAAATTATTTAACCATAATTTGACCAAATAATGTTTTGGTTGCAGGATGCTCTCCTTGCTGCTTCTGGCAGCCTCTCTGGCGCACACCTGCCTGGGGGGCGTGTACCATGGAGTGTTCACTTCCGAGGCCCACGGTCCCCTGGCTCGCCTCGCCCTGGACTCCATGGGTGGGGGCGGAGCCCTGCGGTACCTGGGGACACCAGGAGTCCAACTGCGGTACGGAACTCCTCTCGCGGTAGCTCCAGCTCCAGTTCCCATCGCTCCAGTTCCAGTAGCGCAACCAGCTCTAGTTCCTGTAGCTCCTGTAGACGTTCTCCACCACGCACCCGCCGTAGCTGATGTTCCTGTCACTAAATACGTAGCTCAACCGGGCTACATCCAGAAGCTAGTTGACGTGACCAAAACAAAAGTTGCTACTGCTAAACTTCAAGTCAGAAGACCAGCGATTCAGAAGCAGTTTTACGACATTGAAGAACGCACCGTGGTGCGACCCGTGGGGTCAGCAGTTGTGGAACTGGAAGAACCGATTTCTAAGAACTTTGTATCTCCGTTTACCGTAGATTCCTCTGGACAACACACCGTGGCTAGATATCAGCGTCCAGTGGCCTACCCTATAAGCGCATACCCATTCTTGTCGTCGTACCCCTTCCAAGTACCTGTGCAGTCGTACAACCCTTTTGTTATCCAACAGACGCAAGGAATCACTCAGTTGCCTCAAAGACCCCAATTTCCGCAACAGCTCCAAATTCCCCAGCAATCCCAAATACCTCAACAGCCTCAATTCCCGCAACCACCTCAAATTCCTCAACAACCTCAGTTCCCCCAACTACCCCAAATTCCTCAACAACCTCAGCTCCCCCAACCACCCCAAATTCCTCAACAACCCCAAATCCCCCAACAGCCTCAATTCCCTCAGCCTCCTCAACCACCCCAACAACTGCCATCCTTCCCTCAACCAATCGGTCCTCCTGACAGCTCAGAGTCAAACGAGTTTGACTCCTCTGATACTGTGGTTGTTGATAACCCAGAATTGGGACGATCAAGAAATTCCAATCAGAAAGAAACACAACGAGAAAATTCATCACAAAATGAGGATGATACACCACGGCAACGTTCAGGTGAAGCAAGTACTGAGCAGCCACGAAATGAATACGATTCCTCATCTGATCAACAAATATTGAATGAATTCCAAACACGACAACTGTTGCGACAGTTCTTACCTAACAATGATCTTCTACCAGAGCGAAGAACCCAACAAGAGTTTTCAGGAGTTTCAATTCCTCAAAACCAGCAACAAACGTTACTCCAAGATGCCTTGAATCTTCAAAGATTAGTGTCTAACGAGTCCAACAGAAAATCTGAGGAAATCTCCGAATCCCGCTCTTCTTCTCCAGAGTATTCCTCTTCATTCCGATCTCTGGAACAAGAGAATCTCCAGAGACCAACTTCTAGACTCTTTCCAAGTGAAGGTCAGATCCCTTCCAGTCGTGCTCTTACTTCAGAAGAAGCTCAGAACAACCAGCAGAAGCTGATAGAGCTGTTGACTGCAAGAGGGGAGATTTCTGAGCTGCAGCTGTCTAGGTCCGGGGTGAGGATTTCCTCCGTGGGAGACGCAGGGGTGGTGAGGGGAAGGGTGTTGTCAGTCACCCCAGCCCCGCGGACTACGGAGGGTGAGGAGCGAGTCTCCACCAGGAGAGTCGTGGTCAGCCGACCCGTGCAGACTCTGGAAGAAGTGGACGTCCAGCAACCCTTCGCCCAGGTGGAGAGGATCGCCGTCCATGAACCTGCCTTAGTGAAGACGGCACACACTCATGTCGCTAGGGTGGCTGCCGCGGTACCGGTCCTGGCGAGGACGCTGGCTCCCGTCGTCTACCACTAGATTTAGGATACCTCCCTAAAATAATTTATTCAGACAGTGAATATAATTTCCTGGCCTCTTAAGTATCCATTGTCCCTAAAATTAGATTGGAGTGTCCATCCAAGCACAACTTATAAACGGTGTAAATACAGCAATAACAAATATTTGTGATTGTCAAACGACCTGTTTGGAACCATAATTAGTAAATGTTATACAGTACCATAAACTAGCTAGTTAAGTTTTGACTAGTAATTTTTTCATTATCATTTGTAAATAATTCGTCTCCATTTATTTATGAACTTTATGAGTTCTTCCTTCTTTATTATCTGTAATTCAAAATAAATTGGAAACCCCTCGTTGTGAGTTTTGTTTACCTCTATATCATATTATATTATGCCGTTTTTTTTAACATATGCTATGATTAACATATTTCTTCCATTTATTATTTGCCGTTTAATTGTTCGTGGACAGAAATTAAAGTCAATAAATTGTAGTAGTTACATAATAATGTTTATAATGTTTATTCGTGAATAATTTTGTCAGTAGGATGAAGTGGATTCTCACAACCCGACAACAGTAGATTTATTTTGTTAATAATGTTTGGCATCCCTCCTGAGAGGTCCTTTTTCTCGCCAGAATAGACACGCAACTTGCAAAAGGCATTCTGCAATACGTCTTAGACACAACTCTTTTCCGTGGTATCTTATCATCTAACAAAAATTAAGGGGTACTTAGGGTTACCTACAAGGAAAGTTACCCTCCAGATAACTAAGCCTCTCTGACTTCTTTCAATGTTTTTTTTAACAGAAAACTTTCCGTAGAAAATTGACAAACCCAATAATGTTAACGATATCTAACAATCCAGTGATTCGCCCAGTTCCAACCTCAACCTCGACTGGTCCGTGAACCTCCCATTGACCCAGTCAGCTCCCGGTGGACCGTGTCGCCATGACGTCAGCTGTTATCACCGGAGCGAGACGTGCTATCAGAGGATGCGTGGAATGCGCCAAAACAGGGATGGCGGGAGAAAGTGACGGCGGCGGCGGCGCGGGCACTGCGCAGACGCAGTAGTGACCAGTGCCGCGCCTGCGTACAACACCATCGCCCATGTGACCGGCGCACCACCGGAGAGGTTAGTCTCCTGTCATTACCCCCCCCCCCTTCAGCTATAATTTTTTAAATATTTTAAATCCATTTTACAATTAAAATATGAGTTTGTAAAAATGATTTTTTAAGTGCTGAAGGTTTTCTAAATATTTGTTTTGTAATTTTGCATTTTATTTCCATCAACTTTCCATATATTTGTGTATTTAAATTTCCATACATTAAAACCTAGTATAATTGTTATTTATTTATAAGTGGAGTTCATTCAATGAGTTTTGGAATCTGAACACGCATAAAATAGTTGGTTAAAACTTAAGGTGTGTCTACATCGGAGGGTGACAGCCAAAGGTTATCGACTTTAGCCATATATATATATACCAGTAAAATTTAAAAATCAGAACTGTTTGGTTGTCAACCTCTGGTGTAAACGCACCATAAAACAAACAACAATATGGGGTTTATATATTACAATCAACCGAGTTAAAAAATTCACAGGTGTCTAGGAATTCGTTTAAGGAAATAAAACTAATAAATCGTTGTTATTGGACCTTCGCTTGGTCATATTCAGCTATGAATTCATCTCCATGTTTGTCCTTGCAGTTCCTGAGGACTTTCCTCATTTAAGTGTAATATAGAAACCTCTTGATATATTTCACGTCTATTCAAATATTATACATTTTCTATTGTTTTTGCCGTAGTTAAAAATTACACCGTGTATATTTTCAAGTGACTAGACTCCGCCTTAAATAACCTTTCTACATACATTTAACCTGTCTTAGATGCATTTAAAAAAATGTATCAAACATTGATATTCAAACATGGAATACTCGAGTATACTCCACGTTACCTATAGTGCGTGTATCACTCACTAGGATCTCGCTACGGCTACATCCCTTCATAGTTCCATATCGCAAGTCACTGTGCCATACGCGACAGTCATTAACGGTGATGGTGACGTAAATAGTGGTAATCACTTGTTTACGCCTGAACGTACCCCCAAGGCCTCCACCACCACGCAGGTCCGGCCCGGTCAGGGTTACCAACGCAACGTTGGCAAGGATAGGGATGGTTAGGAATACATTTATAGCCTGGAAATGCCACGATTAAATAGGAAGTAAGGTGAAAAAATATTTAAGCCTTTCGAAAATAATTAAGAAACCTTGTTAATAATGTCATAAAGTACGGATTTTAGGTATATTCATAACATATAACTTAAATACTCACGTGTTTAAATTTTTAATTGTTCAAAAATGAAATAAAATACAATTTTAAATTTAGTTTCGTGTAATATCAGTTTCTACTGGTTAATGAGATTGCTTTAGTTTAGTATTTATCGAAACTGTTGCCTTGTTTGAAAGTAATACGTGAATGTAGAGGTTTTTGTATACTTATTTTAAATTGAGACGATTTTGTAAAAATAATTTTAAATTACTTCTTCAAAAACATTTGTTAAATGTAGTGAAATACTTTTTTAAATTAGGTTTTAAGCATATATGTATGTTTTTACTTAAATTAAAATTTTAATATCAACTATTAATTTAAAACAAATAAAAATACTTTTCCTGACATTAAAAATAATTTATACCAAAGAAACTGAGAAAATAATTTCACAAACCTTAAATATTGACATGGTCTTACTCTCAATTAGAATACGCCTATATCAAATTTTTTTATTGTTTTGCATTTAATTTCTCTCAAGAACCATTAACACTCCACGTAATCCCATTGAGAGAAAATAGCAACACATTTAACAACCGCTTAACTGCTACTTTAACAAAGCAATCGTCTACTCGACAATGAAAGTTGGCGTTACCCCAGGGCCGGCCCTAGGTTTTCTGGCGCCCTAGGCGAAATTGTTGATAGGCGCCCCCCCCCCCCCCACAACGAATCCATTCGAGCCATTTATTTTAGGCGTTACAACAAATTACAAAAAATAACGTTTAAAGTAAAAATAACGTTTTATTCCCAATTTATTATCAGAAAAAACAAACTTAGAATAAAAAAAATATTCATAAATTTATTATAAACAAAATTTGAACAATAATTACTTATTTATTGCGAATATGCAAAGATTCATTTAATTGGGAAGCTCAGGGGCGATGTTTACCGTAAGTTGTGGGGATTTTTACAACCGGTCGGGGGCGCTCTATACCGCTGTCATAATCAGGGCGCTATTTACCATCTATCATGGGCGCTTTTTACCGCCGGGGGGACGCTGTTTAACTCCAATCAGAGGCGCTAATTTACCGTCAATGAGAACGATTTTTGTCGCCGGTGGGTAAAGCTATTTAACTCCGATCAGTAGCGCTATTTACCGACGATCTTTGACGATTTTTACCGCTGGTGGATAACTCTGTTTAACTAAGATTAGGGGCGCTATTTACCGTCAATTAGAGAGCTAAGTTAGGGCGCTTAGAGGGCCATGAAGGGGCGATTTTTACCGCCGATTGGGGGCGCAATTCAACTTTGATTACGTGTATTTGGGGGCGCTGTTTAACGATGGTTGGGTGCGATTTTTGAGGCTGATTTCGGGCGCTATTTATGCCTATCGGGGGCGCTTTTACCGCCAATCCAGGAATTATTAACCATCTTTTGGGGGCGCTCTTTACCGTCGATCAGGGGTGCTATTTACTGCCGGTCGGGGACGGTATCTACCGCCGGTCGGGGGCGCTATACACCGCCGGTTGGGGGCGCTATCTACCTTCGGTCGGGGGCGCTATCTACCGCCTGTCGGGGGCGCTATCGGGAACACTTTACGGAAAATCAGGGGCGTAGTCTCCGCCGCGATGGCGCCCCTAGTTCACCGGCGCCCTAGGCCGTCGCCTAGTTCGCCTATATGGTAGAGCCGGCCCTGCGTTACCCAGTAGCTGCTGCTGCTAACCACTTGTTATAGGCCCCGAGCGGCCGCCACTTGTTATAGGCCCCGAGCGGCCGCCACTTGTTATAGGCCCCGAGCGGCCGCCACTTGTTATAGGCCCCGAGCGGCCGCCACTTGTTATAGGCTCGGAGCGGCCGCCACTTGTTATAGGCCCCGAGCGGCCGCCACTTGTTATAGGCCCCGAGCGGCCGCCACTTGTTATAGGCCCCGAGCGGCCGCCACTTGTTATAGGCCCCGAGCGGCCGCCACTTGTTATAGGCCCCGAGCGGCCGCCACTTGTTATAGGCCCCGAGCGGCCGCCACTTGTTATAGGCCCCGAGCGGCCGCCACTTGTTATAGGCCCCGAGCGGCCGCCACTTGTTATAGGCTCGGAGCGGCCGCCACTTGTTATAGGCCCCGAGCGGCCGCCACTTGTTATAGGCCCCTAGCGGCCGCCACTTGTTATAGGCCCCGAGCGGCCGCCACTTGTTATAGGCCCCGAGCGGCCGCCACTTGTTATAGGCCCCGAGCGGCCGCCACTTGTTATAGGCCCCGAGCGGCCGCCACTTGTTATAGGCCCCGAGCGGCCGCCACTTGTTATAGGCCCCGAGCGGCCGCCACTTGTTATAGGCCCCGAGCGGCCGCCACTTGTTATAGGCCCCGAGCGGCCGCCACTTGTTATAGGCTCCGAGCGGCCGCCACTTGTTATAGGCTCGGAGCGGCCGCCACTTGTTATAGGCCCCGAGCGGCCGCCACTTGTTATAGGCTCCGAGCGGCCGCCACTTGTTATAGGCTCCGAGCGGCCGCCACTTGTTATAGGCCCCGAGCGGCCGCCACTTGTTATAGGCTCGGAGCGGCCGCCACTTGTTATAGGCTCGGAGCGGCCGCCACTTGTTATAGGCCCCGAGCGGCCGCCACTTGTTATAGGCTCCGAGCGGCCGCCACTTGTTATAGGCTCGGAGCGGCCGCCACTTGTTATAGGCCCCGAGCGGCCGCCACTTGTTATAGGCTCGGAGCGGCCGCCACTTGTTATAGGCCCCGAGCGGCCGCCACTTGTTATAGGCTCCGAGCGGCCGCCACTTTCTATTGTTTAGCTGAGTAACAACAACTCATGGCGCAACTCAAGTAACAGCTCGTGTAGACGCTAATCTTGTCCGCCACCTTGCTACAACTACAACTATGGCCCTACTGTGCGGAGAGGGCTTGCTTTTTGGCGGAACATGAATTAACGCCTAGTGATTGTTTTAGTGATCACAACATGTACATGATAACTCTTTCAAATCAATTTTTTGAATAGGTATAAAATATTTATGTGTTTTGCAAAGTGTAAGGGTTTAATTGAAATGGGACCATAATGTCTCAAATGATTAACAGGTTGCCACGATTTTGCACTCTTTTGAAATAAGTCAGTGGTTAATAATATACAGTTTCCAAGTGACTAAATAACTTTTATGTTAAAGCAATGGATAAGTATCACAGAAACTTCATAGAGACATATAAGATAATTATTAGTAAATGGGAGACCGAGAATTCGCTCGGTAAACTTTTAAACATGAATAGTAAGACTCTGTCGAAAGTAATCATTCGCTCATCTCACTCACCAGGCCAAAGGGTGGCTGAATATTGGTTGAAATTTTATAAACCCCCGGTTGAAAGTTTAACATGTTAGTACCAGGGGGACCGAGCTTAAGCTCGGTAAAATTATTACTTTCGTTTCTCACACAAAGCTCGTTCGCTCCGCTCACTCGCCAGGCGGAAGGTTTGCTGCACATTGGTATGATTTTCCTAAAACCACAGGTTAAAGATGTAACACATTGGTTTATTTTATCTACAGTTATCAGCTGATTTTTGTTCAGTTAAAAAATTTCCATAAGGATAACATGGGATCTTTGAAGGGCTCTAGCGCGAAAACCGGATTTTTCCCAGCTATGGGACCAGCTCCAATCGATTTCTGGTGGCCAAAACCCCCATATTCCAAAATTTGAAGGAAATCGTCGGAGCCGTTTTTGAGATAATTGTGCAAGCAAGCAAGCAAGCAAACAAGCAAACATTGCTCGTATAAGAGTATAGGATTTGGTTTATTTCTCTAATTATCAGCTGATTTTTTTTCAATTTAGTACATTCCAAATTGTTCAAAAGAATTCCGTTACTCCTCCAAAGTTATCAAAACTTTATTTGTTGCAATACTCTCGATGTGAATAAGAACAGCTTCTTTCATCCAACTTCTTTCCAAATCGACTACAAATACCTAATTGGCAAAATAGAGCCCTACTTCTTTGACTTGGGTAAAAATAACAATTATGTCAATGAGTGCTTGATGCACGAGTTTAACCGAGCAACACGAGAAATGTGGCCCAACTTTGAATTGCTATTCACTGATGCTTCTAAAAACTTGGAAACTTCATTCACCTCTTGCGCGGTGTTCCACTCCCAGCGAAAATTTCTGCACGCTTTCAAGATTAATTCACTGTTTTCCATTTATTCTGCAGAAGCCATTGCCATCCTTCATTCATTATATTATATAGAAAACCTCTCTTCGAAGTCGTTTGTCATTTTGTCAGATTCTAAAAGTGTTTTAATGGCTTTAATGAACAATCAGCTTAACTTCAATTCTTCACCATTTATTCTTCAAATTAGGAAAAAATACTTTGATTTGAGTTCAAACGGATACACTATAAAGTTTGCCTGGATACCTTCTCATATTGGAATAACGGGTAACGAAATTGTTGATAAAGCAGCAAAAACCGCATGTTCAGAAAACCACCTCTATTGTCCCTCATTTTTTGACATAAAGAAGCTATTTAAAGCAAAGGCGCTAAAAAATTGGCAAAATGATTGGGACTTCCATTCAAAATTTAAAGGAAACCGATTATTTCAATTGAAAAAATCTGCTTCAAGTGCTCCTTGGTTTAAGTTTTCTGCTCAATCAAGAAAATTCATAACAACTATTTGCAGAATGAGAATTGGCCATACTTATACTAAAATGCATTTGTTTAAAATTAAAGTGATTCAAGATCCAAACTGTGAATGTGGCGAAGATGAGGCAAGTTTGGACCATCTGATATTTGCTTGCCCTTTGTGTGACGTTAATTCAAGAAATTCTCTTTATGAAGTGTTGAAAACTCTTAAAGTTCAATTTCCTGTAAATTTAATGACTTTACTTTATGACATGGATGACAAAGTTTTGGACGAAATTTTCAAATTTATAGTGTTTAACAACATTTTCTTGTAATTGCTCTTAAGTACTAATTTGTATCTCTATTTTGTTGTAGTGGGCCTAACATGGTTTTAACCTAAAGCCGAAATAAAGAAAAAAAAAAAACAAAAAAACAAATTGTTCATAAAAGAGTTGAGGGATTAGGGTTGTTGGAAAGTTCCCTAGTGATTAATCCAGCTCATCCATTCGATTCATTGTGACCGAAAATCCCACATAAAAATACATACAAAACTTTGGTCATACTAACAATATTTGTTTTAGAGTAAACGACAATAGTACAATAACTTGATTTGTTCAGAATAATTATTTAGTAAGCAGGGAATATTTTAATTGGACGTATAATACATAGAAGAACATTTTATAGTGTTATAAATTTTTATTCCCGTTACAACCTTCTATTTTTTCATCATGGCGTAAAGGATTCAAGTGTCCGACTTCACAAGCAGCATATTAAATGCGTTATACATATGTGAATAATAAACCCTAAATCAATAAATAAACTTCTTGAGGATAAAATTGAAGTAACTTTTCATTTGTCTGTTTTAATTTGTGGGCTCTTATTCTCGTGCTACAATTATGGATTTTATACAGAGCTGTGCACTTTCATGGTTTTACTTCATCTTTTTGTTTACTTTATGGAGTCAAAAAAAGTCTCGTAAAGATCCTGGGATTGCTCTTACAAAGCGAAAGAAAGTTCCCAACAGCAAAACACCGCGTAAGTTCAACAAAATTCTTCGCTCCCTCACGCAGAATATAGAGCTAGCTAGGTAGAGACTCCATTCTACCCTCCATTACGAGCGACCTCTGGGCCTTTCTCCTCCGATGATCACGCAGATTACCTAAGTCCAAGGGCACATTCCCAGAGGACCATAAACCACATAATAACTTATTTATAACACCCACCACAGTTTAACTGCCACTCTTGGCCTTCACCCGAGAGCAGTAAACGCTTTGAAAGCCACAACGAACTAGATTCATAGTCCAGTAAATATAATAATGTAACCATAATCTTTTAGGTGACATATTTAGTTTTTTTTTATATATATATATATAACTTCTTGATTAGCATTATACGTGCTGGTACTGATATTTAGGTTGAAATAATAAAACGTCTTCCAACACTACTCGATATATTTACACTTATACTGTAATATTTTACAAGACGGTAAATATATATCAATCTTATAATGGCGATCGATTTCGACCAGTCACACCGGTCATCATCAGGCCCAATCAGAGCCCGATATACCCAAGATATACCCAATCAGTGTCTCTGATTGGGCCTGATGATGACCGGTGTGACTGGTCGAAATCGATCGCCATTATAAGATTGATATATATTTACCGTCTTGTAAAATATTACAGTATAAGTGTAAATATATCGAGTAGTGTTGGAAGACGTTTTATTATTTCAACCTTTATATATATGTATGGTAAAAATTAAACGTAAACGGATACTTTTTGAGAATGTTTAATAATTGGTAAGAGCATAAAAATCAATGGATTAGTCTTGAACGCTGTTAAGCCGTTGGAAATGGACTGTAAACTAGTTTTGCACCGTTCCCCATAAAAAATAACACAGGCATTAAAATGCACAAAAAACGGCTATGTTCGAAATGCGTTATGGTGAGAAGGTAACAAAATTTCACAAATGAAACCAGAGTGTATATAGGCTGAGAAGATGTCCGGTAATAATAAATTCGAAGGTGGTATTTAAACATTAAGCCTTTATTGGCTTTTCACGGCATTAAACTGAATATAATCCTAGAGCTTATAAAAAATAAAACTAAATAATTAAAATATAATATGTCGAAAAACTATAGGTTAAATTTTACAAATGTACCCAAATATAAACTGCTAGTACACAAAGACCCGCAAGGCCTTAATATTTTTTAAACGTTAACAGTTAAAGTAATGAATCCTAGTTCATCATTTGTCCACCTAAAAATCTACTTCTTGAAGGCACTCAGTTTTCTGTTATACCAGCAATACATTTTTGTTCTTAGTATTTGGCCTTTGTTCTTGAAATATGTTTTTGTTTTGTATCATTGGTATTTTGTACTTTATTGACAGTTAAATATTGAATCATCAAGAGTTATTTTATTAAATATTTTCATCATTTAGCCTACACGTTTGCCACCGCACTGCATTACACGCTGACTTCTCATGTAGTTTAGCTACATTTAAAAAGTAAACATGTACTTTTAGTGGTTACGGAACTATGACGCTAAGTTAACCATATTTTAACACTTGGAGTTTAAAGGTTTTAAATAATAAAATAGGAAAATTTTATTGTTTTTGGTAAATATGATAAAATGATTTTCTTCTGCCTATCTGGATTGCGATACCCCAAAAATTTAAATTATTTGTGGCTATAAAATAATAGTTTATTTTACGGATTGTTAAATCCATTTTAGACGTAAAATTTTATGCAAGAATAATAATTGACTGGAAATAACAGTTTAAAAAGTATATTTTATACAAGTTTCGCACAATCTGCCTAGCGCTCCACCCACAACGAATGGACCTGTATCCGTCAAGTATCTACGGGCAACATATCGTCTATACTAAGGCCTTTGTTTAGTTTTGGCCTCTCTTTATTCTTCATATTCTGGAATCGATTGATCATTTTTGCATCAGTACTGGGGCGGAATAAAGAAATTAAAAAAAGCAAAAGAATCCTGTCTCCCAAAATATTTCCAGGAAGAGATTCCCTAGTACACTTAAAATTCTATAAAAATTTGAAATCTCTTCCTGGACGAGAATCATCAGTTTATAATTCATAATTTTACTAACATACATTTTTGTGTAGCTAATTTATAAAATTCTCCATGGAATTAAACAAAAAACTTCAACGTCTGATAAAAAATGAGTTAATGAATCCTAGTTTCAAATATGAGCCCATAAATTCTGAAACCAGTCTTATAACACTTTACCTTTATAACACTTAACAACTTATAACACTAAACAACTTTATTAATCAAAGCTAAATATTCACATTTGTTTACCTGAGGGAAATGTAATACGAGGGCCCTACGGGAAGTGGGGGGCTGTTACTAAGGGAGAGTGACCTAGCAGACATTTGAGAACCTAGGGAGGACGCTCCACAACTCATCAGGCACTGGACCTAGGGAAGACAGAGTGGGTTGAAAATCTACCAATAAATTTCTTACAATTTCTTACAACTAAGTTTAGGAATGTTAGTACATTTTTCTACCAATAAAACACAAACTACAAAGTTGACTATGAGTAATACTTTTACTACAATAATTACCTGGGATAGTGTGGGCGCAGACCTAACAGGACATGGATGACCAGAGGGACCGCCAGTCCCCTCCAGTCGCAAAGGGACTCCTTCCATCACGGCTAATCCGAGGGGGATAACGCGAGACATCTCGACCTCTAGAGCCCGGCCCTGTACAAGGATATGAGAAACCACTTATAATACATGCAACTATTGATACTTCCTTGAAAATCAATTATGGTTATTATTGGTAGAAGACTGGTTTCAGAATTCAAATTAACCCATTGTCTAATCTATCTACGTATGACTCACGGAACCCAGCAGTAGACTCGAGCAACAGTGGCGCATCGAGCTCAAATCTCAGTTGAAGCCGGTAGTGATTCCAGGACCATGGCTTATTAACCACAGCGTTTTTTCGAAGATAATTCCTTATTTTGATTTCATTTCTATTCCTATATTGGCAAACTATTAAATATACATTAAGAATTAATTGTTACTTAGCAACAAAATGAATTTTTGTAATGTTTTTATTTTTACTAGTAACAAACTACCCTATATAAAAATCTATCTACAAAACCTTAATTGCCACGTACATTTTTTTTAAATAAATTCTCATATAACCATACGTTTGGTAGTCACTTTAAAACTAATGGAAAAATCTATCTCAATTTGTCACAATATTTTGGGAGACAGGATTCTTTTACTTTTTTAATTTATTTATTCCGCCCCAGTACTGTTCCGCAAAAATGATCAACCGATTCCAGAATATGAAGAATAAACAGAGGCCAAAACTAAGCAAAGACCTTGATATAGACGAGTTGTTGCCCGTAAATGCTTGGCGGATACATTTCTATTCGTTGTGGGTGGAGCGCTAGGCGGATTCTGCGAAACTTGTATAAAATTTACTTTTTAAACAGGAATTCCCAGTCAATTATTTTTCTTGCATCAAATTTTACGTCGAAAATAGATTTAACAATTCGTTAAAGTAACTATTATTTTATAGCCACAAATAATTTAAATTTTTGTGTCATCGCAATACAGATAGGCAGAAGAAAACCATTTTATCATATTTAGTACCAAAAACAATAAAATTTTCATATTTTATTATTTAAAACCTTTAAACTCCAAGTGTTAAAATATGGTTAACTTAGCGTCATACTTCCGGAAACCACGGAAAGACAGTATTTTTATTTTTTAAAGGTAAACTGCAAGAGAAGTCAGTGTGTAATGCAGTGTTGTAGCAAAAGTGTAGGTTAAATGATGAAAATATTTAATAAAATACTTCTTGATTATTCAATATTTGAATTCCAGTGTGTAAGTGTCAATCAAGTACAAAATACCAATACTACCAAACAAAAACATATTTCAAGAACAAAGGCCAAATACTAAGAACAAAAATGTATTTTACAGAAAATAACCATTATTTTTGTTAGAGCGTCTGAAAAAGTAGGCCTTAAAACCAATGCTGCATCCTTACTATAGGCCCTATGCCTTAGTGCTTACAAACCTAACAATTAGATTGTTTAATTAGGTTCTAAAACTTAGTAGCCTAATTAAAGTGTTTTAATATATAAAGTCAAATATTTTACTCAACAACTAATATATACAATAAATTACCAAATATGATCAAAACAATCATGGATGTGAACAGTTCAAGAAAAAATTAAAAAGCTGGCTACTAGATAAATGTTTTTGTAGTGTGAAGGAATATATAAATGAGGAAAAATATGAAGATTAAGAAAAGTTTAAGAAATTTATGAAAACTTAAGATATAAGAGGAAAGGAAAAGAAGATTAAAACCTAAAAATGGCATTTTTTAGTAATAAGTTAAGATTTATAGAAATTAGTAGTATAATGTAAATCAAGCCTATGCAATTTTACTGTCACGGCTAAATAAATAAATAAATAAATAGGTTCAAAAGCGTCAGAAATAAGTAAGCCTAAATTATTAATGTTTAATTATGGTTATTAAAATTTTAAGATATAAGTTTTTTGAGAGTTAGGAATGGTCTACAAATATTCGTATCTCTATATTTGGCTTAAAGTAAATATCGGTAATATTAGTAAAACATATTAGTAACACTGTTAATAAAGAAAAACAAACTACAAAAACTATACAGAACGAGTCATTGCAATTACCACCAAAGAAGTTCTCTTTAGTAGAGATTAAATTCTTTCCATGGGACATTATTAACATGCATTAAAAACTAGGTGACCAGTAAATTACTTTTACCATAAATAAGATTGTAAAATATTCAACTCAAAACTACTTATTTTTAAGGTGTACAAAATAAATACAGAAATTTACCTTTATTTATTATAGTAGCCTATTCTGGAGTTGCAGGATTTACCAACACTCGATGATACGCGTTTCCTACGATTGAACAAGCACTGTGTTGCAAATACGTGTTCCAAACTTTATTGGCTTCAATGTTTTAGTGGTTTCCTTAAAAGTTGCAAACCAATGTTGGCAGCATGTTTTGCAACTCCGCCGTAAACGCCGATTTAGCCAAGTTTGGGCGGTAATTTCGGAAGACCCTGTGTTTCACTTAATTTCTTTCTAAGGACGTAAATCAACAAATTAAATCAAAATGGATCAAGGTCAAATTGCGTACACACGATAAACTAGTCACTGTGCGTTGACAGTTTAACAGTTGTAGGTGAGAACAATGGCGGGTGTGTGAGAAGTGGTACAGTTTTGGCGGGAACAATCAGCTGATGACCATCGCCAGTCACCGTGACAGTCATCTGTTAGTTGCGCAACAGCCATCAGCTGACTGACCGACATCTCTCTCGGTCAACTACTAACGCCGTCCGATTTTCGTCCGATTGATTGTGACACTTTCCTCAAACGGGTTTTATGGAATTCGGAGCCTGGACAGATCCCTTGCATCCAAGATCCTATCCAAGATTTGTTTGAATTGTGAACATTTTGATTTTCTATCGTCCAATCACGAGAGCATCCATTTATTCCTTGGAAAATTTTATTAATTTCAATTTTACTTTCGTACGTCATTTAATAAACTGAGTAGCTTGTTCAAGCGCTTGCTTGCATCATTAAGTTATTTTTTCCATCCTCGTCAGACCAATTGTTGATAAGTTGCCTTTATTTTGTCAATTAATTATTTAAGGACAGGTTGACGTTAGAAAGTAACGAGGTCAGAGTTTGGATGGTTACCTTCCATATTTAAAATTGCCTCTGGCTTTGGTAGATTCAAAACTTATTCAAGTCATTTCCATCTTTTTCTTCAGGTCTTCTATTTCCTGATTTACAAAATTTAAAAAGTTCTGGAAAGTTAACAAGCAATAACTGAAGAAGAGACAACTTTATACTATAACAACCCAAATTGCCCTCTGAATCTCAAATATAATTTACGAGCGGTCTCCCATTTCAAAATCCGGTACGATACAACAGGAGCTCGTCCGCTACGCTCTCTCCGAAAAGCAGATCCAAAAGATTGCGTCAGTCGCGGAAGGAAGTCTGTAAGGTCAATCCGTTTATTAGAATATGCTGGAGAAAGTGGAGACTTTGCATGGCAGGTACTTTGCATACGAGGGGACATGAGTTAGATAACGGACCGGAGTGACTTGGTGACCCGGGTCATGATAACGGAGTGATGGAGGGGAGTGAGATGTTACTGATAAAACCGAGGGGGGAGATAGGTCAGTCGTGTTACTACTAGGTAGGCAAAGTGGTCACGGATAACACTGCTGGGCTGGTAAAGTGAATCTCTGGTATTACTACTGAGGAAAAGAAGATGACCACTCATAACATCACTAGAGAGAAGGGTGTCTCTGACACACACACACACACACACACACACACACACACACACACACACACACACACACACACACACACACACACACACACACACACACACACACACACACACACACACACACACACACACCAAGGGTGGTACACTAGACCCCTCTTACACAATTACAATGTTCGTACACCAAGGGGCGTTACAAGATGTAAAGGAGTCTGACTAGGGAAGCAAGATAGTTACTGAATACACTACCGAGGAGGGAAAGTGGTCACTGAATTTAAAAAAAGAAGGTTGGGAATCATAAAATTACTGGAGAGAAAAGGGGTCACTAATAAATTTGCTAGGGGAAGGTTCACTCATGACCTACTTTATAATAACACTACTGGTATGTAAATTAATTACTGATATTCTTAGTCATGAAAAAAAGATTTTCACTTATTCAATATAAGAAACTAGTATGATGGAAAGGGGGGTCATGATGTAATTTCTGGGATGGGGATCACGAATAACATTACTTGGGTGGCGGAGGCTATTTGGTTACTAAAAACCTACTGGTAAGGGGAAGCCGTTTGTGAGATAAATATTTGGTTTGAAATGGTGTCACTGATAAAACTATTTTATCAGGAAAAGTTGTTCTGATAACATCTTTGGATGGGGAAGGCTTTTCTGATAGCACTTCAATATTTGGAATTTCATTACTGATGGAAGACTTTTCCCTCCTTTAGACATACTGTACAAACATTTTTTGAGACTTTTTGAGCTTTTTAACCTCATTCTTTTAGCCTCATATTTAATGTGAATGGTGACTATTCAATATTTTTTATAAAAAACCATATCTTAATTGGAACCTTGCGTGTAAGGCCGAAGATGTAAGAATGAGTATGGCGTCATCATCATCATATGCAGGAGATGCAACCGATGGCCTCGAGCATGAGTTCACTGATAACCACCTTCGGAGGCTGGTTACAAGTACAACACGGTACTGGAGAATTGTTTACATTACTTGGTCAAAATACCTGTAGAGTCATTCTTTTAAAAATATAAGCTTCAGCACTTTATTATCACTCATGATTATGTAACACACATTATCCACTACGTAAGACGTTGTACGTAAATCAATTTTTGGTAAAATAAAAAATATTCAAATTTTAAGATATATAATGTCTGAGATTTGAGTAAGATTTTTTCAAGGAAAAATGCGTTCATGTAAATGTATTGGTGATATGAATGCAGTATATTTTAAATTTATTTATAAAATGGAAAGTATTATAAATTAGATGTCTGTTATATTTAGAATAATCTCACAAATCTCTGTTTTATTCCCAAACAAAATGTCGTTTCGTCAGGAATAAAGGGAAAATAACTCTTAAACTATCCTCCTAAAGGACCAATAAAGCTGTTACGGTTCACTTTCAGGGATATCTCATTATAAAATAGCATCCAACTATTTCAAGCTTTAATCTACACGAGTTATCAGAGAACCGAGTATTTTCTCGGTAAAACTCGTGAGACGAGTTCGTTCACACCGCTCATTGGTCACGTTGCACTCTGGTTTCTTCGCTCAACCTCTGGTTGATTTATTTCTATGGACATCAGCTGATTTTTGTTAAATTTAATAGCTTCCGTAAAAAAGGTCCATATGGTTAACATGGGTAGTACTTTGAAGAGCTGTATAATAAGGACAGTATTTTTTCCAGACAAGGGATTATCTTCAATCGATTCATTGTAGCCAAAATCCCTATAGAAAAGCAAAATATCAAAAATCCTGGGACGGAAAAAAATTGCTAGTGTAAAAATTGCTTGTTTTAGAGTGTTTACACAGCTAAATCTAATAAAAAAATGTTATAATTTTTTTACAATGGGCTGTTTTATTCGTATCAGTTTTCTACTCATATCCTCACGTACCGATGATCCGACGATCGTCCTCAAGGTCCCAAGATTTCACAAGGCAACATCCTCCCTCCTGGACTCTGGGAGAGTCTCAAATGTGAAGGTGAAGGACGATGACTCATTCTTAGCAGCACCTTTGACTCTCGGCCGTGATTACAGAGTACAATAAGTAACTGTTCCAAGGTCACTATTGTCTTCACCTGTTGTTCTCGGGTGGAAAGTGTTCACAGGTGGAACTGGAAGCACGACTCAGCTATTTCTCTGGATCAGCTCCCAGATCACATACGATGTACCCAAAGCTCGGGAGAAAGTGTTTCATTCCTACACGTATTGCGTGTTGTTAGTTGTGTCTCTCGGATGGATTCGAGACAGAACGGCTGTTTGACTAATCAGGAGTCGTGAGGAGGTGTTTTGAAATATAGTCTTTAGAAAATAGCATCTATGTGGAGGGGTTGAGCAGTTTTTTCGCGTCAACATGTTAAATGTTTTTGGACTGTTTGATTCTTGTACCCAAAAGTTAACTTACATCAGCTGATGGATTTTCAAAGTGGTTGTTTATGAAAGGAGGAAAAAATACCATGCGCCCGGGAAAGTAGCAGTAATTCTTCATCACTGTATACACCATTGAAATTAACTTTCTTTATTGACCATTAAAAATTTGAAGCCGTTTGATTGAACCGTTGAAGTTAGTACTACATGTACAAAATCAGTTACAAAAATAAACTGATTGCAATTTAGTATTTGTTTACATCTTTGACGGAGCATTTGTTAATTGAGGTGATCACAAAAATTATTTTGGAAAAGCTATTTAAAATAATACATGATTGGAGCATTGAAAACGTGGAGTTTTAAGCCAGAGTTCAGTATGCTTACTTTAACGCTGCAGGGAGACTCATACTTGAATTATTTATGGATATTAACATGGTAGTTGAGTGATAAAAAAAGTTGCTTGTTGAGTTAGTAGCTTAAGGTTGCAGGTTTGATCCTGAAGTAAGTTAATAGCTTTTTGAAGGTTTAAAACTGGACCACCCTTTTTTGTCTTTGGGATGTTAATATTGGGCTATTGGATCACTTATTTTAGACCCTATGATCCTGACACATAAATCACCAATTCTTTGTCAGTAACAAAGTTACACCATCTGATCCATTACACTCACCAACCTCACCTCAATTTTATACTCATTAAAATACACACCATAGTGGGCATCGATGTCTTAAATGTGAATAAAATGTTGATAAATACGTGTACTAAAAAATACGTTGTTGTCAGTCAAATGCATTTGTCGAAACCGTTTGGAGCTGAAACCGGTGACCGTTTGGTAAAAGCGAAGCACGCACCTATTTGAACAGACGCTTTAAAGGTTAAATGGAATTTCTTTCTTCGATTTGTCACACCGTCAAGACTGATTTCACACTTGGAGTCTCCGGAAATGCGAGCTTGTCTACCGGATATGCAGGTTTCGCAGCGAGTTACTCCGCTGGGAATGTTAATAGGACATGCGATTCGATTTTCTGCAACTTCCGTTATCGTGTGAACCTTTCCTCTAAGATCAACTCTCCTAAGTCAATTTTTTGTTATGCTCGTAATGTTTAAGTAATGTAAAAGTCCATTACTGCATCGCTTTGAAAAATTAGAAAACCTCATGGGACAATCTAAATAAATTTTTTAGTAAAATAATGGTTGTCTTTGTTACTGTACCTTGACAGCTACCTTTTTCTTTGGTCAATATCTAGTATCTCAAAGATGAAAGTCAAATGGCCTGCAGCTCATTAAACTACCACTAGGAAAATCTGAGACACAAATAATGCTTTAGATTCAGATAATCGAGTTCCGAATATCGATTTCATTAACACAAATCGGTTATTGATATAGAAACCAAGATCCCTCTGACAGTCTCTTAATCATGCTTTGATGAATAGTGATCTCAATGAACTGATGATGTCAGATCCTTTCCTTGTCGACTTAATTCATCCACTAACACGGACTCCACATATTACCAACATACGGTTGTTGCTAAGATATCTTTCGAACTTTTAAGAAAGAAATCGTGTGTACTTTTAACAGCGATGTTAACTAATTAGTTTTATTAGTTTAAAAATGTCAACATTCCTTTTCGTCCTCTCCAACTCTTTCGTTCTCCCAAACCTACATAAAGTACTCAGTTTACCGCCCATGACACTGCAGTTCAACGCTTTCAAAACAACCGCCAGAGTGCGGCAAAGATGAAAATAGGTTCTCAAATCCTAATTATCATGCTGTGCGTGTCCAGTTCAGTGTACATAACCTACATACCGCTAGGCCGTCCTTGCCGCCCGCGCCGCTGCCGTTGTAGCCCGTAGCGGCTGGTGCCTTATCGCCTTAGTCCCACACCTGACGATCCAAGGACTGAATAATCATAACATGTAATGGGGGGGTTCAACATATGCGGATTTAATTTTATAGATGTACATAAATTGGAATTATTGTTTCCAGGTCAAGGACTCGCTCAGTCGTACCAAGCGTTGATGTCTCTTCGGCCAGGCGTGAAATTGGATAGAAATACGTGATATTTTTGCAGTTGTATTTTTTTTATTGCAAGGAGTTACATATAAACGCAAATAAATAAAAGAGTAAAAATAAATTGAATTGGAATGGAAGCAATTTCAATTTATATGTAGCCTATTATTTTTTACCAACAAAGAAAATCTCACATCATATAAAGCTACTTTTATCGCACAATGAACAATAAAATAAGTCATTACAAAAAAAGTTTCTGTATTTTCACGGCTTGCTAAATTAAGTATAATACAAAAAAAAAAAAAAAAAAACTTAGTTACTATATTACCTTTGACTATATACACTTACGTGAATAGACTTCTCATAGCAAGGGCTTGTATGAAACCGATTGACAGTGGTGCGATTTTCTGCAGCGTGCATGAAGTACAAGTGACATATGATAGCCTAGATAAATCAGTACTACCACTCTTCTCAACAATGGCTGGAATATTTTTTAACTGAGGGTTATGTTTATGTTGTGGTAAAGTGTTTTGGCAGCAGTGCAAACCCAGCTGAATATGGCAGCGAATCTGGCGCCACGTACACGAAACTTCCACATTTTGCCTCAAACGAAATGCATTGGATGAAATGTTTAATCACGTTAGTGTACATAATCATTGCTATTACTGTCCTATCCTGAAATTTCAACGTATCATGTTTTAACAATTAAAAGATGCAGAGCTGCGAAATTCAACAACAATTTTAATTATTATGTATCTAATTCCACTTATAAGTTAACTCGCGCAATTAATCCTTAGCCATCTATTGATTTTCGAGGTAAATACTTAGAATCTGTGAAGGTTCATGAATCTTCACATTGCTAAACTGAGTATTCTCATCAAAAGGGTATAGTTAATACGAAAATTTTTACAATTTGCACCTGCTGAAGAGCTGAAGTGCCCAAAAAAAGCCTTTTGGGCTGTGAGTCCATTCTAAAGTTCTTTTCCCAATCAACAATGGCTGAACTGTTTATCCCAATCAGTGCCTAAAATCAGCACATACTGAAGTTTTTGGCCCAATCAGCAATATCGGAACTATTTATCCTAGATCATGAAAAATTTCCAATAATGACAATCATCACTCACTCGTATTTATCCTAAAATCGTTTTCTGTACTTGTACGCTCAGCATAACGTTAACCTCCGAATCAGGTCCTACCGTACAAGTTGACATCCACCGCGCACCGAAACTGCGATCCAAAACCCAGGTAGACGCCGAAACTCCGATCCTTACCTCAAGGGCGACCCCAGGCAGACGCCGAAACTGCGATCCTGGCACGGAGGCCGTCCTCGGGACGATACTGACGGTACTGTACGTAAGACGATACTGCTGCTCTTGCTCTCAAACTGAGAATGACTGATGTATTTGTGGGAGAAAATAAAGAAGGAATGTACACCCTGAAAGTCTTCGTTTATTGGTCCAGGTTAAGAGTTATCTTCACCCCTGGGCCGGTAGCCCATTGTTGCGCAGTTGGCAATTTTAACTATACGGGTTTTAATGCAAAATAATATTTGGCAAATGGTACTATGGCACGGTATTTTATTTCCCTGTTTCGGACGCCGTTTTCAACCGATTTTCTTTAAACTTGGTAAGTGTTTAGTTGAATAGTTATATTAAGTCCCTCATACATCGAAATTTTGGAAATTTAACAAATATTACTCTCTGTGACATGGCAAAGTAACTCGATTTTCCTTAGTAATATTTGTTAAATTTTCAAAATTTCGAGGTATGAGGGTCCTAAAATAACTATTCAACTAAACACTTAGGCCTACCAAGTTTAAAGAAAATCGGTTGAAAACGGCGTCCGAAACAGGGGAATCAAATACCATGTTTTGCATTAAAAGCCGTATAGTTAACATTGCCGACTGCGCAACAATGGGCTACTGGCCCAGGGGTGAAGATGACTCTTTAAGGGGGTGGTATGTGCGAGTTTAGTACAACTTGGAAGTCCCAGTTCATTGGCATTAGTTGAAAAGTGACTTGAGCGACACGTCGGGCGGCGAAACATTCTAGAGCCATTAGCCTACACCGGACGCTGGAATCCCCACTGGACCCTCCGCTACCTGCTGATGGGCCGCTGTGCCAGGATCGCAGTTTCGGTTGTGGGATTAGCGAACCCTTTTGAGGATTAAAACTAGGATCGCAGTTTCGGTGCGCCGCATCCACCGACCAAACTCCGTTTCCTACTATCCCATCAGCACCTAGATTGCCCGCTGCTGATTCGCCTCTACCAATCAGCAGCTGAGCCGCGTGTCCGTGTTTAATTGGTTGTTTATGGGCGGTTATCGCGGTTTCGTAACGGCTTTCCCCGTCGCAGGTAATGGGGCCAGCCTCGGCTCCCGGCGCACACCGACTATGCTAAACGGCGCAGCTCTGTTGTGTGACAGGGCGATAATTGGCGATGTTTACAATCGGAACAATAGTGGTGAACTGGTTCAAACTCTAAAGAGCGAGTATTTTTCTTTTTCTTGTTCTCTTGGTAATTATTCTCCTTTTCGATTGTCATACAGAGGAAACAGCTAATTCGCATCTATACCGTATTAAAGAGCCTTTTACATGTTGCAATCTGTTAATTTACTTATTATTAAAAAACTATTATCTTGAACTATTTTCAAATGAAATATTACGTCCAGCATAGCCATCCAACTAAGGCGTAAGATTAAATCCGAAAATCACAAAAAGTTTTTAAGTAAGTTTATGTTGAAAAGCATTTGGAAAATAACTACGTTTTGCATAGATCGACCTTTTTTTTAAAAAAATACATCGTTCTTGGTTGGGCTTTTAATCATTTAGTTTTGGATTTTTTTTACATTATAGACACCCTAGTCACGGATTGATACTATTTCCCAATTAATTTCTCTACAAAACCAATAATAATTATAAAACAATGTTTTTATCGACGGAACTTGAGAATTTAATTTTTTGGAGACTTCCCAGAATTTTAGTGAAAAGTTTATTGGACGGAAATTCCACACAGTTGTTCCTTTTTGTTAGGTACCTTTTTATGATTATTTCCCATGCGAGTTCCTTCATGATTCAAAAGATAATCTCCATTGCTCCATTATTGGTGTTTTCTTTATTAAATTAGTCACAAACATTCTCAAAGTTTTTTTCTTCTTGTTGGGGAGGTTGGGAAATATCTTCAACATTAGGTTTAATGATAATTCTTATGGAAAATCGCTGTTTTTGTCCTTCGTTCTAGATCTTCTATTAAATCTTATTCCGCCGTACATATTCGTCATCCGGCAGCCACTGCCAAGACCACGGTCGGCCCATCCCAGGCCCATGTGACCCAGTTCCACCGCCCGGGTCCGCCCATCGCCCAGCGTCGTCCCCGGCCGAGGTCGCTCTGAGGTCGCCTCAGGACCCTGACCTCAACCTCGGCTTCGGTTACTTCCGATTCGCTTCCGGTTCGGTCCATACCGCAGATGTGCCCGGTGGAGCGTGGTAAGGTTGGTATCACTGGTAACCGCACCTGAAGGAGATACAACCTTATAAGTCAGCAGCCAGGAAGAGTTTTTAAGAGGAAGTTTTGAGGAAGTTCGATGATTTTTGAGAGAGGTTTATGATTGAACGTGAAGAGGTAGGGAGGTTAAGGTTGCTTAATGTACGAGCAAAGTTTTTTTTTTTTTTAACTGCTTTCAAGTAGAAAATGAGTAATATTTCACTCTTGCTGTTTGTGGCAAGTGTACGCATGGTAATTCCTAAAACCGTTTATCAGCCATATATAATATAAAATATATTTAACAGTATCAAATTTATAGAAAACCCCATTTTCTTAAGGTTGAAAATTTATAGAAAACCCCATTTTCTTAAGGTTGAAATGACATCGTGATACGAAGTAAAAAAAAAGGCACTACCGTAGAAGAAAATATAGATTTTAAAGTGTTAATTCTTTTTTAACTTGACTTCGCTCAAAGCTAAAGCCATTAGACCCTAATGCGTGACCGGTGCGTTGCCCTTGCGTTATGCAATTTCTTTCTTACTGTATTATAATAATTCAAAAAATTTAGTATAGGCTACTACTACTATATAAAAAATAGTGTAATACAATAAGTAACTCAAAGTGCAACCGAGTTGGTTGTTTGGTTTGCTTGTTGTTCGTTACGTCTTCTAATCAGAGCAGTGCGTATCGAAGGAGATTTACAGGGGAAATGTGTAAGAATGGGCAGCGGTCTAGGGAAAGTGACATTGATACCTTCTGCTTTTACTCTCTCGGTCAACAGCTGGGGTTTTGTGTCCTAGACGATTTCTAGCTGAAACACGATAAGTTGGTTCCTCCTGCGATTTCAGTGTTTACAAGCCTTGTTATACTTACTATTAAGTCATTGATAATTCTTGTCTTGTTCCAAGGTTGTGCGTCTATGGAATTGTAATGTTTTGAAGCACGCACTATGGTAGTTTTCATTTGTTTCATGATGTTTTTGAAGACAACACTTTTGGAATGGTCGAAAAAGCCAAAACACTATAGTTAACATATAATTATTTTCAAGTTTTCTCAGCGAATTTAGCACTTTTTCTAAATAAAAAAAAAAATATTTTACGTGTCCATCTTTTCTGCGTGCATATTCACGATCTTTTTTACCATCAGATTCACATCAGGAAGGCCCATTTCAAAAGCCACTCTATAATTCTTCTATGAGATAGTAGCTCATTTACCCCAGATCGAATAACAACTTAATATCTAACTCTTGGGAAATTAAAGCGTAACCCCGCACACTAAATGCCTGTAATACAGCTGGAGATAGAAAGTAGGAAAACGCAATGGACGCAATGAGGGAAATGGTGATGCATGGAGTGAGGAAAGTGAGTTGCATTTGAGTCCAGTCCAGTCCAGGACCGCGCCGTGACCCGTAAACGCGTGTCCGCCAGTTGCACCAATCGCATCCTCAGTTGCCCAATGTCGCCGCCATTGTTGTTACTAACACTGGTACCTGCGCGTGACTTGGGAGGATATACTGGTGTCTAGACAAGGGTATAGACTGGAAAACCTGTGACCTTTTGAGGAGAAATACATCGGCCTTCGGAGGGGCCTCCAAAGCGAATTGGTCTGCTTTATAAAAATATATCTTAAATATTATGCGTTACTGTTGATTAGTCCTGCTCCATGCCTTAACGAGGGGTAAGCTATAGTTATTGAAGGAGTACTCGTATATCCTATGTGTCAAAAGTTTTATTTGTCTCCCTCGAGTTGCCTGTGGGACAATGGACTTCTTTGTCTCCCTATTCAGGAAAAGAAAACTACCCACTCATTATGCGAGGTTGAAAGTTTCACTTTACTTAACAGTTGGGGAATAATTAATTGCTTGTTTGAATGGTATAGCTGAAAATAATGTTATCACACAATCTTCACATTATCACTTTATAGCTTTCTTTAAGACGCGACGCTACCAGTATCGAATATGAATGAAGGATGAGTGTAGAATGGGTGTGTTACAGTTTCAAAACTTGTAAACTTGTCAGTAGCGAATAAAAAGCTGCATTTTACGGATTGTAAGGAAATCACATTTAACGTTATAATTTAAAAGATTTCTTTACATTAACGTTTCCATTTGAGGCAGAGAACTGATTAACTAACTTATTAAAATTATCTAACAGAATAATCTCCAGCAAAATATCGTGTGTTTCTGTTTAATGATGAGACTTCAGAGACTTCATTTGAAACACCGACGCACTTTGGCGTATTTTAAGGTGAGTATGACTGAAAGGTGAGTGTGATGATTGTGATGGATCAGATGAGGTGTAGCTTTGTTACTGACAAATATCAGCTGTTTTTATTTGTCAGGATCATTAATTAATAGCCCAATGACCAAAGGCAGCTGGGTCCAGTATCGAACCATCAAAAAGCACTAACTTTTCTCAGGATCGAACCGGCTACCTTCAGATTCAAAGGCGAGCTCTTTAACCACTCAGCTACCCAGCCAGTTTATAGTGATAGATGATGTTTATAGTGATCACCTTAAAGAGAGAACAAAAATTATATTACCTCCACAAGAGATAGAAAAGCCCGAAGATGATCCAACCGCACCGAAAACCAGTCCATCGCAGTCCGCGGTCCCGGTTGCGTGGTTGCGTCATTTGTTATGAAACGGTGAATCCGCCGCCGCGCCGTCACACCGTGCCGGAATCACCTGTCGATGTGGGGCTGATAACGGCGAAGACGCCCAGTGTTGACATGGTCGGAGTACAAGAGAGTAGAGGGACAGTTGATTTGGAGGAGTTTGAAGGGAGACTTTAATTCCAACCGTCTCATGGGTGATTCAGTCAATTTAAAACATCTAAATTATACTCTAGAACAGTAGCGTAATTTCAGCGTTTTTATTTGGGGTGGGGGATTTTTTTATTAATATATTTTGACTACAATGAGACCTCTTCCCCCTTACTATTGTGCTTTAACAATCGCAGACCATAAAAAGAAGCTCAATTCAATTTAAAACCATCATTTTGTAATACATTTTCATGGTAAAATTTGAATTTCTTACAATTTTGCAATTTTCTTTTTGTTGGGGGGGTGGGGGGGGGGGGGCAACTTCCGCCCTCAAACGACGCCAAAGCTCTAGAAGAAGGAATCGGCGGAAATCGTATGTTGTCTATCATGTTTCATTGTTAGTTTTCATTATGTTTTTTTCAATACAAAGAGATATAAATGTGTACTTTTTCATCTCTAAGGAAAATGTTCTTTGATTTACTGTAATGTTAAATTGTTTTCGCCTTCAACTTTTAAATTTTTTTACTGATTCAATTTCATCTCAACCACTGCTGAACTTCTTCCTCTACATATTGTTCTAAAAGAAAAATGATTAGGTAGTCTATATAAAACAAACAATTTCAACTCATTTTAGTGTGTAGTTTTCTAATAGTTAAAAGTCAACTTTGGATTTGTTAATATATTTAGGATATTTATTATGAGTTAATTTATTTTATGATTCTTTAACTGTCGATTGTGCAATATACATTTCTACACTACGCCGTTTCAGGCCATTATAATTTTTTATTGGCAATCATAAGTTTTATTTATGGACCGTGAATTAATGTTATGCTTATTTCCTCGCATGACTACGTTCAGGTCTGCAGCCCTCGCCTCTCATATTTGTAGTAGACTTACTGTAGTTTCATCAATCATAAATTTCTGATCATAACCGTTTTGTACAACAATAAATTTGGTGCCTGTAGAGGGGTACAGATGAGTTGTGATACAAGCTTTATGTGAAATGAGAAGTTTAATTCCATCATAGAACTGCAAAAACGTCGTTAGTTAAAATTTGGTTCACTTTCAGAGCAGACTTGACAAAATAACCCCAGTCACAGCACCAACTTGGCAAATTACGATAAAATTTCAAGATTTTTTTCTTTTTTGACCATGAATATATACGAAGGGGCTGAGTACGGTTACTATTATGAGAGTTGAAAGCACATATTAGATATTTCTCCACCTTTTAAAGTAGAATAACAAAATTCAAGTTGAATAGGCTATACTTATTGTAACAGCCTTGATACATTATTTATTTAATTATTACTTGCGTAATAGCCTTTATAGGTATCAAAATAATCCTTGAATCAGTAGATTGCCGAGCATGCTTCGAGGCATTACTCCTCATCATCAGTAACAAAACATTCTTAAAAACCTCACATTTCAGTCGTTGTTGGACACTCAACGCACGAAACAAAGACACGTCAAACACGAACGGAAAGCTATTGCGAATGCAAAGTTGGTACACGCACAGTCCTACGTTATAGAAATACAAACAATACCTATCTTGTACACCATTGACTAAAATATAAAAATAATCATTCTTGGCCCTTTGAAAAGCCTTAAACACAGTTCCTAAGGTCTGACCAACGGGGATAATTATGGTTTGTAAACAGGGAATGAAAACGAAGTCCATTTCAGTCATCTATTCTCATACGAGTACGTTCAGTTGTACTGTCTAATATCCCTTTTCAAATTAATATGACAAAAACTATTAGTTTTGTTAAAATTTAAATAATATATATTTATAGGTACCCTCAAAACTAATGACCACAGGCTTTTGCATCACTCACTATTACCATGTAGGGTATTCCCTACAGCAAGAAATCGCTAAAACTCAAAATAAACCAACACCGATACATTTTAAACGCTCTCGACCGATCAATTGATCCTCCAACCATGTAGCGGCCGTTATCAATCCCCGACGTTACCGATCCAGTTCCTAATCTGTCAGATGGCCGATAAGCCTGGTGGTCGCGCGCCAGGGCCGACCTTGTGCCTTCGTATAAGTGCCTTCGGTCCGGTGACTAGGCACAATCGACGACCGTCCGTCCGTGCCTGCAGTGCCTACGGTACAGCACCTGCCCACCACAGTGCCTACAGTGCCTGCGATACCCGCCGCAGTGGCCACCACAGTGCCTTCCGGTGCCTATCTGTGATAAGTAAGTGCCAGTGCAGTGGTGCCGTTTGGTCAGTGCTTATCAGGATATGTGTGTAGTCAAATGTTATCAGTGTGTCGCGTGAAGTTGAATAAAAATAGTGTAAAGGTGTAGAGTAAATTGGATATGGATTACGGTAGGTAAACAAGTTTGTTTTAAGTTGTCTTTGAAGTTGTACTGTAATAGAACTTTGAACTTAAAAGCAGGTTTCTACCATGCTTAATCGTTTGAGTTCTTGACAAGTTTTTTTTTTTTTTTTTTACTCGGAATGAAACTGAAAATAGATAGGTCCCTTCAATTAAGGACGACTTACTATGAGTAAGAAGAAAACAAAATAATCTAAAAATATTTGCAGATCTAAGATGTTTATAGTTCCATGGGTAATATACAGGGTGTTCGGAAACTCTCTCTCCGGGAAACGAGGTGATTTATTTGATCAAAAGGAATGAAAGTTTTCATGGAAACATGTCCTAAAATGTTTGTTAAGTCCTCAGCCACCATTTTATTTTTACATTTAAACATTTTTATTTCCGTAACGGATGGGTGTATGAAGTTTATACTAGTAGGCCTAATATATTTGTTGCTCAAAATCGAACAGTTTGAATGTTTGATTTAGATCATTACGACATGTCTTTGCTAAAAAAGCGACTTTTAGTCCTATATAACACAATTACTACCGTCCTAACGATATTGTTATTATCAGTACCAAAACTAATTTATTTACAGTTGAACACTAACAAATGTTTTGAATGCTCAACTTAAGCCCAAATGTAAATCTAATGAGAAAATTTCTATTTTCAACTATGGGTAGCATCTTTACTTAAAGTCCAATTATCACAACTTTTACAGTGATGGGTTGGAAGTGAAGTTCTAAACTTTTTCCTAATAATCAACAGGTAATTAAATGTGTTTTTTACATAATACTTAACTTAAACAATGTATAAACTTTACTAAACCTTCACTTAAATATCGTCAATTACCTTTAAATTTATATTATGTAAAATTTTTTGGGTTTCATCAATAGTGGAGTGTTGTCCTCTCGGAGAACCACCAACTGTCATCATCCACACGATAACATGTGTAATCAATGTACCGTTGATTTTTTTAGATTGATAACTTGATTAAATTGATTTACGGTACAAAATTTCTATTTGATAATAAAAGGTATAAATATTTCGAAACACTCACTTAAATATCCGGGACTTTTTAGAAGACTGCCTCCACTATCAACATTTGTCTCCTCGAATTAAAAGTTTAAAAATTGTTACCAGTTCTGGTCGGACATGTGCGGTATTGGTTTTGTTGTCGTTAGACTTCTAGAACACTGGCCATTTTGTTTCACGTACTATGATGAACATTATGATGTCAACTACTCTTCTACTACGACTCTAAAATCTAACCTAACCACCAATCCATATAGAGTCAATAGACTGACTACATTTGGTAACTCGCAAGTACAATAAGGTAACGGTTATTAAAACAAGGAATTAAAATGTTGAATAGAACATTCGGTGGACACAACGTACATGTTTTCCGTCTATATGACCCTCTTAATCCACCAAAACATATTTGATAATAACCTTTACGGTTTCTGGAAATTTAATAGTGGAGGTCCTCTTCTAAAAAAGACCCATATATCCTAATAATTAGGAAGAGCAACACCCTATAGCTTAATAATTAAGCTATAGGATGCCCCACCCTAATGTCATCTTCCGCCGGACGGAGAGAGCAGTTACATGCTACACGGGGACCGGTCCGGTCGCCGGTGCCCCGGACCCCGGCATCGCCCGCCGACCAGCTTTCTACCGTCACCCCCCGGCATTGTTTATCACACTGGAGGCGCCACCTCGGACACCCTGCACCTCGCACAACTGGATTATTCAATTTACCGGAGGAACTCGAGGAGGAAAGTGAAGTGTGCTAACGGGTCGCTTACGTCACCGATAGAGGTCGCTAATGCGTGGCTGGCTGGCGTGGGCTCGGCTAAATTTAACTCTCCGAGATCCACTTTATGGTTTGTTTTAGAACGACGGATAATATATTGGTAAATTCTTAAAATGGATCAATAACAATACATTTATGCTCTTACAATTCCGCTGCGACAAGATATGCAGTTTCTATGTTTGTTGATCCGAAATATTTTAAAGTCTCACGGAAGCAAATAACGGATAGTCTCACGGATAGTGCAAATAAATCCGATGGGAACAGATACAATCTACTCTTCTTCAAAGACTAATCAGCAATTCTTGAAAAATATCCGAAAGGTGTTTTTTTTTGTTCCCTTGATGTCTAATAGTGGGCATACTGTTGATAAAAGGTACATAGATAAATATAAGCTTGACACAGAATTGGAAAGAATAATATGATTATACTAATATGGAAATGTAATTTATTTTCTTGTTTTGTCTTGAAAGGACACGTCACACCCATTCAATAAAACTACATTATGAATCTCCTTCAAGATGAGTGTTTGTTTTCGACCGTGAAGTGCTCAGTTTCACCCATTCATTGTTCAGTTGCACGAATGAATCAAATCTGTTTATACTACACTTATAAGCTGTAATATTTGCAAAAGGTTTGCATAAGGTTCTTTTCTGTTAAATCAGATTTAACTCCATCGCATTTTACCTTTTTTAGTGACGTCACTCGCGTTTTTTTTCATTATCGAAGCATCATTATACATCATACAGAAACAGAATTCACCAACACTATATCTCAATGTAAGACTTTGGAGTTACATACAAAAGAGCATACGAATGATTTATAGCTTAACTTTATTGCTGAATATGCAATCTACCACAACCACGTGATGAATCCGCTCAGTCAGCAATTAAGCAGCAATGACGATAAAGGTGTTAAAGCAATGAAAACAAACACTTAAAAATCGTTGACTGATGTATTGGAATAAACTTACGCCAAAAAATTGGAGTACGCCAACATTTTTTTATAAACTACGCCATACTTCAGAATGCAGAGTACTCAATTAGATATCTCAACGGTAATTCTTAATAAGTACTGTAATTCAAACATAAAATTCTTAACATGGAATTTTTACCCTGATTAAAATAAACACAATTAGAAATCACAGAATTTACAAATGGCAAAGGACTGAATGCCAAGGACAAAAACAGTTTAGGACAACCCTCCCATTAAACATCTCTTAACAACCCCTCGACTTTCCCCCTACAACCACGATAATCCTTGACCTCTCCCGATTTACCGGCGACCTGTTACCGATAATTTCCACTCCCATCAACAACCCGTACCCGCTGAGCGCCCCGGGAGCCACGACCGAGGTCAAAGTTCACCAGGGGATCACGACTCCTCCCTCCTCGGTCTTAACATTTCCTACAGTGACGTAAGCGATGCTCGCACGGCCTCAAGGACGAAAACCGGCCAAATAACTGTGTCGCAACCACGCCAACCAGCCGACCAGCCAACCAGCCAGTGCCGGCCCTCTTGCGACACCTGACGATGATGGCACCGGCAGCTCTTTCCTCGTTTAGGAGTGGACACTTCGGATGATGTGAGTCAGTAGGTTTCGTTAGTCACGAGTCGGTTTCGTGGAGGAATAGGGAATTCCGAGGACATATTGACGAAAAATTCCGAAGTTCGCAGCAAATTTTACGACTGTGTTGGACAATGGATAAATATGTGCGAACAAATAATATATTGTAGGTATTATGAAGGACAGGGGTGTATTTACATATGGGCTAAATGGGCTAAAGCCAGGGCGGCAGAATTCGGGGGCGGCAAATTTGAAAAAAAAAAAACGGCATTTTTTAGGCTTCAAATTGAAAAACTCAAATTATTGGAGTCGGAAATTTTTTGGAAGGATTGTAGAGAAAATTTTGAGAACCGAGAGTGACTATTTTCTAAGCGAGATCATAATATCTTAGCGCAATTGGTCATTAAAGAGCTCTAAAGAGGAGCTGGGAGAACTCATCACTACGTTGATTTGTCACGGTAGCGATCCAAGCGTCGGCTCAAAGGAACCATCCGCCACCTCACCGCCCCCTCTTTTACCCCCGTATATACATCGCCACCGCCGAACTGTACCAGTGCATTCGGGAATCGGGATGGGTGATTTGAGGTTATGTCAGGTTATGTGGCAGTGATAATTTTAATACTGCTATTGACACTATTATTGTTACTTCAAACTTTAACGAAAAAACACATAAATAGCCGTAATTTAGCTATTGCACTTTATCTAATACTTCATTTTAAATACTCTATTAGGCCTTTATGGTTTTGTACCTAGAATAAAATTAAAATCCTTATGCCAATTTATTATTGCTACACTCAGACATGTCTAACAAACATCAACAAATCTACTGGACTAGGAACGAAGGTCACAGAGTTTCCCGCCCTATTCCACCTGCCGTGAACTACGCGCACTTGTTATTGTGTCTCGGATTGGTCAAAGAACCAGTTAAACACTAATAGCCATCCTTTGAGCCACACTTAAGTAGTTCTTGCATCGCAACGCAAAATCTTTTATTTCAAGTTTTTTTTTATGTTAAGTTCCGTATCATCACTATTTTTAGCTTTTTATGTACCCTCCCGTCGAAATAGCATATGAATTGGGGCAATAATTGTGGATATAAATTAGGAAATAATGGCGGGGGGAGGGCGGCACTTTTTGAATAGCCCAGGGGCGGCAAATTTCCAAATCCGCCTCTGATGAAGGATAATTGTAAAATTACAAAACAAGCTACTTGATTTTAAGCTCTTCCCGAAAGTTAAAGTACATTACCTGTTTTTCTTTATCTCGTATATGCCATGAGCTAGTATGGGGTCAAACAGAACTAAATCTTTTTATCTCTTAGCCCTACAATATCATCTTCCGATGCTGTAACGAAAGTGAAGGAAAAGGAAATGTGTACAATGGATTGGTAGATTAGGGGTTGGTAATGTGACAATATATGAAGAAATAAAACGCAACTTATTTGATAATAGAATTCTCCACAGTGCACAGTTATTTACCTATAAACATGTTCTATGCAGATAAAAGAATTATACAGGAAAAAATAATATCATAATACGCTTGAGATTATACAAAATTTATTGTTAAATAGTCCATTTTATGTAAGACTGATCCCATAAGAGTTCACAATGAAGCTTAAGTAAAATGATTAAAATAAAAAATCGCGAATCGCGAAAGAGGTTACCAATAAAGGGTGGTAAGGGATTCACATAGTTTCATTTTGCAACCATGACGATTTTCATCATTGATCAACATGTACTTAGCATTAACATTACAGATTTATGAAGAGCCCGAAGAAAAAAATTGTCAACAATTTCTTGCAACATAATTATAGTCTTACAATAAACTAAGCACATTACCACAAGTGTATTTACTCAACTTGTTCCCTCCACTGTTGCAGATATGATGCAGCTGGTGTTGATGACGTCAGCGGTGCTGGCCGCGGTGTCGGCGTTTCCTCAGCAGTACTTCGCAGCGCCGGCAGAGCTCGCCATCAGCATCCAGCCGCCGCCGCTGCAGCAGCAGCAGTTCCAGCAGCAGCCGGTGTTCCAGCGTCAGCAAGTCCAGCCCTTCCCTCAGCAGAACTACGCGCACCGCGCGGTCGTCGCGAATGCTGAGAGAGAAGCTCAGCTGCCGCCGCATCTGCTGAACCCCTTCTACAAGAACCAGAGGATCGCCTCCGCGTTGGCCAAGGAGAGCTGGTTCACCCCCGGGGAGAACCTCGTGGTCGACAGAGAGGCAGAGAAGATCCCCAGGCAGAAGATCTACACAGTGTTGAAGAACGCTGGGTTCATCAACCGAAGAAGATGAAGGAAGACCCGATGAAGAAAAGATTGAAAATTGCTGCAGGCTCACATTGAGACCTGCGTCCACCCCAGGGGGAGGTTTGAGTGATGAGAAACCAAAAACTAAACTGACTCGCGAAACTCCGCAGAGTGTCGAGTGACGTGTTGTAATTAGTCTGATTCGTGTAAATATTTAACATTTGTTAATAAGTAATATTAAAGCGTTTATTTGGTGAGGTGTATTCGTTACTTCCCTATGATTCAGGTAAAGCTGCCTTTGTGCTGCATAGTTAAGTGCTCTAAAATGTAGACCAACGTAGTCTGAACTTAGCCTAATAATAAAAATTATCTTTTTATGTCAACATTATTAATCCCTCAAAACGTAATTTCTATCATTTCCAAATTAAAATCGACAAAGAATTTGAATTAATTAAAATTAAAATTATAATTAAATTTAAAGTATAATTAAAATTTTGACAAAGTCAAAATTCCAACTTTAATTTTTAGTTTCGTCAGCTAATTATGGAGTACAACACATTTTAAAATGAACAAAAATTATTTTGAAACAAAAATGTACATCATATAATACTTTGTGTTACCATAGTTTCTAGCAGAAACAATTTAATTATAATTTAATGGATCTTCGACATCTTCGTATCATAACAATCTTAAAAGAGCTAATACATTCTCCTCTACGTATAAATTGAGTTATTCTACTAAATATTCTTCAGGAAATTCTTAAGTCATGTTTCACTCAAAATTATCAACAAAATGACATTTTTGGGAATAGAGCATACAGGCTAAGATAATCACCGTTTAAGCGACTATCATAGCATAGAAAACAACCCTATTAAATTTGTAGCATATCTAAAGGAGATTTATCCAAGGAACAACATGGAGAAAGCATTTGAATTTATCGCGGAGATTGTGATGCGGGATCATTGCACGTAAGTATACCGTTAGTTATTTTCTTCAGAAAATGATAATGGATTATTTTCTGTTTTTAGTGTTTTGGATATTATTTGTCCTAAATGACCTCTGACTGAGAGCACAGTGAAGACCTCTACTTCCTATCATCTGTACACAAAATAGACTAAATTAAACATTTTGGCTATTGTCTAACATAATTAAAGTTAAAAAATAGAAAAAAATAAGTAAAAAAATAAAATTAAAAAAATACAAATGTAACCACACAAACGCTTTGCTCTTGATATTTTAGTTTAGGCGAGTCTTATTTGTGGAACATTGAGTCGACATTGAGTTGGTCGTTTAATTAGTTTGTAATGCTATGTACGTTTACAACTAACGTAATAGCTTCCTACTATTACCCCTAAAATACTCAACGTTTCTATCACACGGTGGAGAAGTTGCAGTAATTTCTTCAACAGTTGCATTTAGTTTGTAAAAATTTTGCAGTTTTGGTTGTCGACAAAGCTCAAATTACTGATAAGTCGATGGATAAGGGATATCAACTATAATATAGGCCTACAACAACAAGAGGTGAACCTTAATTGTTTTCTTGCAGAATTCTTGGTGTAGCCCAATATACTTGTATGCTATTATCATGAACTAAGAGCACAGAAATTCCACATCACAGATAAATTTTCCTGATGTTCATTCAATGAGCAATAATTAATGTACAGTGCCTTTCCCCAAAACCTTAAGTTTTTGCAATTCTTTCGGCCACCTCGTTTTCCTGACTTAGGCTACTCAATTTTCTTTTTCCAGCTTTAATTTTCTTTTTCTACGTATCTTAAGAGTTTTGGTGCAACAAAGAGCAACACTTGGAACAATTGAATGCTTCAGCAGTCTTGGCAATTGGATTTGTTGGATGGACGAATTTGACACGATGCTTGACTAGAAGCATCAAAACAACGCGAGAATTTTTTTCGCTACATGAACGATGTTCACACTTAATTGGAATTAGAATGAAAGTGGCTGAATCTTAATGCGTTGTTGGCTTAAAAAAAAAAGAATTTATTTTCCTTGCATTCTTGCTTGTCTACCTTTCGTGTATTTGGGCAGGACACTAAAATGCTTTAGGGTTAATTTTCTAAAATATTCATGCTCTCCCACGTGAACGGCTATGTCCGCCTCCTCGACTGCATTCGACACATTGTATAACCCCACTCGCTGCTGCTGGCCGCTGTAGCGGCAGTGGTAGTGACCAGGTCACAGTGAAAGGCTACCAGCAGCTCCTGGTCGCCGATTTACCGCCAATATTTACTTCCGACTGTGACGTCACACGGCCCCATTCCTGGCAAGGCCGCGGAGAAACTGAAGAATGCCGCCGACGGTGTCGCAACGACCAACGACCAACGCCGCCACGGAAGCTTCGCTGCCGCCGGGGTCACCACCACCGCCGCGCCGGCGCCGCTGCCGCCGGGCAGCGTCGACGTTCGGCGGAGTTTGATTCTCACCACACAAGAACTCTGGAGTTTTAAGGTAAAATATTGAGGTCTGAAGTAAAAAATTGCATTTTATACATGGTCAAAAAAGTGGTTTGTTTGCAATATGGTTTATTTTAATACGTCTCCTGTTAAAGCATGAACTGCCCAAACGGAGGTCGATTACCTTTCCCATGTTCGGACCCGTATGTTTGGGGTGACTGTTGCCACACAATTAAAGAACCTTTCTGTAAAGAGGTTGAAATCAAAATTTTTTTCTGAGCACACCAGATTCATTAAATAACCCCAAAAGAAAATCCCAAAAATTAAAATCCGGTTATACCAAGAAAACTTGCGATGTTCATGGGCTTAGAGAAAGGATCGCTTCTTTGACTTGTCACTCCAGACTTGGGTCCTTTTTAGTAATCACCTCTTTACTCTTTTATTCGAATTTGTGGGTGTATTGTCTTTCTTTTACAGTTCAATCATCAATTGAAGAACGTCATCGTAAATGAGACGATAGTAGTGGGAAAAAGCCACTTCTAAACCGGAAGTGACGTCAGCTGCCAGGGCAGCTGCAGGGGTCAGATGGTGTCAGTTGCCAGGGCAGCTGCAGGGTGCAGATGGCGAGAGCATATGCCCTGAATTTGAAGTAGAATTGGGCATGAATGAAGAGTTAGTTGAAAAGTAAAATTCAACTGTGTTAACTAAACTCTAAAAGTTGAACAAAAATTAAGAGTAAGATCAAAACTGAAATTCAACAGTTATAACTGGGGGCCTGGAAAGTATGTCAAGGTCATCCAGAGTAAGTTTTAAAAAAGCCTACCCAACTACCACCAGAAATAGTTCAAAGTTGAACTAGTTGGTGATAGTGGGATAATTAATTCATTCGTGCCATGGGAGAGGTGTTTATTGTTTGAAAGTTGGCGATCGAATGAGAAGCGCCGCCTAGGGAGAGGGCTTATAAAACGGCAACCTTCCCCCACCACCCTTTCCCCCACTCCTTTAGACCAATAACCGGTTGCCGACTCTATGTGGTGAAACTGAATTAAACATGGCGGCCGCCATGGATAATTCTAACCTCAAACTTTAGCTTAGCTGAAGAGAATAGAGGAGCATGAAGTAGGAATTGTGGTGACAGCGCTTATATGAGGAATAGTAGGGGTAAAATAAAAAAACTTGTTGAACACAGTCGATAGGTGTAACAAGTTCAAAGTTGTTGAATTGTAACATAGAATGCAAAATGTTGTAAATAACATTATCATCAACATTAACCTGCGAAGTCTTTGAGTATAATGGGTTAAAACTGTACTTCTTTCTAACTCTATTTAAATTAGTTTTACACTTTGAAATTGAAGGTTTAGAAGTACTTCGTAATATGTGTTGTGTTCGCAAAAGCTTTAATTTTAAACATTGTGCAGTCATCATAACCGATGTGTTAAGTTCAGAAGTTAAAATAAGACTGAGATATAAAATGAAGTGTAAAAGAAATTGAAACAGAAAGCCAGAGTAGTAATTTTATAGGTTAGAATTTACGAAGGCTATTCCATGGATAATTCTAACCTCAAACCTAGTAAGTGAAGTAGTCATAACATAAAACTAATGAGAGATGATGACCGAGCGGATGCGAGGCAATGAATGTTTGTAGCGCGATAAACTACCCACCTTTATAGAGGCAATAACTCCAGCCAGATGGCGGCAGATGGCAAGCAAATGACTGGTTGACCGACTTTCACCTGAGTAGTAAGAGAAGTAGGGTTCTGTGTCTATCCCTACTCCTTGGGGTCAATGACCGACCGGAAAGGTCAATGACCTCCCCCCCCCCCCTCTCCCCCCCCCTCCCCCCCCCCTCCCCCCCCCTCAAACCTGCTGCGCATGCAACGAGTTCTCCGGATCGGAATAGTGACTATGCTATTGCGCATGCGCCTAGTCCTGTATTACTCACTTTAGCGCTACTGCACATGGATAATTCTAACCTCAAACCTTGGTTTTGCGTTGCTGTGCATATGCTGCTCCCCACTCCTTCGCCTTCCTTTTACACTGCTGCGAATTGGACTGGATTGAACACTGTACTGGAGTGAAACAACTTCCCCCACTCCTTGAAAACCCGAGGAGCGATAGGAGCTATATCTTTGCTTCAGTCGCCAACAAACTTTCATAGCGAAAGGTTGTTGGCGACTCAGCAAGAGGTTTCAAATATATAGTAGGCCTATATATATTTGAACTTCTTCTACTATGTTGCGTTTTTTAATGCAATGTGGTATGTGTGTGTGTGTGTGTTTAGTTTTAAGGTGTATTTAATTTAAGAAATAATTTGCGCATTGCGATGTTAGTTATAAGTTGGGTTTAGCATTAAGGTGTATTAATTTTTAAGAATAATGATGGTATTTAGCATTAAGGTGTATTAATTTTAAGAGGTGTTTAGCATTAAGGTGTATTAATTTTAAGAATAATGATGGTATTTGGTTGTGTTGAATTATTTGGTTTTTAATAATGATGTGTTGGTACTAATAATTTATGTTTGTTTTGTGCATTTGTTTTGCCTTACAGCTAGATGTTAGGGGGTAGATTAACTGTAAATTCAGAAGTTCAGTTGAACTTCATTTAAAATGGGTGGGACATCCGCAAGTCGGACTTTTTTTGCATTTTGTTTAGGAATATGATGGGTGGGATTAGTTTGGGTGGGGTTAGAGTTGCGTTTCTGCATTAACTGTTCCAGTTTCCCTGAAATTAATGGTTACGCTTTGATGCGGACGGGAAGTTACGCTTTGATGCGGACGGCCCAGGGACCTCCCTTGCAGAACGTAACTAGTGGGTTGGGAGTGGGAACCGCTAGGCAAACAGGGTGGTGGGAACAGTATTACTGTTCCCATCACCTTGGATCATTATAAATCTTGAATGACCTTGACCCACTTTCGGAAGGGTCAATGACCCCCCCCCCTCCCCCCCCCCCCGAAAAAATGGAGCCGATTCCCCCCCCCCCTCCCCCCCCCTCCCCCCCCCCGAAAAAATGGAGTCGACCCCCCCCCCTCCCCCACTCCTACCCCCACTCCTTCCCCCACTACGGGTGAACGACCGGTCATGACCTGAAAAATTAAAATGGCTATAACTTGATAACGGATTGACGGATTTGGACAAGCGATACATCATTGAAAAGGTCTATGTAAGACAAACATTTTGGTAAAAGAAGAATTTGGTTATCTTATTTTAGTCAAAAGTTATGCGAATTATTTTAAATAAATACCTTCTCTTTCCCCTTTTCCCCCACCTCCCAGGTCAATAATCAGTCTCGGCCAGCTGCTACCCCTCTCATTTGCATATTGTTATAAAAGACGTACCGACTGCGGCTAACATTTCATTCTGATTCCAGACGTTACGCTGCGAACTTGGAGCCACAACCATGTTATCTCTGCCAACTACAACTTCTACTTTAACTTCTACTTCGACTTCTATTTCTACTACGGCTGTTCCTGCACCTAAGAAAACTCTTCGCCTCAAAAACCTTCCTGATTGCTACAAGAATCGACTTGCATCTCAACCTTCAACTTCTGGAGCTATTCTTCCGCCAACTAACACTTCTAGACTTCGTAGTATTTTTTCACCGCCTTCGCCTTCAAAGGACTCCGCACCACCATCAACTACTATGCCGCCACCGCAGAAGCCAGTTCACCACCATCCTAATACCCCTTCCGTTGAAACCATTGTTCATCGTCTAAGCACACCCATTATCCCACTATCACCATTGCCTCCTACCCCACCACTTAGTACACCTGAAGATCATACCTATCACAAAACTGAATCCTCTCAACCTGCTACTAAATCATCTCCTAAATCAGCTCCTAAACCAGCTTCTAAACCAGCTCCTAAACTTACTCCTAAACCTACTCCTAAACCCGCTCTTTCAGAGCAATTTCAATTATTACAAGAACAGCGTCGTAGGGCATTTAGCCGTCCCACTACTTGCCCTGAAATGCTTACTAGGGGAATTAAGAAAGGATCACCTTGTGGGAGGAAATGTGTAAAAAACGAAAGTTTTTGCCGTGTACATGTCGTAAAACACATTTCTGAACTACAAGTGACAGAAACCCCCACTGTTGAATACCAATCCAAAATTATTGGTGTGAAAGGAAATAGGCTTAAGAGAGGTTGTGTCTATTTTTTTGAAAGTGTTATTGACAACGAACACATTTTAGCAACTTGTAACGGCGTAAGATATAATATTAAAGTGATTGAATCCTTGCGCAAAGAGAAATCCGTTTATGAGTTAGACTCTAAAGACTATCTCCTCAGACACAAACTGGATGGTATTACAAGGTGGGGGCGTAGCAAGTAAATTCACATAGCTTTTTCCAAATTATTGCTTAAAAAAATACTGGGGGAGAAACACAACGCGTTATAGCGTCGTGTTTCTCCCCCATTATTTTTTAACACTCTAAGTCTCGTGACCTACTAACCTACTTCCATCCAAGTAGTAAGAAAAGTACTTGCCCCACTCCTTTGGGTCGATGACTGGTCATGGTCAGCACCTACCCCTCATTTGCATACTATTATAAAAGCGGAGCGAGCGTTGGTCACCCCTTCATTTTTCTTCTACATGCCGCTCTTGTCGTTTCGTCTCTGCTGTTTATAATATTTCTTGCTTCAAAATGCCTCCTCATCTGAATGAAAATTTTAATTTTTCTGAAATTTCTGATGTTTTTGAACAATCTGAAGACACTTTAAGTAACGACAGTGAAAGTGAAGATGATGAGGACGATGATGATTATACTGTTGAACTTAGTGAAGAACGTAAAGTCATAGCAATTGATCCACAATTTCCATTTGATACAATAGAAAAGTTTATGGCTGAAGCTAATAAATGGTTGGACTCAGGATGTTATGTACGAATTGACTCTTTTATATTGTATGGTGATAGTCATTCTTTCCTTGTCACACCAAATGACAGAGACCGCATGTTGGAGTGGGCACAATCTATGATGGAGTGCTACGAACAAGGTGTGGACACTGGCGGCTATTTTCTTGCACAACTAGTGTAATAACAAATTACCCTTCCCCCACGTAGTGAAGAAGGAAAAGAAATATTAGGAATCTAATTATAATACTTCCTTCCACATATAAAGAAGAGGGGGAAAGGAGTGGGGATTATAAAGTGGTGGGGGAATGTGTATAAATGCAGGTTGTTTCAAGAGACTTTTATTATTATTGTGGCTTTAGCAGAAACAACATGGAGTTTAAATCTTCAGCAAAAATAAGGAATAATATAATAAAGAAAGAAATTCGCAAGAAAGAAAAGATTGAACTTATAAAATTACAACTTATAATACCTTCCATTGAAATTGGATGTAGCAAACTAAAGACTTTGGTGAAAACTAACGAATATTTGTTACAATTGCTAAAAACAATCGAAGAGTTGAAGAGAAAGAATGGACATTCTACATAGTAAAATTTGAACATTTTAATATAAATAAGTAAACTGAAAAAAGTAGATGTAGAATAGAGAGCGAGGAATAGATCACTTTGTGGTAATGGACTAACATGCCACTTAGTGCTCTATTCCTCGTTCTCGCGTTAAAATTGGATTACCTTGACCTATTTGTTCGACTGTTAGAATTTGGTTAACACTGTTGAATTTCAGTTTTGAACTAATGTTTATTCTTGTTCAAATGTTAGAGTTTCTTAACACTGTCGAATTTTAGTTTTGAACTAACTTTTAATTTATGCGAATTTTTAGTTCAACTCTAGTTAATTTATGTGCAAATTTAGTTTAACCAAGTGCCTGTGCTCTAGCCATTTCCACCCTAACATTTGTTCTTTCAACATCTGTCCCATAACATCTGTCCTAATAGATGTTTGGAGGGCAGGTGTTTGGTTTTAAAAGTAACTAAAATTAGTTGGGTGGGGGAAAGTTAGTTAAAGCTTGAATATAAAGAAGTATATACTAAAACTCCAATGGGAATAAAGAACACGAATGAACAATTAGTTTGTTGAAGGTTAATATTTTTATTTAAAAAGTTTGATTTCCTTGTATAGTGAAGAAGATGAAATAGTGGTGGGGGGACCGTTATAAAAGGAGGAACGCGAGAGCCTATTTCATTTCTTGGCAAAATTTCGAAGAGTAAACATCTCAACATGTATCGTTGCGATAAATGTTCGGAATCGTTTCACGATGAAATTCTATTAGACTGTCATAAAGAACTAATTCACAACAACCCAGAAGAAAAACAAGAACAACAAGAAGAACAAGAACAAGAACAAGAACAACAAGAAGAACAAGATGAAATAACAGCAACATCTTCAACTACTTTACCGAATCTACAAGTATTTGCATTACCTGGTAAAGTAGTAATGCATCATAAGATTCAAAATGAAAACTTGAAGCTAGAAGAATTTATTAGAGAAGCAAAACCAATCGTAAGTAAAATTTTAAAAGAAGAATTGAAAAGATTAAACTTTCTTAAATTTGGTTTACTACTAGGAGCTATGTTTATAAATGTACAAGAAGAATTATCACCAAGAGGATTCATAACAAAAAACCGAACCATTATGGAAAGTTCAAACATTGATTCAATAATAGAAAATTGTATAGAAGAAATATTAACAAAAATTCAGGAACACGAAGGAAGAGGATCCGGATGGAGTCTTACAAGTATTGAAGTATTAGATATAAGAGTTCACAAACATGGATATGGACTAATGGGATCTAGTTACATTCCTTTACCAAAAAGAATTGAAAATACAAAATCTTGTGTTAATGTTAAAAATGAAGACAATGAATGTTTTCGTTATGCAATGACAGCTAAATTTGTACCACCACTTCATGTGAATAGACCTAACCAAGAATATGAAAATCAAAGATTTAGATACAATTTTCAAGGAATCACTTATCCTGTATCACTGAAAGATATATCAAAATTTGAGAAGAAAAATCCTGGTACGTCTATCAATGTTTTTGCATTAGATAGTTCAAACAAAGTGTATCCTTTACGTATTGCAAAAGAAGAGCTACCAGATCATACGGATTTACTACTACTAACGCGAGGAGATGTGTCTCACTATGTGTACATAAAGCAATTTGATCGTCTTGTTAATAAGCAGCTTTCTAAAGATCGACACAGAAAGTTAATTTGCAAGAGATGTTTCAATTTTAAACGAGATGGGCTACACTCAAGAGAATGGTTACAAGAGCACAAAAGATTATGTAACAATAATTATGAAGCAAAGATTATTTTACCTTCGGAAAGCAGAGCATTTGTTACATTTGAAAAGGTTCATCATCAGTACCGTATTCCTCTAGTTGTGTATGCGGACTTTGAATCAACACTTGTTCCTGTTGAAGATGAAAATTGTGAAGCTAGAAAAAGTGTCAAGTATCAAATGCACAAACCAAACAGTTTTTGTTTAATGGTTAAATCAACATTATCAGAAGAACATTTAAACAGATATGGATTAACTTCAGAACCTCTAATATATCGTGGTGAAAATGTAGAAAAAATATTTCTTGATCACTTATATTCAATAGCTGGAAATGCACAAAGATTATATACAAATATTGTACCAATGAAACCGATGGAGGAAGAAGAAGAAATTCAACATGAAAATGCAACTCGATGTTTCTTATGCAAAAATGATTTTACTATTGAGAATTATAAAGTTAAAGATCATGATCACCTCACAGGTTATTACAGGGGTGCTGCTTGTAATAAATGCAACTTAAGCTATCGTTTACCACTATTTATTCCTGTGGTTCTGCATAACCTCAGTGGGTACGATGCTCATTTTATAATACCTGAACTAGGAAGAGACGACGGTAAAATCGATGTGTTAGCTGAAACTTCAGAGAAGTTCATAAGTTTTTCCAAAGAAGTTGGAAACATGAAACTAAGATTCTTGGACTCCTACAGATTTATGCCGTCGAGTTTGTCCAAACTTTCAGAAAATTTAAGGAAACAAGATTTCATCGAAACAAAGAAGATTGTAAATAATGACAAACTGGATTTGGTACTTCGGAAAGGTGTGTTTCCATATGATTACATAGACAGTTTAGAAAGATTTAATGAAACATCACTTCCGGCTAAAGAAGAATTCAAAAGTAAACTTTATGACATGGACATATCTCAAGAGGACTATGATCATGCATGTAAAGTATGGAACGATTTAGGATTTAGAACATTGGGAGAATATTCAGATTTTTATGTTAAATTGGATGTAACTTTACTATGTGATATAATGGAAGAATTTAGAAATACATGTTTTGCAGCATATGGATTGGACCCTCTTCATTCGTACACTTCACCTGGATTAGCATGGCAAGCTATGTTGAAAGAAACAAATTGTAAAATACAACTTCTTACTGATATAGATATGGTTATGATGTTAGAGTCAGGAGTTCGAGGGGGATTGACGCAAAGCGTTACACGACATTTCAAGGCGAACAACAAGTATCTGCCCGATTATGATGCATCAAAACCAACAACATTCCTGGGTTATTTTGATGCAAATAACTTATACGGATGGGCAATGTCGAATCCCCTTCCATATGATAATTTTAAATGGATAGATCCAGAATCGATTGGAAACATAATGGATATACCGAAGCATGGTGAAACTGGTTACATTTTTGATGTTAATTTTGAATATCCTGAACATCTTCATGATCAACATTATGATTTACCACTTCTTCCTAAGACTGAAATTTCCCCTACTGGAAGATGGCCAAAATTAATGATGACTTTAACCGACAAGTTTCGATATGTTGGACACTACTGGATGATACAACAAGCTTTAGACTTAGGATTGAGAATTACAAAAATTAATCGAGTACTACAATTTTCTCAATCTTGTTGGTTAAAACCTTACATTGACAACAACACAAGAAGAAGAGCCACCGCTACATCAAGTTTTCAAAAAGATTTTTTCAAATTAATGAATAACGCAATATTTGGCAAAACTTTGGAAAACAAAAGGAAACATAAGGATATCAAATTGGTAACTGATCCAGTAAAATTACAGAAATTGGTGCAACAACCAAACTTTGGTTCATCTATAATTATTAATGAAAATCTAGTTGTTATTTCCATGAACAAGAAGTCAGTTACAATGGATCGTCCTTTGTATCTTGGAATGTCAATCTTGGATATTTCAAAAACACATATGTACGAGTTTCATTATAAGAAGATGGTTAACTATTATGGAAGAGAGAACATTGGTATTGCATATATGGACACGGATGCACTAATTTACTGGATTAAAACAAATGACATGTATGAAGATCTACGCACCTTTATATATAAAGATGATTTCGACTTTTCCGATTATCCTAAGGATCATCCAAATTACGACTATGACAGAAATAAGAAAGTATTGGGAAAATTTAAAGATGAAACAAATGGTGTGCCGATGATGGAAATTGTAGCATTAATGTCCAAACTGTATTCATTTCAACTGTACATAAACGAGAGGAACGAACATCAAGTCACGAAGAAGGCCAAAGGAATAAAAACTTCTTTCCTGAAGAAGAACGTACAGTTTGAACATTATAAAAGATGTTTGTTTGAAAATGTTGAAACAACTGCAACGTTCAACACTATTAGAAGTTATAATCATCAACTATTTAGTGTCAAACAAACAAAGTGGGCATTAAGCTACAAAGATGACAAGCGCCATATTTTAGAAGATAAAATTAATACTTTACCATTCGGCCACTACTCTCTAAACCCTATCGACCAGTAAACCTATTCTTCGTCCTCTACCTTCTTCCTTTTTCCTTTCCGTAAAGAAGAGGGGACATGGCAAGCCCAATGCCATGTTCCCTCTTTTTTACACTAATATGAATTGGCCTTGACCTATATTCAAACTATATAAATGAGAATAAACTATTCTATGGATCAGTATTTTTACATGCGGTGTACAAGCAACATCTGAAAATGGAAAGTGTGAAGGACAAGATTGTAAATGAACTACATAAACCAGCAAGAAGAAGATTTCCAAGAAGAAGTACAATCATTAAAGGGATGAATGATCTTTATCAAGCTGATCTCATTGAAATGATACCGCACAGTAAATTAAACAAAGGATTTAAATATATTTTAACAATTATAGACTGTTTTACTAAAATAGCTGACGCTTTACCATTGAAGGATAAGACTGGTAAAAGTGTTACAAAAGCTATGGAAACCATAATACAAAGAAATAAATTTAAAATTAAACATCTACAGACCGATGATGGAAAAGAATATTTTAATAAAGACTTTAGAGCTTTGATGAAGAAATATCAAATAAATCATTATTCTACAAATTCTGAAGTTAAAGCTTCAATAATTGAAAGATTCAATAGAACATTGAAAGGTGCGATGTATAAACAATTTTCAAAACGAGGATCATATGTGTGGTATGACATATTACCACAACTTATAAAACAGTATAACAACAAATATCATCGTACCATTGGAATGAAACCTATCCAGGTAAACAGTGCTAATGCGAAAATTGTATTACAACGCATTAAAAATAATACAACACCGAAATTAGAAAAATTGCAACCAAAGAAGTTCAAGGTCAACGATAAAGTTCGTATAAGCAAATACAAAGGTGTATTTAGTAAAAGATATCTACCAAATTGGACTAATGAAGTATTTACAATTTATAAAGTGCAACCAACTATACCTGAAACCTATTTATTAAAGGATAACAAGGGTGAATTACTTCAAGGTGGATTCTACGGACACGAATTGTTGAAATCAACAGTTGGTGATGTATATCTTGTCGAGAAGATTTTACAAAGGAAAAAGGATATGGTTAAAGTCCGGTGGTTAGGGTTTGATAAAAGTGAAGACTCTTGGATTCCTTCAAAAGACTTAGTATAGTTGTTTAATAGCTCATTGTGTGTTTAACCTTTATACAAGATGGAGATTGTACAACAAAAAGATCGATTTAATATCAATAACATTGATGAATTGACAGTTGACAATGATAAGTTAAATCATGGAAAACATGGTGAATTACTACCAAATACGATAAGATGTCTAATAACTGGTCCTTCAAATTGTGGAAAAACTAATGTTGTTTTTAACCTTATAACTAATCCTAAAGGATTGCGTTTTAATAATATATACATTTTTTCAAAATCATTGCAACAACCAAAATATCAATTATTGGATAAAGTACTTGCAAGTGTACCTGAAGTGAATTTTTACAAGTTTAATGCCAGTGAAACAATTATGCAACCAAATGAAGCAAAACCATTTTCTATTTTTATATTTGACGATGTTTCTTGTGAAAATCATGACACAATAAGGAATTATTTTGCTATGGGAAGACATCATAATATTGATAGCATTTATATTGGTCAAACATACAGTAAAATTCCAAAACAACTTATAAGAGACAATGCAAATATGTTGATCATCTTCAAGCAAGATGAAACAAATTTAAAGCATATATATAATGATCATGTAAATGCGGATATGCCATTTGAAAAATTTAAAGAGATGTGTGGCAAAGCATGGAATGAGAAATATAGCTTTCTCGTTATTATGAAGGAAGAAGATATTAAAAATGGTAGATATCGTATAGGGTTGGATAAATTTGTATTTATGCGTTGAACTACCGATGCTACATCTAGTTACATGTTGAACTTCACAGTGTAAACATGGTGAATCAAGAAAAACTATTGAAAGAAATAAAATCACTGAGTGATTCTATTAGGATGAAGAATCGTGCATTGAGGATGGGTTTAAGTGAAAGAGAAGAATTTCTAGAGACTACATTTAAACCTATTACGGAACCTTTAAAACAGATATCAGAAACTATTGGTAAACCTCGTTATGAAGGAGATGTTTTACTACCAGTTTCTAAACAAGAAGTACAAGCATTAAAAAAAGAAGAAGATGATGATTCATATACAAGTGCTAGTGAGCAAGAAGAAACAAAAGAAGAAGAAGAACCAATTGTTGAAAAGGAAGAAGAACAGCCAATACCAGAAGCAGAACAATCTATTCCAAATTTAACTCAATTGAGTAGCGATATATTACAACATGGACCTCTTGGAAGAAAATATATAATGAAAATGCTACATGACATGAAATCAAACCCGAATTTGAGTAGATCACACGTATACGGAGCAAGAATTGATGGGAATGAATTGAAGATTGGCGATTCAAAGCTTGAAATAACACAAGACGATTACATCATTATTGGTGAGCATAGATATAAAGGAACAAAAGGATTATATGAATTAATTTTTAAAAACATACCACTAAGATATTCATCCAAAGATTTAAGTGTTTTTAAGGAGATTCTACAAAATACTAACGCTCATAAAAGAAACTACTCAAAGGATGCAATGATTAATCGTTCACGTGCAACAAAATATAACATCGTTATAAAAAAGTTGTTTCCTCCACGAAAATTGCCAACATTACGTACTGCACCAGCGGTGAGACAACCACTGAAAAGAAAATCTTTATCACTTATGGATTTATCACTTCTTGAACAACATGGTAAAAAGAGTAAAGGAGATACTTCAACATCTGGTAAAGGATTGATGAAAAATCTATACAATACGAATGTGATTTACTACAATGATATCAATAAATTGGTTGATAGAATGAGACTATTGCATGAAGCCATGGAAGCCGGTCATACAGGTTTGAATAATGAATGGGTGGCTCTAGTTGATGAACTTAGGAATCGCGGTATAGTCGTATAATTGTCCGTGGATATAAAAGAGGTGCAAGCATAAGACGTATCAGTTCTAACATGAGCGTCGACAAGTTCGGACGGTACTCCGCTTTAGGAGTGCAAGTTGGAGAAGACAGAAAAAGAAGTGGATTACCGCAAACACCTGAAGGTGACTATAGCATAAGTAATAAACGTTTAAAACTAGTTAAAGATCCAGAAGAAGATACTGATGGAGCAAATTTGAAGACAGTAAAAGAAGCTACTTCAACATCATTAAAATTACATAAGAATACTTATGATGTTGAATCACATAGATTAATTAATGTTGGTAAACCAACTGAAGGTTCTGATGCAATTACTAAAGAGTACTTATCATCTGAACTTTCAAATACTTTAAAATTGCAATGGGGTAACAACTTAAAAGATGGACAAACATATGATGCTGGAAATTATAGAATAACCAACGTGGGAAATCCCAAAAATGATAAAGATTCAGTTAATAAAGAATATTTACATTCTATAATACCGGAAAAAACTGAACATGGATATTCTTTTTATAAATTTATTATAAATGACATTGGATACCCAAAGGAAGACGGTGATGCTGTAAACCTAAAATACATCAAGGACAACTGTATTTTACAAGATGTTAATGAAATCGATTGTCATGGTAAAACATTGACAAATGTAAAGTTTGGTTCTCAACCAAAAGATGCTGTTACTATAGAACAATTATCTAAAGAATTAAAAAAGGAAACATCCAATTTTGTAAAACATGAAGATGCCGTGTTAAAGCGGGGAGATAAATTTATACATGGAAATGAAAAGTTTAATTTAATGCAAGGAAATAATGATGAATGGGATGCAGGACGTAAAACAATAACAAATGGAAGATTTGGTATAAAAGATACAGATGTACCTCTAATGGTGCAAACATTAATTGCTACTGGTGGTACATTAGGTACATACAATGGTCGTAATAGAAGAATAAAAGATATTTATCCTGGTTACGAAGCAAATGATTGTGTTACAATGAAACAAACAATAACTTGGGATAAACACTTTGGGACCAAATATGATGCAAAGATGAAGAAAATAATTAATATTTTACCAGGCGAAGATTCAAATGATGCTGCTACTATTGGACAAGTCATAAAAACATCGAAAAGTGATTCAACAGCTTACACATGTAATGATAAACGTATTATGCAATTACATGATCCTCAACATCCAAAAGATGCTGTAAATTTAGATTGTTTAATAAGAATAGTGGGCAATTTACTTATTGATACCCATAATCATATAGCTAGTACAACGAATCATGTGATGATTCAACCCGATGAACGAGAAGCTTGGATTAAAAATAGAATTATAAATCAGTATATAATTAATTTGAATAACTAAGTGTTTAAATATAAAAAATTATACATAACTTATTCATTTATGTTATGTATCTTGTGGAGTAAACACACCAGTTTATATAAGACTACATAATGAAGGCCGTATCACTCAGTCATCATCAAGACAGCAACAAGAGAGGACGTGGTATAACTTCAACTGCGTTATCCCTGCTTAGACGGATACCTATTGGTGCTGTTGTAAATCGAGCAATAGACGCTTTACCATACGAATTACATCTGCCCGGAGGTTATCAATATTGTGGACCTGGAACTAAGTTGGCAAAACGTTTAGCAAGAGGAGATCCTGGAATTAATAAATTAGATCAAGCTTGCAAAGAACACGATATAGCATATTCAAAGTATAAAGATTCAACAAATAGATCAATAGCAGATAAAATTCTAGCGGAAAAAGCTTGGCAAAGAGTAAAATCAAGTGACGCAAATATTGCAGAAAAAGCAGCAGCTTGGGCAGTAACTACAGCCATGAAGACAAAAGCAAAGTTAGGTGGTGGAAGACGTCGCAGAGGAAGACCTGCAAAGAGAGGCGCTCCCAAAAGAGGTGGAAACATTAAAAAAGGACGTCGTAGAACTCATAAGGCAAGTGTAAAGAAGACTTCTGTTTGGCAAATGGTAAAAAACGGAGCAGGTTTATACCTAAGACCATACCGTGTGTACTAAATAAGAAGAATCAATTGATAATTCCAAATAAAGCCTTAACAAATCATCAGTTAAATGATTATGTAAATTGTTTGAAAATACCATTCTTTCGAGGAGTTTTTATGAAAGATGCATTACCAACTAAAATATGGAAAAATGAAACTGGAATAGTAAATTTGGATTCCACCTATGGTCCAGGCACTCATTGGGTATGCTATAAAAAACTCGGACAAACCATTTACTACTTTGACAGTTTTGGCAATCTACCACCGCCAAAAGAACTGCAACATTATTTTCGAAACTCCAAAAACATTTTTTACAATTACAAAAGAGAACAACCTAACAATACTGAAATATGTGGGCATTTATGTTTGGAGTTTCTAGCGAAGAGTGTCAGTCAGCTTTAAGATGTCATCGTATACAGTGTCACTGAGTGGAAATTCATCCACATTGAAAAGTACGCTGTTCCCAGCATTGCGTCTATCCAAGGAAAGATTATGGGAAGCGGCATTACTTGATTTGACTACCTACAATTCAATTCCTAATGTTACAGAAGGAAAAAACAATTTACTACATTATTATGAAACTAAGGATGCTGCAGGAAAATACTCAGAATTGAAAATAATTACATTTCCTACTGGAGCTTATGAAATTGATGATATAAACCAATTATTACAGAAACAACTCGGAGAAGACAATATCACCGTTAAAGGAAACAATAATACTTTAAAAGCAGAAATAACTTCAAAATATTATATTGATGTCAGCTTGGAACAGTCGATTGGCAGTTTACTTGGATTTACAGATACAAAAAAAAAAATCTTAACTCCTGGAACTACTCATTCAGGTGATTCAACTGTAACAATATTGAAAGTAAATAGTATTGATGTCACGTGCAACATTATACACGGATCGTATAGAGATGGAGTTAATCAACATATTTTACATACATTTTATCCAACAGTGGCTCCCGGTTTTAAAATTGTTGAGAAGCCACAAAACTTGATATACCTACCGTTAAACACCAGTTTCATTTCAGACATCGTACTGAACATATTGGATCAAGACGGTCATAGTGTTGACTTTAGAGGAGAAACAATTACTATACGGATACACATCAGAGCAGCAACATAAAAGTCAACATGGGATTATCATTTAAACCGCAACGGAAGAGTCGGGAGCTCAGTAGTTCCTCGACATTGGAAGAGTTAACATCGGAAAACATTCGTTTTCTACAGAAGATTGGATTGAAACTTAACAGCGATGGATATCCTGGATATATCTCAAGGACCAACGTTCGACGAAACACTATGGGAGAAGGAATATCACACACACAACCCTTACACTTCATCAAAATTAAACAATAACGATGAAATAAGGATCCCCATTCAACAACAAGATATTTACACTTTACCGTGTGAAAGTTACTTGTACATTGAAGGACGGGTATTAAAATTGGATGGAAAAACTGCTTCAACAGTTCCTTTTATAAATAACCCGATGGCATATCTTTTTGATGAAATAAGATATGAAATATCAGGGGTGACGGTTGATTCAACAAAAAAGGTTGGTTTAACAACGACATTGAAAGGATTAACATCATTAACACCGCATGAGAAGAATTCAATAGTCACCGCCGGATGGGTTGCCCCCGATAAAGACACTATAACACCAGCTTCCAACGGTCACTTTGATTTTCATGTACCTTTACGATTGCTTTTGGGATTCGCTGAAGATTACAAACGGGTAATAATAAATGTCAAACAAGAATTAGTATTACTCAGATCTTCAACTAATAAGGACTTGATACTTGCAGACCCTGCAACTACGGAAGATAAACTGGAATGGCAACTACAGTTGGATAAAGTTGTTTGGAGAGTACCTCATGTAAGATTGGCTGATGAACATAGAATCCTATTATTGAGAAAGTTGAAATCTGACCGTGATATTGTGATGCCATTCCGAAGTTGGGAATTTCATGAATACCCTACACTACCTCAGACAGAACGACAAACATGGACCGTCAAGACATCAACTTACTTGGAACGAGCAAGGTACATAATACTCGGTTTTCAAACTAAGCGAAAAGATGTTATCACTGCAAATGCTGGTCAATTTGATCACTGTAAAATAAAGAATTGTAAAGTTTTCCTAAACTCTCAATTCTTTCCCTATGACAATTTGAATGTCATGTTCAGCAAAAAACGTTTTTCTATTTTATACGATATGTATGCAAGATTTCAATCGTCATATTATGGAAAGACTAATACACCACTATTATCACCTGACCAGTATTATTCCAAGGCTCCAATAATTGTAATCGATTGTTCAAAACAAAATGAATCGGTAAAATCATCAAGTGTAGATATAAAAATTGAAATGGAATTTGAAGAACCAGTAGCGGATGGAACTTCGGCATACTGTCTAATTCTACATGATAAAATAGTTACTTACACACCGCTGACCGGAATTGTGAAGAATGTACTTTAAGAAGAATTGTACAACAACTGCAAATTTTTGAGGTTAGAATTATCTGCTTTAATTTTTGAGGTTAGAATTTCATTTGTGAAAGACAAGTTCAAAACAAACAATTATGTAATTGTATAAATTTCAAGGATTTACGAAAAATATAAAAGCGAGAAAATAATTAGTAAAAACTTCATTCTATCTTCAACCGTCGTATGGGAAACATCATTCGCAAGATGAATTCTACTAACGGAGAAGAAAATACACCTCTAATGGATGATAATAGTTCAGATATAGAAAAACAAGTTGAACAAGAAATGGACGAGTTCCTAAAATTCAACAAACATAAGAAGAGAGAAGAAGAAAAAGCTGAAAAAGAAGTAAAAAGGAAGAAGGTTGAAGTTAACATTACAACCAATATTTTAACAGAAGTATTTCTTCGGATTATCTACCCAATTTCTTCATGCATGACAAAAAGTATATCAGTTGGAATTTTAAAATCAATGGATTATTCACCAATTGTTATTTTAAATCATGGAAACAAAATGGTTACTTTCAGTGAAATTACTTGGGAATCTCTCATGAAACATTTACATCTTTTAGAGTGCTATTTAAGTAACAACACATTTGGAAGAAGAACAAGATTAAGTTTATTGGAATCAAATATTGAAGTTGATATAGTAAAACATCGTGGAGGACAAATTGTTCGCTTCAGAGATTTAACTACACATAATGTTAAATTATATTTCACTAAAGAAGAATTTTATACTTTAAGTTGTACTACCGGTCCCGTCACCAGATATTTGAAACAACTAATATTTTCAAGTGCAATAATTAAAGACTATCTAATTGATACATTGGACAAAAAACCTTTTGTTCCAATTTTATACGGTCCCGTGGATACTTCAATCTTTAATAGAATACCTCAAGAAGTTGAAATGTGGAGACAATTAAACAACTATCACACCAATTTTAATATTGATGAAGTGGCACAAGAAGTGAAAGAAGAAGAACAATCCTGTCTGTTATAAACATCGGCTCATTCAATTTTTAAGTCAGTTGTTAGTGAGACTTCATCATGAATAAACGGGTTTCGTTTTCTAATGCGCCACATATAATGGAAGTTAAAAGAGGTATAATTGAATTTCAAGCTTTCCGAGGAAATGATGGTAATTTTATTATTAAAGAATTAGTAATCTTGGACATGAACACATCAGTAGTTTATCATTATTTGTTCAAACCTCCAGTACCATTTAATAGACTAACAACTAAAGCGAAAGTTACAAACAAATGGTTGAACAAACATTTTCACAACTTAAGATGGGATGAAGGTTTCATTAATTATAACATGATGCCGCACATTATGAATCATTATTGCAAAGAGTTTAAAATTATCTACACAAGGGGATTGGAAAAAGCAAATTGGATACAATCATTTACAAGCAACGAAGTGATTAATGCAATAATTGATAAAGATTTCCAATGCTACTTCAACGAACTTTGTATTTCATCAAAAAGTTTTAAACATCGAAGGTCGCAGTGCGCTTTAAAGAATGCCTACCGCTTGAATAATTTCCTTCAACAAACTGGTGGGGGTAGTGTCAGTGGTGGGGGTAGTGTCGATTATAAAAGTGAGAGCGCTACCATGACACAGCATGAGTATTACTCAAACCTCCGAAGAGACAACATCTCCGACGGACATTCTTATTAACAAGAAGATTAACAACAACATCAATATGGCATCACAGAACTTACTTCAAAGTTTAGTTGATCAGTTCAACGCTCATTCTAAATCATCAATTCTACCTACGAAGAAATGTTCTGAACTAAAAGAAGAAAAACACTACATCATTCATACTATTAAGAAAATGGAAACTTCAGTAGGTGATGCTATAAATTGCACTTTGAGCGAGGCACCTTATACAATTGGTGATGAAGCAAAATTTCAGATCTTCTTACCAAAGCGCTTCATACAACTACTTCAAAATGAAGATCTTCGTATAATTCAACCCGGCGCACTCTATTTGGTATCACATGGACCCAGTGGAAACAACTCTACTGAACTTACAATTCATGTAACACCTACTACTGATTAGTTTGTACATAACATTGTAACTATTTGTTTGTAATTGTTTTTCAATAAATATGATATAAAGAAAAAAACAAAAAAAATTAAAAGAAGCAACATATTGTGATGTCTTTGTACATTACAATATGTTGCTTTTTTTAAAAATTCCACGGGATGACCTTGACCCACTTGTGTGTGATTATAAAAGCGAAAATCTACTTGTAAAATTCATCAGTCTACGACTACCTTTCGTACCGTACACATCTCGCTCACTCTATCGCTTAATATAAAAACTAAAAGATGTCTCTCAAAGTCAAATGTGCATCTTATGATACTAACACCATTACAACTTTTGAACAACTCGAAGATTTAACCAACGAAATGCGAGTTTTACTTACCGGTGGTTATCACTTAACTGTTGATGTTAGTGCTACTAATACAAGGATGTTCACTAAAACAAAATATTGCGATGATGAAATATTTATTTCTACACAACCTACAACTTCTTCATCGCCAACTGGTCAACATAACATCAAGTTCCAAAAGTATTACCAATGTTGAATAACTTTTGACAGACAAAATTACAACTAAAAAATCACATGATCAATGTGAGTTAATAAAAAGGATGTGATACTTGTATAAATAATCATTTGCTTCTCAGCTCTCACCACGACAAGACCTATTTAAGAAAATGTTGTACAGAATGATGATTCAACTTGATGGAAAAATCTATGGAAAAGACTACAACACCATTGAACAAATGACCCAAGATTTAGATGTATTAACTAAAGAAGGATATCAAGCTAAATTAATTTTAAAATTTCCTGAAGTACATCCATTATCAACAGAAGAACTTGTTGCTATGGCTAAGGCGGAGAGAGAGAAAAAGTCTGAAGAAAACAAAGAGAAACAAACTTCCTAAATTTTAATAATCCTTACACTTGTAAGGTATAATTTTTTAAAACTCCATTTGGATGACCTTGAAATTACCCCACCACTTTTCACAGTACATAAAACTCACTATTCAACACTATACACTCTTATTCTTTCACTGGACTCCGCAGCGTCAACATGGAAGAGCAAAAATACAAGTACAAACCTCGTTACTGTTGTGAACAACAGTGTACAGATTTAGGACCAATGATGGTGGATGGGTTAGCTTGTACTAAATGTGAATTCTTCGGATCTTGTTATTGCAAATGCAAAACAAAACAACTACCACCACCGGAATTGCGAACTTTCAAATTTTACAAATCAAGATATTTTCATACATGTTGTCCTCAAAGATGTTTCAAATTTCACCCTCTAGATCTTGCTCATTGTCAACGCACCAATTCTCATCAAGATGATTTTTGTACACATATGATAAAAAGATGTAAATACAGATCAGATTGGTATTCCGATCCTGTAGAACCATCAAATGTGTAATTTCAGTTTTACACTCTTTTTTAAAACTTCATTTGGATGACCTTGAGATTTCCCCCACCACTAGTTCTAATTTTTATATAATATTAAATCATTCCACTTCCAACACTCTAACTAACAAAATGGAAAACAAATTTATCAAGTTTGAACATATAATAACTGACAGGGAAGAGATGGAAGAATTGTTTCAAAACTTACTTTCTATCATTGACGAATATCCTATAAGATGGTTCAGAATTGTAGTTCAATATTTAAATCCTGGTGAATTGTTTTCTTCATCGAGTGAAGAGGATGAAACAAGTACTTCGGTTCAAATAATTGAATTAAAAGACGAAGAAGAAGAACTAAACATTTTATTTAATCATAAGATCAAGGTTCCCCATATAAAAGCCCCCTCCCTAGACAGCCCCCCTCCCTAGACGCCTGCTCAAGGTCACCATTATATAAGCCCCCTCCCTATGCGCCGATCCTCATTCCATCACCGACTCTCCAACAATGAACAACTCTCCATTGGCCCGAATGAATTCTAGTTTTGAAATAAACTCTAAAGAAGAGTTACAAGACATTTTTAATATTTTACAAGAACTTGTAGATAATTTTACAACCATCAAAATGAATTTGGAAATAACATACGATTGTCCTATTTGTGATAAGGTTGGAAGTTTAGACGAAGACAGTTTACTAAATCTAACTCCTGCACCATCTGACACTACTGATGGTAATAATGAAGAGCAACGTCTTTCCCCCACCACTTCTTTGTAATTCATCCTTCCCCCCACCACTTCTTTATTTAACTAACATTTCTCCCTTTCACTTCTTATTCCGTCTTCGACTTCTGAACTATCAACATCACTAAAATTTCAAACACTAACACAATCATGATGGATATGATGGATGAAGTTCCCTTCGTAACTAGAATGGAAGAGGATAAATTGAAATTGGAAATTAAACGATTGGAAATGGAACGGGAAAACCAACTTGAAATGTTACATTTGTTCAAGCTTTTCAAATACATCATCTGGGGACTCTACATTTACCTTCTCATCGTCGTCGGTGTTTGCATTTACAACTCTGTAATTCATCACAAAAGTTCAACTTGTTTAAACTCTGCTGTTGCACATTAATTGTATGTTCACTAATAAAATTCAAAAGTTACTTCAACCTATCCTACTATCACCAACTAGTTCAACTTAGAACTATTTCTGGTGGTAGTTGGGTAGGCTTTTTTAAAACTTACTCTGGATGACCTTGACATACTTTCCAGATCCTATTTATAAATTTGAATTTCAGTTTTAAACTAACTTTTAGTTTTGTTCAACTATTAAGAGTTTTGTTAACACCGTCAAATTTCAGTTTTCAACTAACTTTTAATTTATGTATACTTTTAGTTCAACCCTAGTTACTTTATTCGCAAATTCAGTTCAACCGACCGCCAACGCTATTGCCATCTCCACCCCAATATTTTAACATTTCTGCCCCCAACACCTGCCCGAACATCTGTTCGGTTTTAAAATATAAAAGAAAGGTAAAGGAGTGGGGGTGGCTCATGCTCACCAATGCAAAACTAAGGTTTGAGGTTAGAATTATCCATGGCGGCCGCCATGTCTGGTTCAGTTTTACCACATAGAGTCGGCGACCGGTTATTGGTCTAAAGGAGTGGGGGAAGGGGTGGTGGGGGGAAGGTTGCCGTTTTATAAGCCCTCTCCCTAGGCGGCGCTTCTCATTCGATCGCCAACTTTCAAACGATAAACACCTCTCCCATGGCACGAATCAATTATCCCGCTATCACCAACTACTTCAACTTAAAACTATTTCTGGTGATAGTTGGATAGAATTTTTTAAAACTTACTCTGGATGACCTTGACATATTTTCCGCATCTCAGTTATAAGTTTGAATTTCAATTTTAAACTAACTCTTAATTTTTCTTCAACTGTTAGAGTTTCGTCAACACCGACGAATTTCAATTTTGAACTAACTTTTAATTTTATGCGCAAATTCATTTCACCCTAACGCCAACACTATCGCCATCTCCACCCCAACCTATATGGCATAACATATAACTACAGCATCTCATATATACCCTCCATCCCCCACCGGAAGCTATGTGACATGGCAGCTGGCGCCAGCTGCCGCGGCACGTGGCCCGGTGGGCACGTGGCCGGTTTTAAAAGTGACCAAAACACACTACTCATGTTTTGCATAAAAGCCGTATGGTTAACACTGCCAACTGCCCAACAATGGGCTACTGGCACAGGGGTGAAGATGACTGAAGATGTTTGAGCCTGGGTATGTACCGACTGACACGTCTGACGGTCAGTTGACAAGAAATTTCAATGTTTAGGAAAGAGAATTTTTAAGAATTTCAATGTCTACAAGATAATGTTTTAAGTATCACTGATGGCCAGTGTCTTGGTTGGTATGACGGTTAAATATTTAGGAGAGTTAATTTTAAAGAATTTCAATGTCTACAAGATAATGTTTAAAGTATCGACGCGGTGCGAGTGACGGCCGGTGCCTTGGTTGGCAAGACAGTTCAATTACCGTGCGCTCGTTAGACACGTCATGTGCTGTGTCCCACGCTGTCAACTCTGATGTTAATGTTGATGCTTCAATTCTTATTTGAGAAAAACACATACTTTGGTGTAAAACATATCTTGTGTAATGTAACCTGTTTATTTTATTCCGACATATTTACAAATGTATTATTTCATATAATTTAATAGGATTTTGTCATCAGTGAGTTATGATTTGAATTTAAATTATTTCCTATTTTGCGTTTCAGCATAGGCCTAAACTTCCTTCAATTTTAATCACTGTCGTATTGAAATTTCTGAAACCTTTTTACATTTATGGGTGTATATGAACATGTGACAAAATTACGCTATGTACCAATATGGCATATTAAAAAAAAATCTAATCTGATTAGATATGAAAGTTAATTAATAAAATTGATATTTACAAATAATAATAAATAATAATTTTTAAGAAAAATATTAAAAAATGAATCATATGTATTTTATAATCTGAAGGAGATAGTAAAACAAGGGCAAATTATATAACAATAAAATTCAACAATTAAAGGATTTTTTTAGACAAGAATTAGTGCTAAATGATCAAAAAGAGTTTTCACTATAGGGCTTTTAATAAAAAGGTTGACATTAAATTTAAGTTTTATTGTATCTTGTTTTTATTTTGTTAAAAATATCCTCAGAAATTCTTCAACCACTGGATAAATTTTTGAAACCATATACCTCATCCATGAAGGGGCCTACTGGGAATAAACTAGACATGGCTAATGATGGCTTTCCTTAACATAAGGCTTTCACTTGAGGAGATTGAAGCAATTATATTACCAATAAAAGTAAAAAAGGTTTTTAAAATTATACTATTAAAGTAATAAAAAGTTAAATTTACAAAATTTTTGTTCAACACAAATGGATATAAATTTTATGAATTATTTAAGACTTAAGTCTAAAAATAGAATATTTTGATCCAAATATAATCTGATATTTATTCGTTTACAGTGAACATGATAGACATAATAAGTATGTAACCAAATAATACGTGATTTTCTATAATAAACATGCAAGTTTTAGCAATTAAGTTATAAAAACCAATAACATTATACTGAATTTGAAATGTTGATTCAATAATTGAAAATTCATTATACAATGTGCTACAACAAACGGTTTTATGCCGTAAAATTATTATATATTGTTATTTTCAATTATAGTCAATTATTGTTGAATTTATATAGGTGTATTGCAGAAGGCTACCAATGATATGGATACAGGTTTAGTCCTCAGTGAGAAACACTATAAATGACTTAACTTCACTTCTGTTTCCGTTATTTATATACCTGTCTGAGAACTGATACACCTTCGTTGCTATAGTTCTCTTCATAAAGGCTAAGAAACATTCCAAACTTCATAATCCAATACAATACTAAGCGTCAAGCCAGCTTTTTAAAAGTGTGAGGAATTCTGGGTCCTCTTTACAGAAAAATAACATACAGAAAGCACCTAAGCAATAAGAAAATCATGAACAATAAATATCACTTTAGGGGTGTTCCTCACCGCCAAAGAAATCTTGCAAAAGTTGCAAAGATCTCAGAAAAATGTTTTGTTGCTTATGTTTCGTTTATACTAAATAAAAAAAAAAAAAAAAAAAAAAACATAGGTGTTACGTATTATCACTCCTTATGCTGTATATACAATTATGAGCAAAGTGGGTGAAGTTTAAATCCTAAATAAACGTTTCGATTCTATAACTATTCATACACTAGGTAAAGTTCTCTATGCCTAGTGCTCAGTAAGTCAAATTAAATTGTATATCTTGTTGTATAATTAAATTGTATAAATTATATATCAACTGTTTTCACTATAAACGGAGAATCCAGAACAGAAAACAGAAAACACACCGATAAAACTAAAAAATTGTATACATAAAACCTTAGACAATCCTCTGAAATGCATAAAAATAGGAATAAGACAGGAAGTTAAATTGTGATATGTTTACAATTTGTTACGTTATAATCAATCGATCGTTTTAGTAGACAATTAAACTATAAGTCTGTGTTAAACGCTTTTGTCCCTCCATTATAAATGAATAATTTGAAAATTATTGATAAGTAAGTGGTTTCAAACTATGTTATTCGTATTTTCAAATGAAGATACACTCAGCATAAGTTTAGCACTGACATAATATATGTGTTGCATAAAATTAAGATGTATTTATTTATTTAAGTCATGTACAATAGTGTTAATATTGCGTTGACAATAGGCCTATTTTGTCTTAAACAGACAGAGCCACCAGTTTAAATTTATCCCACTGATACCAAAGTGCTGGTTTATCATAAGCAATAAATAAAAATCATAATAATAAATAGATACTCGTGTGCATGGTTATGATTTATAAATTCTTCAACACTATAAAAAGCATTATTTATCAAATAATTTCATAGTTGTTTCTTAAATAATTACCTTGTACCTTGTTTTGAACTGAATTTTGTCAGAAAAAATTTAATCATTCGATAAATTTATAGACAAGAGAGTGTTAAAATTTCCATATTGCGAAAAGCTGGTCGGCATGATTCTCTTCTACCTATCTTTGTTAAGATTCGCACATATTTCTTTTGAAGTATGAATACTCCAGAAAACTTCCATTTAGCACAAGCTCCCCAGAGAGCTAACCTATATGATATATGTGACTGAATTAGGCCATAATAAGCAGTTTTAAAATTTTTTTGTTTACAAAAGGTTGTTAGTCTTCGGAGAATAAATATACCTGAGGAAATCTTCTTGCATACATAGTCAATGTGATGTTGCCACATAAAAATTTGCTCCAGATTTAATCCTAGGTATTTTACAGAATTAACTTTATCTAAAATATGTTCATTAATCATTATTACTGTGTTCTTACTTTAATCTATGATATTAGGAAAATTAAAATTTATGTAGGTTGATTTGGAATGATTTACTTTTAGGTTTAAACTGTTAAAAAAAACTGAACACAACAATTAGCCTGTGTGTACAAAACCCTCTCAATATTTTCAGCTGTGTCTGCTGCAAAACTGAGAGTTGTATCATCGGCATATTGAGTGAATTGTTCAACATCAATTATTTCTTCTAAATTGTTTTATATATATATATATATATATATATATATATACACTTATATATCAAGATAATCTTATATGTACCAGTTGATAAATAATATTCCAGGAGGCCCTCTTAAGTTAAGGAGACCCTCTTAATTTATAAGGAGACCCTCTTAATTTACAAACCAACTATTCATATCGAATATGAAATAATATTTTATAGAAAATGTCAACAATGACTTATTTATTGAACAGATGGATCACAGGATATCACACATAATCTTCTTTTTTATTAAATGCAATCCCGAAAATACAACCTCAAAGAGACAACTGTGTCAAGACACGAAACTATTAACCTTCAAACTTTGAATTAAAAGCATTGAGAAAACTTTTAGATGCAATGACTTTCTACATATGTCACGTTTTCGGGTCCAGATTACAGTAAATTACTATTAAATCTCGTCGTACTTCGGGAATAAGATAACACCGAATAATTTCAAAATAAGCTCAATTCGAAATTCGAACCAGCCAGTGAATAAAATATTAATATCCTTTATAAATTCACTTATTTGAAGATAGACTACATGAAGGAATAATATTTCAGTTGTTATATTTTATATAACACTTATCAAATAGGTTGCCAAATATACAAAATATGTTTCAACGTCTGTAACGACTCAGTTGGGTTAACTTTTTTCTCAGTCGTGACTTTATTATTAAAAAAAAGAGATTAAAAGTTCTGGAATAGTCGGCTGGTAAAATTTCAGGAAAACATTTACTACAAGGTTCATCTGGATACTTTTGATGTGAATAAGGGATGTGAGAAGTCCAAATCTAAGACCCGCATGAGCCACATGTGTAGTTTAAGGAATTTCCTTTATGATTACACAAAAGGGAGTTTTGTAGGAACTTTTGGATTGCTTAGCTTTGTAGGAATTATTGTTATACCATGGAAACTATAATGAGTGTCCAGGAAGAGAGATAGCAAACATTAAGACATCCATATCTTGTTTTTAAAGAGAACCAGAAGTACAAATTTAGACCCGCAAAGCAATAATATCCTCTGAAACGAAGAGAACAGAGTATTTATAAACTGATCATGTATGGTGGCATGTGTCCGAAATAAAATCTAAGAATAATGATATCAATCACGTAGTATTAATGCTCTGAGGAACAACTCAATGATTTTATAGTTGGAAAGATAGAAACTATTTTCGGCATCAAGATACAGAATACTTAGATGAGAGGTTGTAAGATCAGATCTAGTTGGGTGAGAGATGGAGATAAACGTTACATAATAAAACATTTATAAATGATATATTGCGAATAAAGAAACTAGTCAAGTTGTGCAGTGTTATAACAAATAACATACGTTGATATTATGCGTATCCGTTGACCCGCAAAGCCATAATATCCTATGAAACGAAGAAGACAGTATTTATAAACTTATCATGTATGGTGGCATGTGTCCGAAATAAAATCGAAGAACACTACTATGAAATATGTAGTATTAAGGTTGCTAGGAACAATTCAGATATACCCACTCCGTAGAACCGATTCCAGCACAATAGGCATTGCCTTGGACATCATATAAGGGTTCTTAAGGCTGACCACACATATCAAGGAATGTGGCATTACTACAATTTTATTAGAATCAAAAATGGGAAACAAGGACTTCAAAAAGTGGGTGTCAGAATCTTCAGAATACTTTCTGCCTTTACAAGATCTGCAGACACAGTTACAAAAACTTGCTATTGGACAACTAAGGGCAGAACAGGCCTTTCGACAGCTTTCAGATGGAACCCCAAAAGTGGTATTACAGAAATATGAAATAAGAGATCTGGAAAAACGTTTGAACTGTGGGCATGAAAAAAAAAAAGATCATCACAAGAAAACTTAAAGTCACAACCATGGCAGTGAAATGAGAAAGGATAAAAGACAAATAGACGAAATAAGTGAAGACCGTGATCGCACAAAAATGAGGAGGACATCTGAGCAGCTTCCTGTGGATTTCACTCAAGACACTCCATCTTTGACTTCCAGTGAAATTGATAATAGATGGGAAGGTCTGATGATGCCCACCTAGAAAAGTGGCAAGACCATTTCCAAATAATTTACGAAAAAAAAAATGATGTATGAAAAAAAAGTATTTTTAAGGATTATGCTTTTTGTATGTTCGTATTACTGTATGTATTTGTATATTGTATTGTAATGGAATATTAGAGTATAATCTTTATTATTATTATTATATTTAATATACAACATAGAATATACCGGGTGACCTACACCACCCAAGAAGGATACACCCCTTTTAAATTTTACATAATTAATTTTCACAATAAAAATTGTAACCTGTGTTGTGGTGAAGCGTCAAAATGAATTTTCAAGACAGAAAACTCACAAAAAAATAAAATTTCGAGAAGTGGAAAGGATGCCCTGGTGCAGAGCTTCACCAGAATTCTCAATGAAGCCCTCCTCTCACCAGGTAGTGACTACCAGAAGTGAAATGACCAGGTAGCGAAAGGTGGTAGTGAAGATTTGAGTGCAAAAATTATTTTCCCAGTAGAAGAGATCAACCCTCTAGAATATGATCAGAACCCACGCGCTTCTTACATATACTTAGCCGGATTCCTGGGTACATCTAAAAGAAACAAGTCTTCAATGTTTCCTTTCTCAACAGTGAAAAGCCGATAACCAAGAAAGGTAGTGCAACCATAATCGATCTTTCTGAGCTCAATGAAAGCGATCTTGTCCCAGTCCCAATAACAGATTCTTAACGTACATCTGCAGCACGAGCAACTAACGAAACTAAAAATTGAAACTACAGAAACTAACAATGGGGAGAATTGTGTGAAAAATTTTTTAAATTATAAAATTCAGAGTATACTCACAGAGCTACACATAAGTCTATACAATCCTAGATAGAATTAAAAAAAATACAGCTCTCTTTTATCAAAGCTCCAAATGACAAACAATTCAGTCTCCTTTTTTTAAGAAACTATTTTAGATTACATTTCAGCATATATAGAAAACCTACTACATCAACCTAAAGTAGATAATGTACCGCCCACAATGCATGACACACAGGAAGCAAAATACGTATGTGTGGAATATAACAGTTTTATCCAAAATAACCTTAGAAAAACACTTAAAAACATAATGTACAGCTGGCGTTTCGAACAACCAATATGACCAAACATGTGTTATCATCTAATCAAGTTGATAAAATAGATAAATCCGGTGTGTACAAAATAGTCTGTGCGGACTGTCCTAGTTTTTATATTGGACAGACTGGCCGTACATTCTCCCAAAGAAATAAGGAACACCGGGCCGAACCCAGAAGTGACAAACAGAAGTCAACGTTTGCCCAACATTTAATTGATAAAAATCACACCATGGCCCAATTAGATAAGGGTCTAGAAGTAATGCACATCTGCCGCAAAGGAAATAAATTAAACTCTTTAGAACAATATGAAATATACAAAGGGTTCCATGACAACAACAGAAAAGAATTTATCCTGAATTAAAAACTCAATTTCAAATCACACTCTATTTTTAACGCAATAATAAATAATGGAACCAGACTGCAACATAACAACCTTTGTCCTTCTGATAACGACGGAGGGGTGGGAGGAGTTACCTAAGGCAATCGTCTCCAGTCCAGTCTGCTTCCGGGACGTGCCACGGTGTGATTAATTAATATGTGTAGGCCTACTGAACTTTGTATTAAGTGTGAACTGTATTCGTGTACTTGTCGTTTTTTAACCGTTGATGAATCCCTCGGTGGATATTAAATGTTCTTTGTGTGTGTCACTTGAAAATGCCGTATTCACGGCGAAACATGTTGTGATTTATTCCAACAAGGTTTGAGCTGCTTGACAGAAGGTATGTGTAATAATTTATTACTATTCAGGAGCTAATACAATGGATTTTAAGAAACTATTTGTTAAAATTAATGAAGTGCATATTAAAGATGCGCTGAAGAAGTACATACTGACTCGACAACATCTGAAGAAGTATCAACAAGCTAAGTATAATGCAAACCCTAGATTTGCGATAGTGTTTAATCAATATTTTCGTTTATCTTCCAACAGAAACCAAACACACAGAGGTACAAGGCATTCGAAATATATTTTGTTTGAATTTAGATTTTAAATTTAAGTCAAATCATATGCTGACTAGTCACCTGTTTCGGTAAGATTTTTTTCTGTTAAATCAAATGTACTGTGTGTGACATTATATAAATTAAATGAAGCTGTAGAAGATGATCAGAACTCACGTGCTTCTACATCTGGACAGCCGGCTGCATAAGTACATCCGGAGAACAGTCTTCTATGTTTCCTTTCTCGTCAGTGAAAAGCGGGCAACCAAGCAACCATGATCGATCTTACTGATTCTGTGCTCAATGACAGCGATCTTATCAAAGTCCCAATGACAGATTTTTAACGTACATATACAGAACGAGAAACTGACGAAAGAAAAACAAGAGAAACTTTCAATAGGAAAATATGTGTAAAACATGTTGTAAGCTGTCAACTTCAGAGTATACCCACTGAGTTAAAAATAAGCCTAAACAATTATAGATATAAGTAAAAAAATTGATCTCTTTTATCGAAGCTCCAAACATCAAACAATCCAGTCTCATATTTCGAAAAAAACTATTTACTAAAATTAATGAAGTGCATCTCAATGATGCGCTGAAGAAGTACATATTGACTCAACAACAGCTGAAGAAGTATCAACCAGTTAAGTATGATGCAAACCCTAGATTAGAGTTAGTGTTTAATCAAGATTTTCGTTTAACCTCCAAAAATAAACAGAAACCGAACACTCAGAGGTACAAGGCATTGAATCGTACGAGAAGCCTTGTTGTTTACTTATAAATAGAAACTAAAAGACCTTTTCAACAAAACTTGATAAGAATGTAGAGAATTTACACTCCTAATATTACGTAATACACTGTTTAACATATTTAAAATTATATAAAAGAGGAAACTATCTTATTAAAATATCAATGAATACAACGAAATCGTTTAACGCTGATGAAATCCCAAAATATAATTATACATATATACACTGGTTAATAGAATTAGAACAATACAACCCTACAACGTTACCAACACACAAACCATCTATTGTAATATAGTGTAACTCGAGGAAGACCAAGAAATAAAATCGATAGTTAAAAGCAACGACCAACTGTGACTAAAACCTAGGACACATAAGACGAAACAGAGATATTGAATATAACCCATTATTGTAGAGGAGACTGATGAATAAATGAGTACGATTTAAATATTGAAGATAGTGGGCATATTAAGGTAGCCAATCGGTCAAATGCATTCTATCGTTATGTAATATTAAAAAACCTTTTTACGACCGAGAACTAAAATTATAAATTCAATTTTTAAATGTGTCATGTGCAGCTTTAGTTTTTACAGTAGTTATTATGACTATATATTTAAAATAAATAAAAAAATAATTAATTTTAGAAGGTGGAGAAACTTTGAAAAAATTATAAATTTTTAAATGTATAGGGCACTTTATATGTCGAAAGTGAGTCGACGAACGCGAAGGCTACGCTAGCGCTGACCGCGGCGGCGGGTCCAGCGAGAACTAAATGCTTAGACAATTAATGGTATTTCATCAACGCAGTTTGCGATTGTATAGATGCAATAGTTTTAAGTAAATAAAAAAATTCGAAATACTTTAAACTGATAAAATGTAGATTTGTTCAACTTTGTAGAATACTACGGGGCGCTCTAAATATTAATATTGCAATCTTATTAGTACCAAAATATATTTTTTATCATTGCTGAAATATTTTTGTCTTCTATAAAGCTTTAAATTATTTCATAACAAATAGCCCTACCTCATTAAAAAGAGGCATATCTCAAAAGGAAACAGTTTCAATAATTAGAAAGAGAAGGATCCTTAAGTGCTTCTCAAGTAAATTGCAGCACTGAACATCGGCAATGCGCTTATGGTATTAAACTTGTTAAATTAGCGAAAACTTAATACTTAGGCCATAGTTTATTTCAATATACTTTTAAAGTCTTGAATATATAAGACGTGATTGTTGAACTATTTATGTGAACCTTCTGTGCAATATTTTAGGGCATGTAATTCAGTAATAAAATACACTCTCATCTACATATTATTTAAAATAGTAAGGTTAAAATCATCTTTCGACAGTTCATCTGAGACTTCTACAGGGCCGATTAACACGGGAATCGTACAGAAACAAATGTTTTTGGTCCTATAATAGCAGTTTTTATATGTATTTATAAAACATTTAGCATACATTAAATTGGCCAAAAATTAAAAATAAACTTTTCTTATGGAGATTCAACAAGGGGTATAAAGTAAACTTGCCAACCTCATGAATAGATAATCTGGGACTTCCACTGTACCGGTTTACATCCAGTTTGTACCAAATAAAACCAAAAAATTCTTATATTAGAAAGTTGTATTTACTTTAACGTTATCTTACTTCATTATATTACACAAATTGATAATTGAAAACACCTGCAACTGTAATTTATCTTACAACCTTTCAATCAGCTTATTGTAAACATGCGAGGTATTTCTCTAAATACAGTAGAAGAGCAAACACTAAAGAAGGATTTGGTGTATTACGGCCATTACCAAAAGCCTTATATAATTATAATGACCTTATATATAATTACCTTATATAATTATATATAATTATCCGAATTGGTATGTGTCCGAAATAAAATCTAAGAACACTGCTATGAAATATATAGTATTAAGGTTGCGAGGAACAATTCAGATATACCCACTCCGTAGAACCAATTCCAGCACAATGGGCATTGCCTTGGACATCATTTAAGGGTTCTTAAGGCTGCCCACACATATCAAGGAATGTGGCATTACTAAAATTTTAATAGAAGCACAAATAAGAAACAAGGACTTCAAAAAGTGGGTGTCAGAATCTTCAGAATACTTTTTGCCTTTACAAGATCTGCAGACACAGTTACAAAAACTTGCTATTGGACAACTAAGGGCAGAACAGGCCTTTCGACAGCTTTCAGATGGAACCCCAAAAGTGGTCTTACAGAAATATGAAATACGAGATCTGGAAAAACGTTTGAACTGTGGGCATAAAAAGAAAAAAGAAGGCAAAAAAAAAACATCATCACAAGAAAACTTAAAGTCACAACCATGGCAGTGAAATGAGAAAGGATAAAAGACAAATAGACGAAATAAGTGAAGACCGTGATCGCACAAAAATGAGGAGGACATCTGAGCAGCTTCCTGTGGATTTCACTCAAGACACTCCATCTTTGACTTCCAGTGAAATTGATAATAGATGGGAACGTCTGATGATGACCCCAGCTAGAAAAGTGGGAAGACCATTTCCAAATAATTTACATAGAAGTTTGCTCATAGTACAGACGATGTATGAAAAAAAAGTATTTTTAAGGATTATGCTTTTTGTATGTTCGTATTACTGTATGTATTTGTATATTGTATTGTAATGGAATTATAGAATATAATCTTTATTATTATATTTAATATACAACATAGAATATACCGGGTGACCTAGACCACCCAAGAAGGATACACCAATTTTAAATTTTACATAATTAATTTTCACAATAAAAATTGTAACCTGTGTGGTGGTGAAGCGTCAAAATGAATTTTCAAGACAGAAAACTCACAAAAAAATAAAATTTCGAGAAGTGGAAAGGATGCCCTGGTGCAGAGCTTCACCAGAATTCTCAATGAAGCCCTCCTCTCACCAGGTAGTGACTACCAGAAGTGAAATTACCAGGTAGCGAAAGGTGGTAGTGAAGATTTGAGTGCAAAAATTATTTTCCCAGTAGAAGAGAATATCCCTGTAGAGATCAACCCTCTAGAATATGATCAGAACCCACGTGCTTCTGACATAAACTTAGCCGGATTCCTGGGTACATCCAAAAGAAACAAGTCTTCAATGTTTCCTTTCTCAACAGTGAAAAGCCGATAACCAAGAAAGGTAGTGCAACCATAATCGATCTTTCTGAGCTCAATGAAAGCGATCTTGTCCCAGTCCTAATGACAGATTCTTAACGTACATCTGCAGCACGAGCAACTAACGAAACTAAAAATTGAAACTACAGGAACTAACAATGGGGAGAATTGTGTGAAAAATATTGTAAATTATAAAATTTAGAGTATACTCACAGAGCTACACATAAGTCTATGCAATCCTGAATAGAATTTAAAAAAAAAATTACAGCTCTCTTTTATCAAAGCTCCAAATGACAAAAAATTCAGTCTCCTTTTTTTAAGAAACTATTTTAGATTACATTTCAGCATATATAGAAAACCTACTACATCAGACCAAACAATCAACGCCTCTTCATATCACCCCATGTCACAGAAACTTGCGGCCTACAACAGTTTTATTTACAGATTGCATAATGTCCCATTATCAACCGCCAACTACACCAGAGAATTAAATATAATTAAACATATTGCTGTATCCAACGGTTATAAATGCAGTATGGTCGAGAGGCTATTACACAAGTATAAGATCAACGTAAAGTAGATAATGTACCGCCCACAATGCATGACACACAGGAAACAAAATACGTATGTGTGGAATATAGCAGTTTTATCCAAAAATAACCTTAGAAAACCACTTAAAAACATAATGTACAGCTGGCGTTTCGAACAACCAATAGGACCAAACATGTGTTATCATCTAATCAAGTTGATAAAATAGATAAATCCGGTGTGTACAAAATAGTCTGTGCGGACTGTCCTAGTTTTTATATTGGACAGACTGGCCGTACATTCTCCCAAAGATATAAGGAACACCGGCCCGAACCCAGAAGTGACAAACAGAAGTCAACGTTTGCCCAACATTTAATTGATAAAAATCACACCATGGCCCAATTAGATAAGGGTCTAGAAGTAATGCACATCTGCCGCAAAGGAAATAAATTAAACTCTTTAGAACAATATGAAATATACAAAGGGTTCCATGACAACAACAGAAAAGAATTTATCCTGAATGAAAAACTCAATTTCAAATCACACTCTATTTTTAACGCAATAATAAATAATGGAACCAGACTGCAACATAACAACCTTTGTCCTTCTGATAACGACGGAGGGGTGGGAGGAGTTACCTAGGGCAATCGTCTCCAGTCCAGTCTGCTTCCGGGACGTGCCGCGGTGTGATTAATTAATATGTGTAGGCCTACTGAACTTTGTATTAAGTGTGAACTGTATTCGTGTACTTGTCGTTTTTTAACCGTTGATGAATCCCTCGGTGGATATTTAATGTTCTTTGTGTGTGTCACTTGAAAATGCCGTATTCACGGCGAAACATGTTGTAATTTATTCCAACAAGGTTTGAGCTGCTTGGCAGAAGATATGTGTAATAATTTATTACTATTCAATAGCAGTTCAGGAGCTAATACAATGGATTTTAAGAAACTATTTGTTAAAATTAATGAATTGCATATTAAAGATGCGCTGAAGAAGTACATACTGACTCGACAACATCTGAAGAAGTATCAACAAGCTAAGTATAATGCAAACCCTAGATTTGCGATAGTGTTTAATCAATATTTTCGTTTATCTTCCAACAGAAACCAAACACACAGAGGTACAAGGCATTCGAAATATATTTTGTTTGAATTTAGATTTTAGATATAAGTCAAATCATATGCTGACTAGTCACCTGTTTCGGTAAGATTTTTTTCTGTTAAATCAAATGTACTGTGACATTAAATAAATTAAATGAAGCTGTAGAAGATGATCAGAACTCACGTGCTTCTACATCTGGACAGCCGGCTGCATAAGTACATCCGGAGAACAGTCTTCTATGTTTCCTTTCTCAACAGTGAAAAGCCGATAACCAAGCAACCATGATCGATCTTACTGATTCTGAGCTCAATGACAGCGATCTTATCCCAGTCCCAATGACAGATTCTTAACGTACATCTACAGCACGAGGAACTGACGAAAGAAAAACAAGAGGAACTTACAATAGGAAAATATGTGTAAAACATCTTGTAAGTTGTCAACTTCACAGTATACCCACTGAGTTAAAAATAAGCCCAAACAATTATAGATATAATTTTAAAAAAATTGATATCTTTTATCGAAGCTCCAACAACAAACAATCCAGTCTCATATTTCGAAAAAAAACTATTTACTAAAATTAATGAAGTGCATCTCAATGATGAGCTGACGAAGTACATACCGACTCAACATCAGCTGAAGAAGTATCAACCAGTTAAGTATGATGCAAACCCTAGATTAGGGATAGTGTTTAATCAAGATTTTCGTTTAACCTCCAAAAATAAACAGAAACCGAACACTCAGAGGTACAAGGCATTTAATCGTACGAGAAACCTTGTTGTTTACTTATAAATAGAAACTAAAAGACCTTTTCAACAAAACTTGATAAGAATGTAGAGAATTTACACTCCTAATATTACGTAATACACTGTTTAACATATTTAAAATCATATAAAAGAGGAAACGATCTTATTAAAATATCAATGAATACAACGAAATCGTTTAACGCTGATGAAATCCCAAAATATAATTATACATATATACACTGATTAATAGAATTAGAACAATACAACCCTACAACGTTACCAACACACAAACCATGTATTGTAATATAGTGTAACTCGAGGAAGACCAAGAAATAAAATCGATAGTTAAAAGCAACGACCAACTGTGACTAAAACCTAGGACACATAAGACGAAACAGAGATATTGAATATAACCCATTATTGTAGAGGAGACTGATGAATAAATGAGTACGATTTAAATATTGAAGATAGTGGGCATATTAAGGTAGCCAATCGGTCAAATGCATTCTATCGTTATGTAATATTAAAAACACCTTTTTACGACCGAGAACTAAAATTATAAATTCAATTTTTAAATGTGTCATGTGCAGCTTTAGTTTTTACAGTAGTTATTATGACTATATATTTATAAAAATAAAAAATAAAAAATAATTAATTTTAGAAGGTGGAGAAACCTTGAAAAAATTATAAATTTTTAAATGTATAGGGCACTTTATATGTCGAAAGTGAGTCAACGAACGCGAAGGCTACGCTAGCGCTGACCGCGGCGGCGGGTCCAGCGAGAACTAAATGCTTAGACAATTAATTGTATTTCATCAACGCAGTTTGCGATTGTATGGATGCAATAGTTTTAAGTAAATAAAAAAAATTTGAAATACTTTAAACTGATAAAATGTAGATTTGTTCAACTTTGTAGAATACTACGGGGCGCTCTAAATATTAATATTGCAATCTTATTTGTACCAAAATATATTTTTTATCATTGCTGAAATATTTTTGTCTTCTATAAAGCTTTAAATTATTTCATAACAAATAGCCCTACCTCATTAAAAAGAGGCATATCTCAAAAGGAAACAGTTTCAATAATTAGAAAGAGAAGGATCCTTAAGTGCTTCTCAAGTAAATTGCAGCACTGAACATCGGCAATGCGCTTATGGTATTAAACTTGTTAAATTAGCGAAAACTTAATACTTAGGCCATAGTTTATTTCAATATACTTTTTAAGTCTTGAATATTTAAGACGTGATTGTTGAACTATTTATGTGAACCTTCTGTGCAATATTTTAGGGCATGTAATTCAGTAATAAAATACACTCTCATCTACATATTATTTAAAATAGTAAGGTTAAAATCATCTTTCGGCAGTTCACCTGAGACATCCTACAGGGCCGATTAACACGGGAATCGTACATAAACAAATGTTTTTGGTCCTATAATAGCAGGTTTTATATGTATTTCTAAAACATTTAGCCTACATTAAATTGGCCGAAAATTAAAAATAAACTTTTCTTATGGAGATTCAACAAGGGGTATAAAGTAAACTTGCCAACCTCATGGATAGATAATCTGAGACTTCCACTGTACCGGTTTACATCCAGTTTGTACCAAATAAAACCAAAAAATTCTTATATTAGAAAGTTGTATTTACTTTAACGTTATCTTACTTCATTATATTACACAAATTGATAATTGAAAACACCTGCAACTGTAATTTATCTTACAACCTTTCAATCAGCTTATTGTAAACATGCGAGGTATTTCTCTAAATACAGTAGAAGAGCAAACACTAAAGAAGGATTTGGTGTATTACGGCCATTACCAAAAGCCTTATATAATTATAATGACCTTATATATAATTTACCTTATATAATTATATATAATTATTCTTTAATAAAAAAATACAGTGATATACTATTTAAACTACTCAATTTCATATCTGGTGTAAAATACAAAATGAGTTTTGACAGTTAAATTGTCTAATAATACTTAATTAAGTAAAGAAGCTGATTAATTTGAAGGAAGTACCAGTTTAAAAACTACATCTTATACATGTTTCACACCATCTGCCTAGCGATCCACTCACCATGACTATGAAGCTGTATCCGTCGAGTATCGACGGACAACGACTCGTAGTTCATAAAAAAATTCATTACAATTACATGGTTCATTTTAATCGTTATCCAAGAAAAAATATTTAATTAGTAATGATGAGTAAATCGATGGTAATACTCGGAATGGATCATGTTTCGTTTAACAGCTAATCATTTTTAGCGTTGATGATTTTAGCGTTTTTATCTGTTTGTAGTATACTGGGTATTTTGCTCTGAAAGAAATAAAAATATATAAACAAAAGATTGTTAGTTTGTCAAGTAATAACCGGAGGATATAAATTTTTTTGGTATTTTTTTAACATCAACATTCTAATGGTTTAGGGGTAATAATTTTATTTCTTGATTATAGCATACATCCCAAAGTAAACCTGGTTATTGATAAACTATTTTTTTTATCCTCCTCACAAAATATTGCAAAAGAAGTTTCCATATCTGAAATAAAACTACAGTATAATTTTGCTATTTGAAAATCGTATCGAAGAATCAATATACAGGGTGTCCAGCTTCCACCTTTACAAACTTTTCCAGGTTATTTCCCACGTCAAAATAAGCAAAAAATTTCCCGTAAACATATGTCCTAAAATGCTTCGTTAACCCGCTAGCCGCCATTTTGTTTTTTACACTAAATAATTTTTATTTCCGTAAAGGATCATTGTATTAAGTTAATATTTGGCTTAAACGTTCACTGTAACAATATCTATTTTCAGTAAAAAAATTATTTTTCCCAATGTGTATTTTAAAAATGGCGGGCATTTAAAAACTTTAAACTCAAATATCTCAAATCTGATTAATTTTATAAAAATGTTACAGGAGACAAAAAGGTTGAAAAATTAAATTATCTAAACAGTGACACCAAGTTTGTAAGGATCCGACAACGAATAACGGAGTTATTAAAAACACTGATTTTGCACTATGATTAATGCCAATTTAGGTTATTTTAAGTGAAAAATCTCAATAACTCCATTATTTGTTGTTGGATCCTTACAAACTTGGTATCAATGTTTAGATAATTTAATTTATCAATTTTTTTGTCTCTGGTAATATTTTTATAACATTTAATGTGTTTGAGAAATTTGATTTTAAAATTTTAAAATGGCCGCCATTTTGGAAATACATATTTGAAAAAAAATTATTGTTTTACTGAAAATGGGTATTGTTATAGTGAACTTTCATGCCAAATATTAATTTAATACATTCATCCGTTACGAAAATAAAAATTATTTATTGTAAAAAAACAAAATGGCGGCTAGCGGGTTAATGAAGCATTTTAGGACATATGTTTACAAGTACTTTTTTAGTTAGACATAGGCAATATCCTGGAAAAGTTTGTAGAGGTTGAAGCTGGACACCCTGTATTTTGGTAATAATAAGACGTCTGGGACAATAAATCAACTATTACCACGTAGACGTTTGTTTTCATTTCTTCAAGGTACCTTAATATAATAGTACATTTATAGACTTAGATTTTGTTGCAAGAAATGATACTCTGAAAAGTGTCCTTGACGAAGAAGAAATTAAATTTTCAGTAGAAAGGATATTTTGTATAACATTTTCATGTGTCTAATTGAATACAATTAGACCATAGTATTGATTTTATCATGGTTGAAAGTGGAGGCTACAAAGTCTTTCAATGCTTTTGGTACAGATCCAGTTTAAATTGAGTTAAAATGAAAAGTTATAATACCTATTATATACTTATAGTTATAACTTACATATTTTATATTCTATGTCTCCCTCTTACCTGAAACAAACATTTTATGTTAAGTTTAACCCTTATAAGTTTATATTGGCTGCTGATTATTAAGTATTGTCTTATAGACCAAAACTATTCCTTCTGGACTTCATTTTCATATTGACTCAAACAACCAACGAGTTGGTTTTCTAACGATTTTGGCAATTAAAAAAATATATATTTATTAACATATATTTTACGTAATTACCTTAAAACATCACAATTTATTATTCATAATAGTTTGATTGCCGGTGTTGTTTAGAGATCTTCACCCCCCATCTTCAAGTTGGTAAACATTATGTTTAATTTACCAATAATATATTCATGTTATTTAGTAGGAGAAATTACCAAAACACTAAACTAGCTATTCTTAAATTATTTTACAACAGTTTAGAGGACCCTCTACAATTCTCATTATGCCAACTATCAGGGTGGGTCAGCATATTTTCCTTTTTTGTAATGTGCCCATTTGGTCGGTAGATGTCGTTGCAGAGCGCTAGCAATCTCTTTCAAGAGGCCTAGCAATAAAGTTTTGGTGAGGCACAGTTCAGTAGCCATCATGCGTTGAAACAGTGAGGAGCGTGTGGTTGCCGTTGAGGAATACTTTTCAAGCAGACTTTCTGTGAAACCCAGCATGCTTTTCGTAATCACTTTAATTTAGCCCCGTTGGCCTCTATTGTGGATTAGAATAAAATTTAATGCACCTCACTATGTTAAGACAAGTTGCAATTCGACAAAAACGAAAAACTAGAGTGTCTCAGTCAATTAGATCATCAGAGAAAATTGAGATAGTTAGGACTCAATCAAACGGAGGTTCGGGCCCATTTACCATTACCATTTTTATTTGAGCTCCATCCATAAGGCCGTAGCCTTATGGTGGTCCCCCTATCCTTACGGGGGACCTGTACCTATCTTTCGACATACCGGGTCTGTCTGGCGACAGGGGGATTATGGAATAAGTGTCCCAAATAACATTAAGGTAGAAGAGACACCCACAAAACCCGGAATTAACTAGGCCTGTGGTACTCAACTGGCAGTGAAACTAAAAGCGACAAACTTCTGTGAGTGTCAGTGGCAGCACTATCCAACTACTTCTCAACTTTCCTTTGGGAGCAACGCCCCTATATGAGGCTGGAGGGCCCCCCATAGCCGAAGCTATGTGCCAAGCATTCCAGCAACATCTGCCCCCTCGAGTCCAACACAATATCCGGACTGGCCGAAGCCAGGGGCTTGAACCGGATCACGAGGTTCCCATTTTAGGGTTTCCTTGGGTCATTGGTAGCTCCCAAGCGGAATAACTAGGTCTCTGGAAACCCGCACGTCAAAGACGCCGGCTAAACTGCAACCACGCCCAAGGGTCACGGAAGCCCAGATCCCGGACATCCTGACTCATTTTCCCCTTTTGGGGAGCTGGAGTAAGACACCCTGTAAGCGCGCGATTGGCAAAGCCACCTCCGCCAGGGCTCGGCACAGCCGAAGCTGACCTTCACCAGTGATAAAGAGAGCCGCGCCCGTTCGCCCAGCTCGGTACTTTGAGCTGGTATTGGAAAGTGGACATCCCAGTTCTAAGAATGCATGCCCTGAAGTACAACATACACCCGTTGCTGTTTGGCCATTACAGCCACCACAGCGAAGGCTAAACAAAGTCTCCGTTCCTGAGACACGATGCCTACTTCAATGTTAAAGGAGGCCACGCCCGTTCACCCAGTTCTAGGACTGGTATTGTGGGTGGTGAACACTCCAGTTCTAGGGGTAGATCGCCTTGAAGTACAACGCGTACCCCGACAAAGCACGGACAGAACGAACGTAAATAAATAATCGCGATTTGGCCAACAACAAGTCCAGCCTGCACGGCCGCGGTGAAGATACTGTCCGCCTATTTCTGCTTGATGACGTATACTCTGGAGTGGTATTATCAGCTGGACTTTACTATCTATTGTCCTGTTGTTATCTAGCGTTCCATATTTATGAAATATAACATTCGGCCCAAGTTTAGTTTTTCATCATCAGGCGACGACTTTATAGCTTTATAGATTTCGTAGCTTTCAAGCAGGTACATAACGGTTCCCCTAGGCTATTAAATTTGTGCAATACTTTTAAACTATCAATACAGGTGTCAACATCATAGTTTTCATTAATTAGGTGCTCTATAAACTTTGAACGTCGTGTCTGCAACTTTGATTTAAGCATGTGTTCACTAAATCTTTTTTTTTTTCAAAAGAACGCCCAGATTGACCTATATACAATATTGATTATAATAGGATGATTATAATAACGAATACAAAATTTTTAAATACATTGCACTTAATAATGGTTACCAGAGAAGCATAGGTGATATAAATTATGGAATAAAGACATCATTTTGGCAACTAAAACTGCACATAAACTTGAACGTCACTTATAATTGAAGTTTGCTCCAATAGCATTAATAGTCTTGACGATAAGGGAGTTCGTATATTATAGTGTAGGGATTGCCAAAAAGTATACATATGCCAATCTGGGCGTTCCTTTGAAAACGGTTTAGGGAACATTTGCTTAACCAAAGCTGCAGACACAGCGTTCTAAGTTTGTAGAAGTCCTGATTAATGAAAATTATAATGTTGACATTTGTATTGATGATTAAAAAGTATTGGACAAATTTAATAAGGGCTCCATGATGAACGTGCTTAAAAGCTATGAAATATGAAGCTATAAAGTCGTTGCCCGACGATGTATTAAATTAAAAACTAAACTTTGGCCCGAATGTTTTATTTTATATAATTGGAAAGCTAGGTAACAACAGGACCATAGATAGTTAAGTCCAGCTGATAACACCACTCCAGAGTAGACGTCATCAGGCCTCGGCTGACTTTATCCTCGCCGCGGCCGCGCCGCGCAGTCTGGACTTGTCATTGGCCTCACGTGAATCGCGATTAAGTGTTCTTCTTTTGTATGTTCGTTGTCCGTGTTGTGTGTAGTAAGTATAAAGTATGTTTTTTATTTGATGAAAGCTGACAGTGTTTATTAACTCTTGGCGTCCGATTTTAAAATGGGACGTACGCCCTGAAACAACCATCTACGGACTTATGTTTGGATTGTAGACGTAAAGGTATTGTAACCTAGTATTCTTTATTTCGAGTTTTATCTTCCCGTATGCTTGCACAGAATCGACTGTAAAATGCTGAAAGCTTTTGATTCAAACAAATCTATACAACTATTAAGCAGTAAACAACATATATGGCATATCCAATATCCACATGCGTACGATAAGCCAATGTTCAATTCATTTTTAAAAACTGTTTTGTTACATGTTTAGTTCAATGCATTGTTTAAGCTTAAACTTAAGTATAACTAGTAATAAACAATGGTTAAATAATAATATCAAAGTGCAATTTACTTTAGAAAGGAATCTCTTTGAATGCCCGCCACTCCTACTATAACAATTATCTTTCATTACTCAGGAATATTAAACTAAGCTTCAAGTTCCAGATTCCAGGCTCGGTTAGCATGGACGCTTGATTATACAAGGGTTATTGTCTCAGAGATGCCTGTGATGTGGCTTCATGAAAGATGTTTATCAAATAAGTTGTTGAAATAAAATATCTTGAAACATGTAAGGCTTTTCGTTGTTGCAATAGTTTTTTTAACGCAGGCACACCTGATAAAAATTCAGTAATAAGATTTTTCGGGGTTTATCACACATTTAGCCAGCACGAAAAAGAGCCATAAAGACTTTGTGTTAAATAAAAAGATGTCAATAAACCTTCGAAAATTGTCTTACTAAATATTGAGTAGTGTTGGATGACGTAGTCTATTTCGAAATGCGTGATATCACCAACAAGATAGTGCTAATCAAGAAGTTATTTAGTTTAAACAATTTAGAATGCAGCCATGAGACTGTTTAATGTGTTTTAATTTTATTTATATCTTGGCTTGTGTATAAATATACACTCAAAAACCCCTTTAGTGCATCAGGTACAAATCAGTACAACAGAATAGAATAGAATAACAAATAATGCAGAGGAAAAAGAACCAAATTACCCAGATAGATGTAACAAACACAGATCACACAAAAAAATATTTAACAGCACATGTTTAAAGAATTTATCTCAGAACTATTGAGCAACATAAATTCATCTAAATAATAAAATGGGTTCAGCAGTAGCAAAGTATACAATTTGTTCGGATTTTTATGATAATCAAGAAATTTCAGTTTATGACAAACGTTATAGATTAGGAGATCGTTTTAACTCATATTTAAGGATTTCAAATTTATACAGATTTATCGCAGTGTGGAACTTTAACTTTGCAAATAATGGTGTACAATTTTCAAGTATATTTAACGCTAGCCTAGTATTGTGATGACACGAGTGGCTTTCTTTAGCAGAACAAGGATCTCTGTAACATTACTTTAGGTACCCCATAGAACCAAGCCATAGCTTAATAAATTAAACAATTAATAGTTTAATTATTTGGTTGGTCTTAGCCTACCAAATAGAAATATAATTTATGATAGCCTAGACGAAATCAAATTAATATGAGGGGCCCAAGTTAGCTGTTTGTAAAAAATAAAATAAATAATAAAAAAAACTCTAAACATGATCGGTTTAGAATTTTCATCAGAAAGAGTAGATCTTAAGTTATAAACCAGTTGCTTGGTTTTTGAATCATTTAGAAGTAAACCACTTGCCCTAAACGATACAGATGCATCTTCCAGTATCTAAGTTTTTCTGTATACTTAGGTCGTTATTTACATTGGGTAAAGTTGTATAATTTGCATACCTTAAACATTTTCCCCAGTAATAAAAAGCAAATAATTTATGGCTATAGAAAAAGTAATGGAACAAGGCTTAAGCATTGGGAAACTCTTAAATAAAGTGATAAGCAAGATGATACCTCAAAATTACTTATAACTAACTGAGACCGTCACCAAGGTACAACAGGAAAATGAGAGCTCATAAACAAACTAAACCATAATACTTAAATTTATTAATGAGATTTACGTGGTCAATATAATCAAAAGCCTTAGCTCATACTCTATTATTATATAATATTTTTAAGTTTTTCTACTAAACATCCAAGACAAAGCTCAATGTAACAATTAATTCGAAAATAAATAAGCATAGAAGTTTTATATTATAAGAAACATGTAAAAATGTATAAACATAATAAATTGAAAATGAATTGGGAAAATATATATTTTTCTGTCAAACAGTCTGTTTTAATTTAATTAAAAAACATATATTGCATACTTTAGTGAATAATATGTATTAAACTATCTTTAAAAATAATATGTATTTAGAATAATGATTGACAAATCCAAATTCAAAAGGCCGAATATTAGAAAAGTTCTTGAAGTTTTAAGTTTTCTACGTTACATGATTTTAATGGAAAGTGTGCTTGCCTTCAATTTCCGTTTCCGTCATCCATTTGAAGTCCGGATTGTGGAATTGTACTACTAGCAGGCGAGTCCCTTACTCGAAGAACATTTAAACATATGATTACATTAAATAGTTCCTTGTGACTCCTTGTGGGCCGTTACCCTAACATAACTAAAACGTTTTCGAAAAGATTCTTCGTATTAGGTTGCGATCTTTCCCCAAAAGATATATTACTAAAAAATAAACAAATTTAAGTGAGAGGAAGGGATATTTTTATACAATTACAAACAGAATATCTCACATAAGTAAATATTAAGTAGTTCACATACTTACAATCGTTAGAGAGGTGTTGTTGACCTAATAAATTTAAAATTAGATTCTCAAAAGATATATATTTAAAATCATCCAAAAATAATAACAGTCCGGGTTTTTACACAAATATTTTAATTTGGAGAAACTAATCTCTGTAATCAGACATTTTTTATAAATCTTTTAGGTTTTATGTTGATGTTTTAAAAAATAATAACGAACATCTAAAGCAAGTAATATATAAGAGTTGATGAAATCTCAAATTAAATATTACAAAGGTAACAGACAAAAACAGTGTTTGGAGTACATTTTAAATAAATGCAAACCGTAAGGAACTTAATCTTTGTTGGCATACGAATTTACACTATAATGCACTCATATGTATATTTTGTTATATTGCCGATATTTTGTTTGCCAAGTAATGGTGCATTTAAAATTTATGAACCAACATATTTGTTTTGTACATCCATATAATTAAGAAATTTAGACTAAATGCACTGCTTAAACGTATATGCACATATTCATGCAAACGTAAAACACAAAATTATCTGTATCGAAGCACCGGATTCTAAATTCTCAGAAACGAAATACTCTCACATTTTGAATCAGACGAGTAAATATTAAATTAAGGCAAGGGATGAAACACTTTCAAATGATCAGGACCGGTTGCGATATAATTAAATTGTTTACGTACAGTAATATTTAAGGCATTCGGCTCAAAAGCGAGTAATGTAATTCGATTAGATGCACGAATGGTGGCAGCACTGGGAACTAAATATCTCATCAAATTAATCGGTGATTAACGAGTGACGATATTGCTGGCCGGCGTTTGTTTTAATTTGACTGCCGTATGAAGTGCCCTTGTTATCCTGCACGTTGATTAGATCAAATTATTTCGTCGGTGCTCGAGCGATAGTGGGGTCGGGGGGCGTACAGGGGCGTGAGGTCAAAACATATACTGTAGCTGCCCACTCTATCACGAATGAGTGATGATGGTATTCGAGATCGCTACAAAAGCATATGGGAATGCGCTTTAATATACAACATCTGCCCTGAACGTTTGTCCTCTATCCCTCGTTAGTTTGCGAATAATATCTCTGAACCCATACAAGGAATTTCTAAAATAATAATTAAAAACAGGGATACTGGAACGTCTGGAAACTGCTTTATGTTTTATTGCTAATTTTGTTATAGACCTAACTTTTTACATTCAATTTGTAGGGAAAGAATGATTTTTTAAGTTCTTACCTTCCTTATACCTACTCCGAGAAGCGGCCCCACGATGAGTAGGTAGAAAATCTTAAGAGTGAGCTTATTTCGATGTGGAAATAATTTTATAGCTATAGTAAGGAAGATAAGGATAGTAAGAATATTTGTATAGTCAGAAGAAAGAAGATAAGATGTAACCGCTCTTCGGAAGGATAAACAGATAAAAAGTAGTGGCTATTTAAAGATTTTTAAATAAGCCACGATATAAAATAAAATAAAAATTTGAACCAGCTTGATTATTTTATTATAATTTTCCTTAAATAAAAAAACTTGGGAAATATAGTTGCAGCTAAAACTATTTTTCTACCGTCTACGTCCCAGGAGGAGACTGTTGATATTCTTAAGGAGAATTATAGGTTGAAAACCAATATGTTTTAACAAAATAGCACCTTCAAAGTGCGATTAAAGGCATTATTCTTTGCTTGACCTGCCCTTAAATATTTGGGTGTGCATTGTATTCACAACATGCCATAAAATCATGCCAATCATTGCAAATTAGCAACATATTTTCAATATTTCTGCCCCTAGACGGATATATTACGGTGTTATTATTTGAATGTAAATCATATTACCCGTTTCGCTACAATTTACCCCAACATATACTACAATAATTATGTGATTATTTTGTTTACAGCATGCCATAAAATTATTTATAATAACTGCAATTGAAATTATTTTATAATTTTCCGCCATAATGGATATATTACGGTATCCTTATATGAATAAATATAATATCACCCATTTGCTACAATGTATCTCGGGGAAAAAAATTTATACTTAGGTGTAGATTATGTTTACAACAATCCATAAAATCATGACAAACATTGCAACTTATTGACACATTTTAGTGCACCGCACATTTACCGCACCAAAAAATATAACATTTACTAAATGATTGTATTTACGAAATCGAATAAAAATAAATGAAGATCGTTAAAAAGACCAGCATTTATAGCAATTTCAGGGGCGTAAAGGACCATCTCAAAAAGTACCATGTACTCTAATCTGCAACTATACCTTGGATCCTAATATTAGAGAGAAAACTGAAATTATAAAACCCAGAAGAGTGCACCGTCAACAGCAGTGTCAACAGTAATGGAATGGTTATGTTGGAAGGCACGGTGTACTTTCCAAATATCCAGAAAATACTTTTAGACCATATAAAGCTGAACTCTCTTCTAACCCAAATTGTCACTGGGCATGGGGCCTTAGGGACCTATCTGCTGAGGTTCAAAATGAACATTCAAATCAGGTGTTGAGGTCTTCCTTGCCTTATGGTGAACGGTAAAGAACAAAAATGCGGTCCTGCTCTTAAATC